>JAXRKN010000026.1:600000-915336 GCA_038502055.1 Tanytarsus gracilentus | reverse complement strand
TTTTTATTGATGAACTAGAAAGAGAAATAAAATAAATTAAAACTTCAAACATATGACATTCAATCCACACAATCAGAGTTGATGAAAAGTTTTGTCATCTATTTAAAGAGTTTATAGAAATTTCACATTGAATCGATTATAATTCACTAAATAATTGAATCCCATCTGATCTGACATGAGTTCACTGAATGATTCAAATTGTTTGTGAATTCCGACGGTACTTTTTCTTTATTTACAACATCGTGAGCAAATTGCACATGACATAAGAACATACTTCGAGTGTGACCCCTGCTGTTGTGGGTTTTGAGATAATTTTTGAGTTAACGTTGAAAATTTTCAAGGGAACTGTCAATAAGGCATGTAAAAATTTTTTAATTTAATTTTCAAAAAATTGTTTAGTCCATCAATGATGTCATGTTGTAATTTTTGGTATAGTTTTAGTAAAATTATCACAACATTTAATTTTTGCTAGTGTTTAAAGTAAAGCCTCACAAATAATTTTTTACCTTAAAAATTTTCATTGTGACTAAATTTTTTCTTAAACCCCCTTAAGACGCACGTTGTAATTGTACTCATAACAAGATCTCTTTAGAACACGATGAAAACACTTTCAAAGTAAGTAAATTAACTCGAACAGTTGTGAATCATGTTCTCCTTTAGCTTCTTCGCTGTTAACAATGCGCATTAAAATATATTATCATAATAATTCTTAACTTTTAAATATAAAGGGACGAGAAGGGTAGAAGAGCAATGACAAAATAACAACAGAATGCAACACAAAAAAATGTTATAACTCGAAGGGACATAACCAAGAACAATAACAACAATCTAATAGCATAATTAGGTCTGCTTGCTTGCTCTTTTTCAGTTAACAGTATGAAATGCGAAAATGAGTGAGTGAGATGGAGGGAGAAGGGGCGAGGATGAGAGAAGAAGGTTGGAATTGTTGGTTGAGAATTTATGAGACCCTTGGGATAAACAGTCATGAATGAAGTCAGTAAAAAGTAAGAAGAGGAAAACAATACATGAAGTAGCAAGTGAAAATCTGTGATGCGTTGATTCAATTTTAAATTCAACATGATTAGAATTAATTTGGAACTTTAAAATCTCCTTAAAGTTTTAGGTAATTTATTTTTAATGTTTTTAAAAATTTATTCAAACTTTTTGAAAAAAAAACCCAGGAAGCATAAAATAGAATTTTGGAATCTCTTGAAAACTTAAGAAAATCTTTTAACTTTGCTTTAATTTTTTTGTTATCATTAAAAAAAGTCTAGACATTGCAGTGAAGCTGTTGCAATCATTTGACTTGCCGCCGACGTCAATCGAACCGTCATTATTATTTTCGCTATCGGAAGAGTTGAAAAATTACCCACGACTCGACTCGGTGCAATGTAAGTGCTTCTATTTCTACTGAAATGCTTTTTTGCTCGCAATTTTTTTTCGCCTCTCTTTCAATTGCTTTCGCTAAACACTTGAGAGATCTATTTTAGAAAAGATGTGAGAAAATTTAAGGCTGCGAGCAAAAAAATTGTTTCTCACGAATTTCCATCTCTTGTCAGACCAATCTTTACCATCCTTATTGGTGTTTCACCTTTTAAAAAGTTTCAAATATTTAATGAATAGAAAAATTAATTAGGGAAGAAATTTTAAAAGGCGTTTTGACCTATTTGGGAGCCAACGCGACTCTCCTTGAAGTTTGCGATTGTAAATTAAGCTGTGTTAAATTAATTTTATTTATGCGTGGGTACGGATGTGGAAAAAGAGTGTGTCATTGTTACTTTCATGAAGACATTGGCATAGTGACATTCGCTACATTCTCTCGAGCTCTTCCAATTACTGTGAACTGAAATTTGTTCTCTACAGGGGGCGGACGACTTGGATATAAATTTTTTGGGTATATAAAAATCTAAAATTTATATTTTTATATTTTTATATACCTCATTTATATTTTTATATTTTTTATATTTTTTATATTTTTATATTTTTATATACTTTTCGATCTGAATTTACTCTATATTGTGACTTTTCAACTAAAATTTAAAGCTGGAAGTGAGATCCAGTAGAAGTAAAATCAATCGATGGATTCGATAACCATTCGAACTAGATTCAGAACTTAAATTGAGATCCATTGGAACTAAGATCCAGCTCTGGAAGTGAGATCCAGTAGCTTTAAGATTTAGTGCAGGAAGTCTGGAAGTGAGATCCAGTAGAAGTAAAATCCAGCGATGGGTTTGATAACCATTCGAACTAGATTCAGTGCTTAAATTGAGATCTATTGGAACTAAGATCCAGTAATGGAAGTGAGATCCAGTAGCTTTAAGATTTAGTGCTGGAAGTCTGGAAGTGAGATCCAGTAGAACTAAAATCAAGCGATGGATTTGATAACCATTCGAACTAGATTCAGAACTTAAATTGAGATCCATTGGAACTAAGATCCAGCTCTGGAAGTGAGATCCAGCAGTTTTAAAATTTAGTGCTGGAAGTCTGGAAGTGAGATCCAGTAGAAGTAAAATCAAGCGATGGATTTGATAGGCATTCGAACTAGATTTAGTGCTTAAATTGAGATCCATTGGAACTAAGATCCAGCTCTGGAAGTGAGATCCAGTAGCTTTAAGATTTAATGCAGGAAGTCTGGAAGTGAGATCCAGTAGAACTAAAATCAAGCGATGGATTTGATAACCATTCGAACTAGATTCAGAACTTAAATTGAGATCCATTGGAACTAAGATCCAGCTCTGGAAGTGAGATCCAGCAGTTTTAAAATTTAGTGCTGGAAGTCTGGAAGTGAGATCCAGTAGAAGTAAAATCAAGCGATGGATTTGATAGGCATTCGAACTAGATTCAGTGCTTAAATTGAGATCCATTGGAACTAAGATCCAGCTCTGGAAGTGAGATCCAGTAGCTTTAAGATTTAATGCAGGAAGTCTGGAAGTGAGATCCAGTAGAAGTAAAATCAAGCGATGGATTTGATAGGCATTCGAACTAGATTCAGTGCTTAAATTGAGATCCATTGGAACTAAGATCCAGCTCTGGAAGTGAGATCCAGTAGCTTTAAGATTTAATGCAGGAAGTCTGGAAGTGAGATCCAGTAGAACTAAAATCAAGCGATGGATTTGATAACCATTCGAACTAGATTCAGAACTTAAATTGAGATCCATTGGAACTAAGATCCAGCTCTGGAAGTGAGATCCAGCAGTTTTAAAATTTAGTGCTGGAAGTCTGGAAGTGAGATCCAGTAGAAGTAAAATCAAGCGATGGATTTGATAGGCATTCGAACTAGATTCAGTGCTTAAATTGAGATCCATTGGAACTAAGATCCAGCTCTGGAAGTGAGATCCAGCAGTTTTAAAATTTAGTGCTGGAAGTGAGATCCAGTAGAACTAAGATCCAGCGATGGATTTGATAGCCATTCGAACAAAGATTTAGTGCTGAAATTGAGATCCAAATGCTCGAAATGCAATTTGAAATTTTTTTTTGTCGTTAAGAAACAAACAAAATATATATTTATATTTTTAAATAAATTTATATTTTTATATTTCTCATTTATATTTTTATATTTTTGAGGTATATAAAGTATATAAAATTTATATACTAGTCGTCCGCCCCCTGGTTCTCTATCTCCGCCGTATCGAGCCACTTTTTCTCTTCCTCTTCATCCAATTCTTCAGAGAAAAAAAATAAACTTTAAATTAACTAATAATGTGCTTGACTACTCTGCGTGGTATCTCTTTAATTAAATTAATTTCAACAAAAAATCTTCATCGCATCAATTTTGATTTTTTCCCTCTTTTTCGTGAGTTATGTTTAAAATTGATTTGAACCATGACAGCAGCAGTTAATTAATAATTTTTTGATTTCTGTACATTTGGTGATTGAGAAGTTTTAGGAATGGGATGGAAATATTAGAATTTTAAATCAGACAGATTTAATTTTTTAAGATGACGTCATGATATATTAACAAAATTAATAAAATCACTTGAATGCAGACAAAGCAATGAAGCCATTAAAATGACTTTTTTATGTATTTCGCTTATCAGTAATATTCACTTAATGGTAAGTGACACTAGATAACCTTATGAGCTTAATATTTTTTTGATAGTGAAACAAATTGCTTTGCGTGTCAGCATGTTCGTCGTCGCTGTGTGTGTTAAATGTTCTAAATTTGCTGACTTGAATTGTAAATAAAAAAATGTTTACAAATTATTAATTTTTCTCTTCTAATTAGCAGCGTTTGAAATCATCTCTAGTGTATTTTAATTAAATACACACACATGTGACTTTTTCATGATGAGCGACGTCATTTGCTCGTTTTATTGATTTTTGATTGCTTTTTCCCAGAGGGCATGAACAAACACAGATAGACACAATTCATTGCGACTAACTGATATGAATTAGCAGCTCTCTTTTTTATTGGTGAAATTTTTGCAGCTCTTTAATTAAAATACTGTCAATTGACTTTTAACAAGCCATTTATTTCTCAAGTGACACCTAGAAAATTTCTATGCGGAGATCAGACAATTTTTGGCTTGTATTCTATGCTCGGAGTTTAGACAAATTTTCTACTTTGTTTCATTGATTTATTTTCTCACTTGGGACCGACTCGATATGTTCGAATATTTTATAAAAAAAACATATTTTCGTGTACCGTTTGTTCTTTGATATCTGCCAAGAGCTGACATTATGCAAGCAAAATTGTGGGACACAAAATGTAAATTTAAACTTTGCCATTCCGATTCTCAATAAAAACTCTCAACGGGCAGATAAATTTGTGACCTGTCAATTTTTCAGTTAGAATAAAAAGAAAGTGACTTTAAATTGGTTCCAATAATTTTTTTATTAAAAGTTATTTAACCTTAAAATTTTGCGATTGTTGAGAGAGATTTGAAATTTAATTTTAATGGTTTTTTTAAGTTCTCTAAATTTACTAGAATTTAATTTTTAATCTAAAGTTTTATTCAAAAATATCAACGATTTTCCGTTAAGACAACACGGATTTAATTTAAATCAAAATCCCTCGCATTTAAACTTGAAAAATAATTGAAATATTTTTTTGTTTACTGGCTTTTCAAAATTGAATAAAATTACTGTCATTATGATTGTTTTCGATCACTATCGACATGTGATGTGATAATTTTTCTGTTTGTTGAGTAAACTTTTTTGTGGAAGTGATTTGCATGTAAATATAATTCACTGCGCTGACTATAACAATTATAGATTTTAATAAAAAAGAGATCGCAATTATTCAGTTTATGAAAATTAATTAAAACACCGCCGATGAGTTTTGAAATTTGCAGCAAATTGTTGTTACAATGATTAACATGTTTATAATCATATCAATCACGAAAAAAATAAGGCTTTTTTGTTGCAGATGCTCATCATCGCTCAAGCCTGAAATGAGTTTAATGATTCATGATGAGAATAAAGATTTTTTTGCCGATTTAATTTCACGATGAAAGAATGCAAAATTAAATGATATTTTAAAGGCGGTAGATAAAGAAGAATTTCACCGCGAATTTGATTGATACTTTTTAACTTTAACCGCAATTTCATAATTAATAATTAATTTCAGCATCTCAATTTTCCTTTAATCATTTGCCACTTAACAAATTATCACTCTCTCACATGATTATCTTTCAAGCTCTAACAAGAAGATGAAATTTGACCTTTTCAACGAAAGCTGATAGAGAGAGAAAAAAAATGTGTGTGACGGCTAATTAGGCATGTTCTCAATTATATCTTCATCGACTCATCGTTATCGATTGAATGACAAATTTTTAGTCGTGAGTCATTGGACTTAAATTGAGAAATAGTTTTTAATTATCGAGAATGAAGGATTTGAAGCGCATTTTTGAGACAAAGTTTTAATTAATTCAAATAAATAAGTTTGATAAAATTTGAAGTTTTAAAAAAAATTAAATAAAGAGCTTAATATTTTTTATCAATTTTAGGGTTCAAATATTTTCTATGATTCATGATAAATTTTTTAATTTCTTTGAAAGTTATAATTTTATTGAAAAATAAACAATCAACAAAAAGTTCAATCAACCTTAGGGAAAATTCTGCTAATAAACAAAAAGACTAACAAAATTCACAATGGATTAAAATTTTAATCTTTTACGACAGACGACACAAAAAATGCTCACGCGCGAGCATAACATCTCTTTTTTGCCTTCTTGATTATTTTTTATTAATAGCGAAAGAAATTAATTGATTCATAGCGGAGGAAAAATATTTGAATATTGAATCACAAAAGAAGCTCTCTTGTCGTGATTAACTGATTGTTGATTAATTTTTATTAACAGCTCGCTGAAACTACTCAATAATAGTCGTCAATTTTTCATAATTAGTAAAATGATGAAATGTAATGTTTATTAACCAAAAAAGAAAAGAGAAAAAATATAAATTTTTTTTGGTAGTCGCAACGAACAAATTTTTTTCGTGGTCAACGATTAATGAATTTTTTTAACTAAGGCTTTATGTTATAGAATATAAAAACTGGCAGAGTGTTTAACACAAATTAATCATAATGGAAGCTAACAAAAAATTATAGAAATAAAATGAGCCATCGTAATTCTAATTTGATGGCAGTATTATGAAAATATTTTAGAGAGAAAAAAATTTCTCTGTTTTTATTAATAGAACTGTTGAATAAGGTGAATGGTATATGAAGGTGTTTCCTTTGTCTCTCATAATGAAATTAATCGACCAATTCAACACAAAAAGGCTGATGGAATTTTTTTTGGTCGTTGAAAATTTTTCATCGTTTGTTTTTTGGGATATTCGATAAACTTTTTTTTGGGTAAATGTTTGTGAGATTAATTGAAAATATTTTTACTGAGAAATGTTTTTGTGTTTAATTAATTAGATGATTATCAAAATTATTTTTTAGGTTTTAAGAAATAAAAATAATTTTTAGTGATTTAGAAAACAATTTTAAAATTTTAACGGTTTCATTAAATTTAATTTTTTCACATTTTAAAAATCCAAACCAATTTTAATCAAGCCATTATTAAGTGAAGGTTAATCAGAATGCAATAGGTTGGACCTCCTTCCATTTTATATTCGATACACTCAAGCGCAGTTTCTTAAATCGAATCGAATTAAATTGAAAAAAGTTCAACTTTTATTCCTTCTCCACCATTCATGACTTAAATTAGTTGCTTACTTCATATTAACCATTCACTATCGTCCTCATCATCATCAGTGGATTTAATCTGAATATAATGGAAAGCCTGTGAGGAGAGATGAAGGCACTTCATGTTGTTGTGCCTGGTGCATAAAGGCAAATATCATTAAATTAATGAAAATGCATTAAGCGCACACATACAATAACTCAGTCTCTCAATTGCATGGTATGAAAAGGCAATTGAAAATCAATAAGGCAGCATGATTGCCTTCATTGATTATCGCGAGATTAATGATCGGGTGTGGCATGAAAATCTCTTTTCATATAATTAAAATTTCTGAACTCTTCAACTTAATTTCCACGGGGTTAGGACATTTTGCCCCTGTGACATTTTGCCCTCACCCAAAATCCGTGGGCAAGGGCAAAAAAAATATAGGGTCAATTTGTCCGGGGCAATTTGCCCAAAGATTTGACCATGCCCACATATTTTTCAAATTTTGCCCTCATTTGACCATGGACAAATTGACCCTATATTTTTTGCCCACAGACAATTTGCCCATACATTATTTAATTGTTTTAATATTTTTTCAAATTTTTTATACTAATTTTTTACACTAATTTCACTATGATATACTTAAATAGAAATAAGCGATTTTTAATTTTGCACCTATTGGCACTTATGAGTATCCATACTCAAAAATTTTTAACTGAAAGTGATAAAACACCGAATTGCTTCTTCTAAATCCCAAATAAAATTTATAAAACTATTAAATAGAGTAAGTTTTGAAATTAAATTCTTTTAGGATATTAAGCACTTCTTGCAAATAAAAAAATTTATAATTTTTTAAAAATTGTCAATGTTCTTCATCTACAACATGCAAACAAGTCAGATTTTTATCTTAAAAAATCAAAAGTTATGGCAAAATCAAAAATACCTCTCTGAATCTTCGAAATTTTTCAGAAATTTTAAGACTTACTTTTTCAGGTTTGAGAGCAGACTGCTCCATAACTATGAATGCTGGATAGTACATGTGATATATCAAAATTTCCATTAACAAAAATACAACCTGATTTTTGTTAATGTAAAAACCACTAAAAAAACAAAAAATAGACAAAAAGTAAATCTTTAAAATTTTCCGATTGGCTCGATAAAAACTTTAAATTATTTTAATTAAGTTTATATTTTACAAAAAAAATAATTCATGGGCAATTTGTCCATGGGCAAAAAATATAGGGTCAATTTGTCCAGGGCAATTTGCCCACAGATTTGACCATGCCCACATATTTTGCAAATTTTGCCCTCATTTGACCATGGACAAATTGACCCTATATTTTTTTGCCCTTGCCCACAGATTTTGGGTGTGGGCAAAATGTCACAGGGGCAAAATGTCACAGAGTCAATTTCCACACCTTTAAGACGGTTTTAAATTTTTATATTATCATCTTTTTCAACTGATAACGCTGCTGAGATTGTGAAGTTGCATAATTTACTATCATTCTCACCTCGAAGGCACGGTGGAATTTTTGAAGTTTCCCCGCAGTAAATTAATGATGATGTGGATGTCGTGTCATCTTGTATTTAGTAATGGTGGCGTATAGAGCTAAAGTGGGACCCGAACTAAACATAATGAGAAACTTTTGTACGACTTCTTTCTCTCTCCTGCTCTGTGTGTAACGAATTTTCTTCATTAATTTATGGTAAAATAAGCTTGACTAATATCTTCTTTTTGGTAAAGAGAGAGAAAAACTTCTGGGCATTCATCATCATTAGATTTGATCAGCTACAACAGATCTAAATGAATAATCTCGACACGAAAAATAATTGAAATAATTACTACTTTTAGCCTCCAGTCTATTAATTAGATTGTTCCCTCTCTTGCTTGGACTCCTTTCATTATTTTCATCATCATAAAAAATTATTATTTCATTTTATTCTTAACAATGCGAATGACTTTGTATTTAAAATGGCCATTCTCTCTTCCTTTCGTACTTCCATTCTAAAATTGTGTTGCATTAATAATAAAGTTAAGTAAATGGTATTAATGAACTTTAAGCATCGTTTACTGATGTAAAAGGCGCACCAATTACACTTCTTTCAGAAACAGAAATGTAATGTCTCATTTAGAGAGAAAAATGGCTTTATTTTTTCGCATTAACGACCACAAAAGACTTAAACAACGAAAAACGATGAGTGAGTACGTTGATGATGATGGAGAAAAAATTTTCTTATTCTAAAATGATAAAAAAATGCTTCTCTTTTTTCGTACCCTTGCGTTTTGTTTAATTGCTCAGCGGAGTTTTCTCTTTTGATGGCTTTTTAAGCTCAATTTACATTTTAAAGGATGAAAAATAAATTCATCTGAAAGTTGAAGTTTTTAACGTTCAAAAGTTTAAAACTCATACATTCAAATTTATTTTTCATCTGAAAATATTCCATGAAAATTTCAAAAAATTTATAAATTAACAAATGCAGAAAAAAATGATCATCGCCATATCCATACATTCAAATTTACATGATACAATTTAAACCCCATGATGAGGCTCAAAATTTAAATAATAAAATCATTTTTAAGTGCCTCACAGAAATAATTACTAGACCGCTTCAATTAATAATTTAATTTACATTGTAAGTGCAAAAATTATATCCATTTATAAAGCGCAAAAATGTGAAAATGAATTTAACGTGGCGTAAATTATTTTATATTCTCCACAACAAGCCGTCTTCTGAGAGAGTGGTGTGCATGTGGTGAAGTAATATCAAGAATTCTTGAGGAAATAAAGTTATTAACTGCTGAAAAAGTATCGCTTATGTATGCAAAAGTTATTTCCAACATAAATTTTCATTTTCTCTTCTCGCGCTAAAGAAGAAAAGAACGAAAGAAACTTGCCTCGTGATGTTGATGATGATGATGGTGTTTCTTTATATTGTTTTTAATAATTTATTGTGTTTGCGAAAAAAGGATTAAAAAATGTTTTACAGGCAGCTAATAAAAAGGTCAAAAAAGAGACGAAAATAAAAATAAATGTTGAGAAAGTGAACAGAATGCAAAAATCAATTTCAGAAAATCGCGAAAGAACACAGAGGAAAAAAGTTAACATAATTACACTCTTGAGTGCGCGTTTTGGTAATAAAAAGGCGAGAAAATATGTATTTCTGAGCCCTTTAAGGCAAATTAAACTCAGCGTACGCGTCTCAGTAGAAGAAACATGAGAGAAAAAAATTGTAAGACGAAGGCGCGATAAATAAAAGTGAAAATTTATTTTTTAACAGTCCTTCTAATCACTTAATCGTCATCTCGCACTTTTGACTCACTTTACCAAAAAATTTATTTTTGCAAAGAAAAACTCACAATATTTTTCATAAATTTAACTTTTTGTCGGTTCCCTTAAAATTTTTATCTCATAAAGTACTTTTTAAATTTCAATAAAGCTTGAAGGAAATGAAACCAGATTTTCACTTTCAATTTACTTTTATCCTTTCACGAATCTCATCTGAAATCTCGACCATCAAAAATTAAGTTATTAAGCTTGAGCGGAGAAATGAATTGGCCATTTAAGATATGACAGATTTTCGTGTCTGAAAATTAAATTACTTGCTTAATTTTTTGGGATTGAATGGAAACAATAAGTTGTTAAGAGCTGGTGGGCAAACGAAATCAGAAAAATTACATCTCGGTGCATAGCTGTAAGTTGTGCGTGTGTGTATACATTGCCATCCATGTATTCCTCATTCAAATTGCTAAATAATTGATGGTTGAAGCGCGAAAATGTTGAACGTTTCGATTGTTGGTTGTGAGTAATCGTAATACTTTTTCTCTCCCTCTGATGACCATAATTAAGCACCAAGCGCACCGGCAACTTTTTTTATTTTTGAAATAAATTTTCTTCGAAGAAATTAATGATCTTGTTTAATGATTTATAGTGCGCGATATCAATGAAGAATGGAGCACCTTTATGTGGAAAAAAATGTTGTAAAATTTTCTCATTCGCATTTTGTGATATCGGACAAAAAAGTGGCATTTTTTGGATCCTCCTGATTTTCTGGAAGTTTAAAATTAAATTTTACCATCAAAAAAATATTTTTCAACTCAAAGATTTAAATCCACCTCAAAAATAATTAACAACAATTCTTTTTATCGCATGCAGACAATTTAAATGTAATAAGCCGACCGTTGTGCGCGAGCGAATAAATTGAAACAAATATTCGCAAAACATTAAAATTAATAAACATTATGACTACATTGATTTCCGAACGCACACCATCGCCACTGAAAAAACATTAAAAACTAATTAATTTTTTATGCTTTTTGATTGTAATTAATTCGAAATTTTTTCACTTCACGATAATATTGGTTTTTTAGTGCCTCCTCTCTTTTGCAAATTAATTTTTGGCGAGTTTCCTCTCGCGAGCGGTGAAAATACGCAGGCAAACCTAATTTATTTTCATCATTAATTTCGTGTGTAATGTGCAATCGATAAATGAATTAATTAAAAATTATTTTTTATGCTCTCGTTCTCGCGCCATTATTCTTATTTCAATTTATTGTTTTTCCTGTCTTTATGCAATTTAATTCGCTCGCTGTTGCGGTCGATCTCAATTCCGGTTACTTTTTTTAATTAAGTTGTAATTTTTTTTATTAAATTATAAAGTATTTGAGATCTCTCTTTAATTCCTTATTATTAATTTTTTTTGAACTCAAACAATCAAATAAAAGAAATTCACTGCAATTATCTGCAATCGCACTTTTGTCTTTACAAATCCATTTAAAATGATTATTCTCCATTAAAAACAATCCTCAATGATGAACTCATGCGAGATGACACACATTCAACCTAATATGAAATCAATCAAAAGGAAACGATGGTAATGAGACATTCGCACACTCGAGGCCTCAAATTGAATGTTAAATTACACCCAAAAAAAGAGAGTATCAACATTTCATTTTTGAAAGGCATATCGGCATCGGCAAATGTTGTGCCATTAATAAAGCACATTGTGATGAATGCCTCGCTACACAATGAACGAAAATGGGATGGTTTTAACTTAATTTAAAGATGCAACGATAGCAAAAAAAATTTAAATTATAGTCTCGAAAGCGGAAATTGAATTAATAATAATTTAAACTTTTTTTATTCTCATTCGCTTATTAATTGTGTGGCAACAGCAATATTAAAAGTGGTCTCGTTTTAATTCATTTTGAAAATGGTCGAGAAGATGTTTGTTGGTGGAAATAATTGAACACTCAAAAACAATTTCACAGATCATTAAAATGTTTTCTTTTTAGTCTTTACCGGTTTTTATTTTGGGAAGAAATTTTGCGGGGAAAATTTTATGCAAACACTGTAATTGGAATTGTTTAAATAAAATTGAAAATGGGAATCTAATTCATGTCATAATTTAATAATAATTTACGCTATAGATAGATTGTAAAATTTTTAAATTATGAATTTAGAATTATATAATTTAGAAAATTGTAAAATAAAATATTTTAAATATTAAGATACGAACTTTTTTCTGTTCCATAAAGTCTTAATTGAAATTAGTTTAACATCCATAAAAATTTAATTAATTAAATTCATAAACTTCACCTTTTTTGGATAAAAGCCTTGAAAAAAAATTCATTAATATCTTAATTTTGTGTTAAAATCCTCGCTTCTCTCCATGCACAATAAAGACTCAGTGTGAATTTCCTTTTACCTTCGTGTCTATCCATATAAAAAAAATCTGACAAATGTGTTGGCAAATATTACAGGAAAGGAAGCTAAATATAATAAAAGAGTCGAATATATCTTAATTAAAAAAACGTGAAGGTAAAAGAAGAAAACAATTTGCCGTGTGTGTGTAAGAGAGAGAGAGAAGCAATAACTAATTTCTGATCGAATTCATTATCGATCTTCCTCACAATATAGCATGATGATGTTGATGATGACGTTGAAAATGTGTTTTATACGCTAACAGAATAAAAACACCAATAAATGAAAAATATAATCACTAACGCGCTCGATTTAGACGTTCGCTTTTTGGAGTGTTAATGTATCATGCTGGGTTGAGATTAAGTTAATAAGCTTTGAAGGCATGAAGATATTTTTCTTCTCGCGCGCACATGTGGAGAGGGACTCTCTTCGATCTCACAGCGATGATGATAAAGTTGTTGCCTGGCCATATTCAAATGTACCTTTTCACACTCTTTCGACCCCGAAAAAGAAAAATTCATTTTAAGTCATTTCTTTTCAATCACAACAATTGAGGCTCTCATGATGAAGAAAAAAATAGTAAATGAATTTTTTTGTATTTGTTAAATACATATTTTTCATCTCACACACCACACCACATCGGGGAGTTTTTACACAAAATTAATTGCTTTCATGACAGTCTTTCTTCTTATGTGCTTTTCATATTGTTGAGAATTTAAATATTTTTTATTTATTATTGTGGAGAAAGAATGTTGATGATAATTTGTTAAGCTTCTGAGTTAAGTGACAGTGCTGAGTTGTTGAGGAGGGCTCTCTTTATATTCGTGTTTGCTTGCTCGATGAAAATATTTACTTCAAAAAGGTAATTCGGTGATTTATTGGATGAGTTTTGTAATATAGGAAGTTTGATGATAATCAAATAAAAAAAAAGAGATTAACAATTGACTTGATTAGGGTATTGAAAAAATATTCTTCATAATTACTAATTTAATGGATTTAAAAATTTCAATAAAATAAACTTCAAATTCGTAATTTTTTAAAATTTAATGTCTTGACTTGATATTTCATAAATTTAGTCACTCTGTAGTTAGAATTAAATTAAATTTTTAATATTTATTTTTAAAGCATTAGTTTTAATTTTTGAGGTAACTTAAAATTTCTGAATGTGCATCGAGGGTCTCAAATTTTCTTACTATTCTTGGTCACTCTGTAGTTTCAACATTGGCAACTTTTAAATTTTTCAAGACACCTAATAAATTTAATTTTGTTTCTCTCTGAAATAAAATTTTTTTCCTGTAATCTTAATTAAAACAAATTCTCGTAATATTTCAATAATGTACGTAATTTTAGATTTTTTTATTTACACGAAATTTTCGCATTAAATATTGATAATAAATATACGATTATAATGAATTCTTGTTTTGTGTTAATGCATTTCATTTTTTTGTCTACCAACTTCTTTCTCTTATCGGATTAAATAGTGGGAAAATAAGGGAGACAATTCTTAAATTAAATAATATGTTAGTTTGTGTAGTTCTGTAAGTTTACGATTGATGCAACCATGAAAAAATAAAACCATCATAATATTATTTCTTCATCTTGGCAAAATGTAACAAGAAAAATGGAAAAACAATTAAAAGTGAACTGTTTAAACTTAAGGACACAAAAAATAATTGTGAATGAAATTCCCTAATCAAATAAAATTAATAATAAGATACAACCATTTTGTTGTGAACTTAAAAATCTAATAAGCATAATATAGGGATGTTTTTTTAAAAATTATTTTCTTTTTCTGTTTCTTCCAGGGCACTTTGTGATTTTTCATTTATTTTTTTTTGGAAATGACACCATCTTTAGTCGGTGTCTGATGTGTCTTGACAATCCTATCTTCGCATTGAAGTTCCATTCGGAAGCGGAAGTGCATAAGGATTGTATGCTGCATACATTGCATTTTGTTGTGCAGCACGCTGAACTGCACTCGGGTCTTGATAGTTGTGAGACTGCATGACGGGTAATTGTGAAGGGCTATTTATAAATCCTGGATTTGCGATGTAACCTGACGTCTGACCTTGTCGATAACCATACTGATGTGAAATCAAACCACCGCCAATTGTTGTCATATTTGGACTTACACGATTCGGTCCAGCGGACATCGCGTGTTGAGCCACTGATGGTGGAGCTGGTGTTCTCGCATTTCGACCAGTGTTCTGTCCAATCGATGGTGGAATTGATGAATTCATGGTATTGTAGAATTTGTATTGTAATGCTGCCATTTGAGCTTGTCCAATTGACTGAGGAGGTGTGGAAATGCTTCTGTTTTGATTGAGAAGATGAGGTGCTGGGCTCATTGAGACATGCGAATGTGGTGGCGGTGTTAAAACACTCGGCGGTGTATTACAAATTTGTTGAACATTCGTGTCTAAACTTGCAAGTTGTTGTAATTTAGTGAGACTTGAAACATTTCCGGCCATATTGAGTTGAGATTGTTGCTGATGAACGACTGATGGATTTTGATGAGGGTCCATTTGAGGTGTTGGTGTGACAGATGCTGACGGAGTGCTTGCAATAGGTCCGGGAGTGTGAGACGCCTGCGGTCCATGAGCATAATAGTTTGGATTAGGAGCCGAAACAGCACACGAAGATGGCGATGGACCAAGTCGTTGTTGAGGACTCGGCAATGAATTTTGAATCATATTTCCATGCGCTGACATCGATCGATGTTGAGCGATAACAGTCTGACCCGTGCCATAATTTGGCGATTGAGCTTGACCATAATTGGCGTTATTAATTCCAGCTGCACTCATTTGAGGCGACAAGTAGTTTGAATGATTAATTCCTTGATGATAGCCAGCCTGTTGCATTTGCAATTGAAGTTGCTGTTGTTGATTTAAATTGTGGTGTTGCTGATGTTGAACAGGGCTAACCATTGGCTGATTAGCGTGTGTTGGAGGAGTTGCTCGATGACGAGCTTGTTGTTGCTGCTGCTGTTGTTGTTGAGCTTGAGATGGATGCTGTGGAAGGCCGGGTGTTGCGGTATTTCTCGATATTTTAGGAGTTGAAGATCTAGTTGTGCCTGATGCAGTTGATGAGCTGTTGCTTAGTGTTCGATTTTGACTTGTTTGACTCATTTTTCTATTGTTCGGAGCACTCTGCATATTTTGATTGGGAGGCTGCTGCTGCTGTTGCTGATTATTAACCATCGGATGTTGTGGACTACTAGAAGGAGCGTGTGTTATGTTCATATGAGATGGTAGTTGATTTTGTTGTTGCATTTGACAGTCAGAATATTGCTGCATCTGCTGAGGCAAAACACTTGGAGGACGAATGCTTTCGACAGAGTTTTGGGATGCCATGTCACTTGCAATACTAGCCGGCGACTCTAGTTCTAACTGATTAACATCAAGATCGCATTGACCATAATGATGAAGACTATGCACTGAGTTGGTTGTTGAATCGGGCGTGTAAACTCCCATAGATTGAATGCTGTCATTTCCTGAAGGAGATGCGTGTTGATGCATCGAAGATGTATTTTCGATATGTTGCAATTCTTCATTTTGATAGTTTTTGTTCAAATTTGTATTCATAATTTGATTGTTCATACCAGTTGTGTTCTTAGGCATTTGTTGATGTTGATTAGATGCCACCGGCTGATGGTGCTGAGTTTGTTGCATATTCATATGATAAGCGGCATTTTGAGTGGCAACTTGAGCCTTTACATTATTAATCATACAACTGTTATCTGTGATCTTCTCACTTTTTTGTTTCATAGATTTACTTGAAGATTGTTTCGCACAAACGTTTGCTTCGTATTGCATTTGTTGTTGGTATGCTAGCTCACGTGCTGCTGCCTGTTTTGCCTCTTCAGCTGCTCCATTTTTAGATCGGTGTTTTTCAGATTTCTTTTCAGCTTTTTTACTCTCTTTGACGGGAGCTTGAACATTACTCGTGGCATGCGTCAGTGGCATATTATAAGGATTTTGTTGCTGCATATGAGACGTTTGCTGAAGGTGATGTGCTTGAAAGTTTTGCTGTTGCTGTTGAGCGTGTAGTTGTTGTTGATACTGTTCATGTTGCTGATACTGTTGTTGATGAAAAGCATTCGAATAGAGATTTTGTGTGAGATGATTTGCATTATAGGCCATTGTAGTTGTAAGGTCGATTTGAAATTTATTTGGTGATTTTGTATTCGATGGATCAAGATGACTGATATTAGGATATCCGTAAAATGATGGCTCCATTGTTGGCCAATAGGGATTATGTGTGGAGTAGTTGGCAAACTGATTCATCGAAGAGTATTGGATTTTATTTATTTCTAATGCAGCGTGTTTGGAAGAGTTGGATGTGCTTGAAGTTTTCTCATTTTTTGTTGTGTGTGAGGAATTGCCAGCACTCGGAGCCATCTGTGGAGTTGCTGCGGCAATTTGATTTTGTTGAGAGTTTGCTATGGATGCATGATACTGTGATTTATTTTGAGAAGATTCTTGATGAGGCTTCGATGAATCGTTGGATAAGTTTTTTGAACTATTCTGGCCAATTTGTTGCTGTTGTGATTGACTATTTTGTTGAGTCACTTTTTCCTTTGACTTTGAGACTGATGGAGTTTCAGTTTTCTTTGATTGTGTACTAGGTTCAGGAGCAATTGTGGAAGGATGTGGCTGTTCAGGATTTTTCTCGTTTAGATGATAAATTTCACTTGGTTTGTAGTTATGTTCTGCAGGTGGTAATTTGCGCTCAGGGATATTTTTATTTTCAATTGATGGTTTTTCTTTGGGCGCTTTCACCAAATCATTTTTATCGGGTTGAGGGATTACTTTCTCTTTAGGTTCAGGAACAGTCTCAGGAATATTCTTTTGAGGCGATTCCTTTTTTGGAGGAGTAACTTCATTAACAATCTTTTGCTCTTCTTTTTGTTTTTCTTTGCTTTCATCCTTAAGTTTTATAACACTAGCTTTATCTTCAGCTTCTTTTGATTCAATTTTCTCACTGCTCACTTGTGGGACATCTTTAACTTTTTTAACTTCTTCCTTTTTAGTCACATCAGATTTGTCAATGTCAATTAAGCTCTGTTTAGTGTCAACAATTACGTTTGGACGAACAACTTCTTTAATAACACTTTGTGACATTTCAGATGGCTTTCTGTGGTCAACCATAGGATCTGATTTTGATTTCTCAGGAGATTTTTCAATTACGCCTGTCTTTTTGGGAGTGTTGTCAGATGTTTCGACGGTCGTTTCATTGTTTTGTAAATTTTCTAATGGTTTTGATTCTGGAGGTGTTACAGTCGGTTCAATTTTGCTATCTAAATTCAAATCCATCAAAGACTGATTTCGTTTGAAAGCCTTTTTCATTGGCACAACTGCTTGAGGCTTTTCAACAGGTTTTTGAGCGATTTCATTTTGAGGAAGCTTTTCTGAATGGATCGTATCTTTCTTTTCCAAAATATCCTTTTCTTTAGAGGTTTTTGCATTTTCAAGTTTCTTTTCGACTTCGATAATTTTGGGTTTTTCAATTGGAGCAGAAAGAATAGATGTGTCAACAGTACTCTCTGTCGATGCTGTTGCTTGAGGATATGACACATAACTTTTATGTTTATTACTGTTTGCACTCTCGAGTAAAATATGCTTTTTCGAGGAAATTTTAGCCTCTTGATAGTTCTTAATTTCCTTTGGGGGTTCAACTTTAGAAGGAGTGACGTTGGTGCTGTGACTTGGTGTCGACGATGAAGACGAAGAAGATGATGAAGTTTTTTCAAAAATGTTGTTAGAACTTTCAACGCTCGATGATTCTTTCTTTTTTGAAATGGGCTCTTTTTCCTTCTCTGGAGTTTTCGTTGCAGGAATGGATTTTTTGAAATCGATTGGTAATTTTTCAATCTTCACAGCACAGCCCATGATTGCATTCTCTTTTCTCAACTGTTCCTCAATTGAAAGACGTTTCTTTTCTTTCATTGAAATTGAATCAACACTTGCAGGTCTCGCAGTTTTACAACGCATCTTTTTCATTTGAAATTCTTTACTTGAATCAGATAAAGTAACTTCAGGAGCAGATCGGACTGTGTCGACAGAACCACGTTTATCCTTTTTCGCAAATTTAGATTTAATTAATTCATCTTTTTTGGGTGGTAGTGAAATTCCAGATGGTGTCCTCCTCTTAATTTCTTCTAACTCATCGTCAGCCTCACCCGAAGATTCCGATGAAGATGATTCACTCAATTGTAATGGCTTATGCTTAAAACTAAGCTTCTCTTCAACTTGTGTCTCTTTCTTTTCAGGTTTATTAATTTTCTCTTTTGATGGTGATTGTTTATTTTGCTTTTCATCTTTACTTGGTTGAACTTCTTTATCATCGTGCTTATTTTTCTCACACATATTGAGAGTTGGTTGTGGTTCTGAATGCTTTGATGTTTTGGCGCCAAACATTTCGATTAATGTTCGCTGTTTTTTAGCACCTGTTGCTAACTGTTCATCACTGCTCATGCCACTTCCACGATCAGATTTATCAAATTTACTCTTTTTGTGAGGTCTGCCTTTCTTTCGTGGCTCGGATTCTGTTGATGTTTTGCTTCCAAAAAAGTTAGCTAAAGATTTAGCGGGTTTTTCAGATAAAACTTTAGGCAAGTCAATGGGCTTGGTATCAATTGGTGCTGGAGATTCCACTTGGTTATGTCGACCACTTCTTCGAGACATTGATTTTGACTCGTTTATATCAGATACAATTGAATTATTTAGTGATGGCTCTGACTTTTCTGGTCTGCCTCTTCCTCTCTTAGGTTTTTGTACTGTTTCTTCGATAATTGAATCGGATTCACAAATTGGCGGCTCTGCTATAGATCTTCTTGCCTTTTTAGGGCTTGATGGTTCACTTTCTTTCTCCACTTCTTTTATATTTAAGATACGAGGTGCTTTTAGAGGTGTTTCAGTTTTTCTACTTATAGAATTTTCAGGCAAATCAACAGATTCAGTGAAACTTTCATCAAGTACTTTTGAATGCTTTCGTTTTCTTCCTCTTTTAGGAGTTTCAATTTCCTCATTGATTGATGGTGCAGGAGATTGCGTTAAATCTTCCATCACAGTATCACTAAATCGATTTGGTCTAATTCTTCGACGACCAGGAGCAACAAGTGGCGTTTCATAAATTTGCTCATCATCTTTCGGTGTTTCAACTTCAGCAATTGGTTTATTGATGGGTTCACTCTTGGGTAGATTCTTTTGAGGAGATGCAGCTTCTTGAGATTTTAAAATTTCATTAATCTGATCTTTCAGCATCGCTTGTTTCATAGCTGCAGTATTTTTCCTCCTTTTCTTGATTATTCTAACTTCTTTAATATTTGAACTTTGAAGAGCTTCAACAACTGAAAGTTGCTTCTTTTCAGGTGGATTTGGTGTTATATCTACGGATGTCATGGAATCATTAAGTTGACTTTCGCTGTCCGACTCTTTTACTATTGGTTGATAGTGAATCAATAACGGTGTCCATCTCAAACACTCAGCATCAATTTTAATTCTACTCTTTGAGTTTTTGATTCTCTCCATGTATGTGTCAACTTTATTCCAATCAACACAAAGCATCAAGTTAATTGACCCATCATTGTTTGTACGATATTTTAGAAAACCAAGCAAATAGAAGGCTTGCGCAATGTCTTGATGTTGAAGACCTGTTGCTTGCGAAATATTCGTAATGGATATGGTATTAGTTCTGTTTTGACTTAAATACTCCATCACAACTGATTTCCAATAAGCGTAATATGACACTCGACCGAGATCGGAGAGAGGCTTTTCTGGCGTTCCAGGTGTTCCTTCAGTTCTCGACAGTAAGTAACTAAAGTCTATCAGAAAACGTCCGAAACCCTGACGTTGATAATTTGGCATGGTCATAATGCATGAGACATTGTACTTCTGTTGACAATGTTTCTCTTTACTAAAATATCCAACAAGATGATATCCTTTTCGATCGTTCCTCGTCAACACATAAAATAGGAATGGCTCAACATCGTAATAAAGTGTTTTATGGTCAAGAAAAAGCTTTGCAAGTAAGCAGAGATTTTGGCAATAAATCTTGTTTGCATTTCCATCAACTTCAAACACCGAAAGCTCTCCACAGCGATAAATTTCCGTTCCAGGCGGATGACGCCAATTGCATTTATTTAAATGTCTATCGAGTACCGCTTTGCTTTTTGTGTATTTTAAGCAGAACTCGCATAAAAATAGTTTTGGTAGTCTAAAAAATGTTGAATTTAAAATTTAAACTAAAAAGGATTAATTAAATATTTACCTAGCGTATTCTTGTGGAAAAGGACTAGAATACCAAGTTTCGATTTCGTACTTGCCGAACTCGATGGCGGCGGGACATCTCTCTTGCTCAAGTTGATGTGTAGTCGCGGGTGTTAACTTTGAAGGTGAGTTAGCCAAATTTGGTTTGGTTATTTCTAGCAATTGCTTTGCCGCTTTCTCGCGAACTTCCTTGTATGTGTCGGCATCTTTCTGAGATACACCAGGAGGCAAAGATGGTTTTTCTAGAGTTTGCAATAAAATATGAAGTTAGTTTTTAAGTTTTTAAAGTTAAATTCTCTCGCCAAATCAAAAATAACAACTTTGCTCGCCAATTATTTAAGATTTTCAAGGAAGGCCATCATTTCAAGTGGTGTGCAATCGAACTAATAATTAATCTCTAAAAGTTTCTTATTACAATAGTAAATTTTAATAAGGCTTATTAAGGCATGCAAAGGAATCTACGAGATGATAGTTGTCCACACCGATAATTTCAGCATTTGTAAGACAGAATGGTTTCAAAAAAATGTATGTATAGAGAGAGAATTGTTTTATCACCAGCAACAAAAGTCTAGAACTTGAGGGGTTAATCAGACCGAATAGTTGTCACACCGCACTTCACTGACATTCTCAAAAAAATTGTCACAAAATTCACTTTGCCATATTTTTTTTTGATTAGAGATTTAAAAAATTCCTTAGCAAGCCTCAACTTATCCAAAAAAGAAACATTTCCAACCGCCATACTTAATAATCATTGTTAATTCAGTCTTGTCGACTTTATAATTGTAATTAAAAAATTATTAAATTATGACCTAAAGGAGCTATATATGAATGATTTAAAAGGATTAGGGAACTTAAAAAGCAATTACAAAAAAATTAAGAGAAATTATATATTAAAAGTGTACATCACCACACACCACTTAAAATGATACCATATACGGGGGGATTTTATAATTCTTTTAAAGATCAAGCACGTTTCGTGATTCTTTTTCTATCCATTCGAGCATTTAAAATTGTTATTCTCATTTTTTGTTGGAGAGAGAGATTGAAATTCGCAAGACAAAAAAGTTCTGCCGTGAATTTTCTTGTGAGAAGGAGCTCTGCTTCTTACCCAGTTCTAAATGATTATTTTTACTATTGTGGTATGGCGATTGAGAAAGTTCATTTTTCAAGTTGGAATCAGCTTTCACCGGATTGTCAGCGCTAGGTCCATCGCTTGTGTTTGGATCCATAATGAGCTTTTTATTATTTAGTTTATGATTATCGAATTTCTTATAGTTCACGGCCTTTCTAAACATCTTACTCGGCGATATTTGCTTAGCATCGTCATCACTGGACATGATTATGTTATTTCGCATCAACGTTGTCGTACGGCGATTTGTCGCAAAATATTCATTCGCCAGCTTATGCTTGCTAAGCCTATTTGTCATTGCTAGAATGGATGACGAACCATTGAGAGCACTTGATGATTGTTTCTTATTTTTATTCTTTCGACCCTTCTCACTATCCGAGGTTGAGTTGAAAATGTTAACAGCTTTTTTAGCTTCGGCCGCAAAGCCCCAAGCATTATCACTTTCATTTCTAGTGGTCAATCCAAAGGGATTGTAGAAATTTGCGGGTTGAGTTTTAAAGAGTGAAGAATTGTCGTTTTGTGGAGTACCCGAAAATGGCATGGAACTCCAGCAATAGGAGTTTCCAGTTTGATTTGCTAGCTCACGACTGTTGATGCATGCAAAAACGTTCATCGTGTTTATGGCTTCGGTTTTATTAAGGAGACTGGCTTTTGTAGTACGACCATTTTTATTTTTATTGGCGGAGGAACTTGAGTAACTTCCAGAGCTCGACGCTTCGGATGAAGATGACTCAGAGTCACTGGTCGAGCCCGAAGAGGTGTCACTCGAACTGGCACTGTCGTGCTCATCACTGGTGCAATAAGATGAATTAGAGTCATCTTCCGACGTCAGCGAATGATTCTTTTTCATCTTTTGCTTCGATTTCACTTGGCTATTGCTTTGTCGCGGACAGTCTTTCGATAGTGCTTGATGTGATGATGATTTTTTACTTTTTGTAACATTTGTATTCTTTTCCCTTTCCTTCTTAACATTATTAATAGGTTTACTTGCGATATCACAGTCATTTACGCGCTCATGCTCACTGTCACTACTCGATTCGAACTTATATTTATCATGACCAACTAGCGGCGTCGTTGAGGTATTAGTGATGGCTAAATTATTCGTAGACGATTTCAAATTACTAATATGATTATTATTATTAATCGATAACAACTTTTGCTTAGTGCTTTTAACAAGTTTTGATTTTCTTTCACTATTAAATACCGAGAATCGAAAAAATTTCTGTTTTTCCTTCGACATACGATCGGTTTCCGGTCTGACACCCAATGCATTACTATAAATTTGTTGCTGTTGATGCGCGACCGAAGGTGAAAAATTTGAAGCGGACGTGGATGCTTCGAGACAACCACCAAACCCTTGATCATGATTTAATTTTTTAAAGAGAGGATTTAAACGACTATTTTTACTATTCTGTGGCCGAAAACTGCTCGAATTGGATACGAATTCAGCGGAGGGATTTTTGATATTCAACAGATTCAGATTGCTAATGCTATTTGCTTTAGGCTTTTTACCAATAATTTCGTCGTTATCGCTGTCGTCTTCGTCCACGAGCGGCTGCGGCGGTGCTAGTTTTTTAGGCCGCGGTTGCTTAACCTTTTTCGGCAGCGAACTTTTTGGCGTCTCACCCGCTAAACTTGATCTAAAAAATTTTTTATTTTAAAAAATGAATTTGACTCTAAATTAATTTGTCACTTACTTTCTTTTCTTCTTTTCCAACTTAATATCCGATGGAGTCATGGGCGAAGAAAGTTTTTTCAGTGACTCATCGCCTCTTCGAGAGGGATTTTTCGATGATCTAATATTCAGTGGCGAGTCGGTATTTGATTGTGTTGAGTTTAGACAGTCGGAGCATCTATAATTAAACTTTTTTTTAGTTTGTCTTTAAAGGATTTTAAATTTTTTTGACATACCTCCATGGAAATTTGTATCTTTTATCGTACGACGAATTGTTGCACGACGGATGATAATTTTTATGGCATGACGAGCAGTAAATTAAACACAAATCGTCTTTATTTTTACAGCTCTCGTTTCCACATTGCCTGCACTCCTTGCAATACCATTTATTGTTTGACTCGACAAAATGCGTTAAATTAATTGCAAATTTGGCTTTTGGATTTGAATTCACGCACGATGAATGCACAAATGTATTTTTACATCCACAGCATGCCGACAAATTTTCAGCCAAATTAAGCGTGTTTTTAAGTTCACTTCCGAGGCAAATCGCACAAATTGCGCCCGCCTTTCGATTTAAGCTCTCCTATAAAAAATTAATTAATTAGCAACTTACTAATTTTATTATAAGATTTAATTTACTTTTTTTAAAACCGGTGATTCCATAAGATCATCGTCATCATCATCGTCAAAATCTTCAAAATCATCTGGCGATGTGAGCGTGTCTTGACTATTGTTTAAGGATTTCCGTTTTCTTGGTGACGGCGTGCTCGACGTTCCGCGCCTTTTTGTGACTGTTGCCGTTGTGACTTCATTGGGTCCAATTTTATAAAGCTTTCCATCACATAGCAGCATCTTTTTTGTCACGGCAATTTTTAATGCCTTCTTAACAATCACTTTGAAGTCAGAACTGTCGGTGATTTGAAGATTGTTGGCTTTTTGTACAAAGTTTTCTATGCTTTTGGATGTTGATCCCTCGCGCTCGCCAAGCACTCGTACTGCCTTGGTGACGAGGCGCGAGAGATCTGAGTTGCCATCGATTTTAATGAGCTTTTTGTGAGCAATCGTTGATGGCGACTTATAGGAGTGGAGGCCTTTGTTGTAGACTTTAATTACAGCACCCGCATCGACTGCTTGCTCCAACTTTTCGGCCACGATATCCTCGTGAAATTTGTGGTGACTTCCTATCGCTTGACATATCCGTTGGATGCTTGGTCGCTGCTTTTGTGCTCTTATTTTTCGAATTGCATCCAAGATCCATTCTTGCCAAACTTCAGGACTCTCGTTATCGTCGGACGTTTCTCGCATTTCACAGCGATAATGTACGTCTCTAAAAAATATTTATAAATTGGGTTTTAAAAAAAAATGCCGGCACTTTTTGCTAATGTAAGCAGAACTATCTACAATTTCATCACAGAATATTTAAATAAATGTATTCTTTAAAACGCATATATGAAGCGACATACAAAAAAAATAAATGAATATTCGGGTTCTCTTTTTAGTGTGTATTTTTCCTTCATTTCACGGTTTCTTTCTTTTTTCGCAGGAAAGAAGAATTAATTTCAATATTTCTTTATATATATTATTTAAACACGGAAAACAACGCATCTGTCGATTTCAATTCTTCTTTAAAGTATATTTTTCACATATATGTCCACATGCATGTGTATTAGTTCATTGGATAGCGAAGATAAAATTATATATATGAGTCAATCAAGTGTGTTCAGGTAGCATTAAGAGTTTATCACATTCTTTTTAATTGACGATATTTTTTATACATATGAAATTTTTTTATTATATTCTTTTTAAAAAAGATTAATTTTTTTAAATATTTTTTATCTCTCTCGCTCAGATGACAGCAAAATATTTTTTAAGATAGCTCATAAATAGGCTAAACAGAGAGAGGACGATTATGTGTGTAAGTACACGATTTTCTCACACACAATCAATAAAGAATTATTTTTTTGCAGGCGACAATTGAAAATTAAGTCAGTAGCTGCCACCGCTTAATATTTAAAAAAAATTATTCACTCAGTTTCAATTCACACGTCGCATTGCAAATGATGATAAAAAATGTGATGTCGAAAAAAATTTGTCATAAATCGCACATTCAACACTTCAATTAGACATTAATGCGCAGGAACACACCATTTATGAATCAACCTCCGTCTTTTTCAGTTTTCCGTAATGGAGGACTAACTTTTTTACGGCAAAATTTAAATTTTAAACTTTTTATGTCTCTTTTCGGCTGTTTTAGGCCGTGCATTGCATCATTCAACTACAATACACTTTTTATCGACACTAACCTCAGAAATTATGTGAGTGAGAGGTGTTTCATTCGAAAATATGAGTAAACTTTTTCTATCTCGTTCTTTCTTTTGCACCTCTGACGCGCTTCAATTTTAAGTTTTTTGCTAAAAATTCGAACGAAAAATAACTTTTCCTTGCACTTTTCGCTTCTCGAGCACTTTAGGGACAAAGTTTTAATGTTTTAGTTCGGTTTTTCGCTCATTTCAATGCGAAATATTAATTAAATCCGTTTAGTAATACTTCTTATTCTGCTTTAGCTGAGCTGATAATGTTGGTTTGGTTCCGAGGGGATGAAAAATTCGCCGTTTAAATAATTTTCGACTGTTAAAGTAATGCGAACTGTTTTGTTGAAGTTTATGAACTAACTTTAATTAATTTAGAGTTTAATTAAAATGCTTAAATGTTATTAAGGCTACCTGAAAATTAAAAACTCTTAAACTAAATTAAAGTTATAGTCAATAATATTGAGTTTTAAGAAATAAATTTGAAATATTTCATGATTTTTTGCAATTTTTTTAAATTTTTATTGAATTTCATAAATCATTAAATTTATTGGGATTAAAAAACAATTTATTAACTGATTTAAAATTAATTTAAATGATTATAAAATTTTCCCGCCATCACGTGAAATTTTTACTGGGCAGTTCTAAAGAGCGCTTTTTAGTACATCCATGTGTAAGCTTAGTTTCACTTTAGTTCTAAATTTGTGTCGTATCTCACATCAGAATTTTCTTTAAAAATCTCCATTTAAGCGAATCTAGCGATCAAAAGCAGTCAAGGAGCATAAATCATTTTTCTTTAAGGGTCAATTTTATTTCGTATGTCAATCCAGAACCTAAATACATTCGGTGAGTATGGAAATTTTTAATTTTTGTGACGAAATGCAGTTTCTAGAGAAAAAAAGAAGAATTTTCCATGTCGGACATATTTGTTACTAATGAACTCCTTTTTTCTGTAAATAATTCAACACCGATAAGCTTTAAAGCTTTTTAATCATTTAAATATTTTAAAGTTCATTTAGTTTAATAGAATTAAGCAGATCCCGTCGACGTGAAAAAAGTTTTATTTAATTAAAATTCACTTTCTAAATTATCAAATTAATTTTCTTTATTACAGACCCATTTGCAGATGCAATAAAGGTAAGAAAGGATTTAGAAATTTACAATTATATTATTTGCTAATTAATGAAAATCAATTTAGGGCAGTGACGAGGATGTTCAAGACGGTTTGGTCCACATAAGAATCCAACAAAGAAATGGTCGCAAAACATTAACAACAGTTCAAGGACTCTCGACGAACTACGATCTTAAAAAGATCGTGAGAACGTGCAAAAAGGTATGTGGTGTTAGTGCATCCATGACAAGTGCAATTTTTTATTAATTTCATTTGCATTCAATAGGAATTCGCATGTAACGGCACTGTCATTGAGCATCCAGAATACGGTGAAGTGTTACAGTTGCAAGGCGATCAACGCGAGAACATTTGTCAGTTCCTCACCAAAACCGGACTGGTCAAGCAGGATCAGTTGAAGGTGCACGGTTTCTAAATACCCGTCACCAGCAATGTCTTTTTCAATCACCATTAACGATTTCGAGAAATCTTGAAAAGCTAATTATCGCATAATACATTCTCACACACTCAACTATATTGAAGAATTAAATAGATCAAAAAAAAGAGAGGAGGAAGAAATGAAGCCACTAAAAAAATGAATTAAATAAAACCATTTATAATGAAAAAAAATCCTTCAAGAATTGCCTGCTGATTTCTCGTTACAGTTTTCAAAAAAAGAAACGTTTTTATCTACGAATTAATTATGCGATAGCCAGATAGATCAATACAGATTGATTTATAGAATTTTTCAAGATTAAATCGATGCTGGAGAGCTAAGAAATGATCACTGGATTGATTATTGATTTTGGTGATTATTTCTTAAGCTTTCTGTGCGCTCCCATTTAAAAAAAATTAAAATCTACTGTAATGAAATTTCTCTTTAAATCATTTATTAATAAATTTTGTGCGCAAATACAGTAAATAACGATGAAATCTTAAATATACAATTCACATTTTATTTTTAAATCTCTCGCAGGTTTTTTTTTATTTTTATTTAATTTAATTTACACTTGTGCCATCTCAATTTTAACTTCCGATATCGTAGACTCTTGCAGTGCTTCAACTTCCATTGGCTCATCTTTAATTGAACGCTTTTTACTTAATAGCAACAAATGTTGAACGATGTCCGATTGAGGTGTCACAAGCACTCGAGTTTCTGATGGCTCCAATTTGATGTCCATCTTCTTAATTATTCGCCATATGGTGGTTTTTGGGATGTTATACTTTTTGGCAACTTCATTCTGGCTCTTGCCGTTGAGAATTTCGGCAATAGCACAACGGAGACGTTCATCGTAGTCCTCGCCTCGTGATCGATTCTTGAGATTAACACTCTCCGGCAGCAGTCCCTTTTCATATAGTTTCAGCTTTTCGCGATGCAGTGTCGAGATGGGTATGTTGTAGCGTTTCGAGAGACTTATTAGACTTTCACCCTGCTTAATTGATTCAATTGCTAAGAGTCTGATTTCGTCCTTTTGCTTCTCGAGCTTTACATAGCCAAATTTCTTGGCGCGCCTCCACAGCAGCGTCTTTGGGATTTGATATTTTTCGCTGACAATTCGAAAGCTCGTGTTGTTCGCGATAACTTCATTGATGGCTTGCTGCATGACCGCCTCATCGATAATTCTTGGCGGTATTTTTGGTGTTGACGATGTTCCCATCACAATGTCAGTACGCTTTTTCTTTTCAGCTTTCACCTTCGTTTGCAAAATTTCCTGTGTTTCGAGAAGCGGTGAACTGGAGCTAGGAATTACGTTGAGAAGTTCATAGTGTTCTTCACCAGTATCATCGTCACCGCCATCATCGTATTGAATGTCAGCGTCTTCGAGGTTTGAAATCTCATAGACTTCAAGTATTTGTCCAGTAGCATCAGAATTTCGTTGTTTCAGTTCGTAGTCCGTCTCATTATTTTCTTCCGTTGAATATTTGATGTTGTCATCAAATTCGGCAATGATTGAGGCAAGATTTTGTGAGGTTGATGGTGGTGGTGCTGACGTGACTGGAGAGTCAAAAACCAATTTTCTTTCGCAGCTAATTGTTGCTTTCAACTGAAGCAGATTGCAGGCTTCAATAAATTCTAAAAAATACAACTTTAAATTAGCTCTCTATGCATAGCTATGTGATGTTTAAAAACGATTTATTTACCACCCATAAAGCGCGTTTCTAACGATATACATCCAATGTAAATGTACTCGACAACTTTTTTGAGAATTTCAGGACGAATATCAGGAACCAAAATGTTGATAACATCGCGAGTCCCAACCGTATCTTTTAGCATATATTTGAAGAAATCTACAATGAATTTTGGAATTAGAGCATCACTAGTAAAGAAATGCTATCGAAATTACCACTTGCGAGCGCTAATGCATACGAATTTATCGGAATCTTTTGATTTTTACAAATAAAGTAAACATCCTTCTCCATATCATGATTATAAGAGTCCTGTAAGGCATCCAGAAACTCCTTGTTCTTGTCGATGGTTGTATTGATAACAAACGACATTTTTTTATCGCTTTATTTACGATTTTTATTTTTTTTATTTTATTTCAACAACTTTCAAGCGCGTATGTTCCGTGTACTAAAACAACCAAGTCGAAGGACTGGCAACTGGGTCGAAAAAAAATAATAATTTTGAATTTTCCGTTATAATTGTACTAAACGATTAAATTTTAAGTTTTTGCATCGGACGACCACATAAATATTTTTATTTTTCGGTTAAAATTTTCATCCTTACATATCATCGTAATATAATAAGCGAGATATTATCGGCAATAAACGTGTTTTGTTTTTACAAAAAAAAAATTGGAATATCTTTTAGCTATCATGCATTTTTTCTAATTATTTAGCATTTCCCACAAGTCATCTTCCTCCTTCTTAACGGGTTTTTTTACGGCTGCCGTTTTATTAGCTCCAGCCTTGACGTCTAACTTGGTAAAATCATCTACGAGCTGAACTTCCTTTCCTTTAGGTCTGCTGCTATGTTTCTGAATAATTTCATTAGCATCGAACTCCGGCGATTCAAAACCGTCGAAACTCTTCGAAGATTTGTCTTCACCATGTTGACTTAAAATAATTTTTTTTATAAAATAAAAATAATTAAATAAATTTAAGTTTTAACTCACTATGAATTAGTGGCTTTGTGATCGTCCCAATTATCCCAGTTATCGCCAGATGATTGTTCCCTTTGCATTCTATTCGGATTATTTTCAATATCATCGTATCCACCGTTGTTCATCAAGCCCGAAAACCCTTTCCTGCCCATTTCACCAACCTAAAAAGTTATTCAAAGATTTTAGATTCATGATATTTTTTAAGAGTCACAGGCGATACTTTAAAATAAAAGCAATTAACTAAAAATTACCTTCGAGGCCAATTGGGTAACTTCTTTTCCAGCAGTTTCTAACAAACTGCCTTCTTTTACCTTCATTTTTCGAAAATCATAAAATAAAAATTAAGAAAAACTAGCAAACTTAAAAAAAACTACCTTATCGGAAACGTTTTGAGAGACTTCAACTACCTTTTGACCCGCTATAGATCCATATTTGAGTGCATTGTCTTTCGCAGTTGATGCAATTTTAGTCGCACTTGACGACAGTAGACTCCATCCAGAAGCGAGAGTCGACCAAGTATTTTCGGTAAATAAGTCACTCTGACTTCGCGGCGGTGGTTGCATTGGAGTGTTCCCAAAACCAGCATATTTTCCGCCTAAAAAATGAGTTTGAATAAATTAAAATAAATTCGAAAGTTTACTTCTACCTTGCGACGGTGGCAAATGAGCAGGTCGAGTTGCATTTTCCATTTGAATTTTATTAAAGTAGTTTTCTTTTCTATCCTTAAATTCGGGCGTGTTGTATTGTTGATAGCCCGAGCTCGAGTCTTGATAACTCTCGGAATTAAAGTCGGGAAGCGCGCTAGTGCTCTTGGAATGATGCATGTGAGATGATGAAGAATTTTGTCTCTCGAGACGTTTTTGAGCTTCCGCTAAATCCCAGTCTTTACCTTGCGCTAATGTTGAAATTTTGTCGCGATAAAGAGCAGCGCCAAGGCTATTGTATCTCTTATTAATGGGATCTGTGTCATCCCACGAATCTTGTTGATCCAGGAATTCTCGAGCTTTTCTATTGCCACCGACCTTCATTTTTTGAAGCTCCATATCCTTCCATTTGTCCATGGTTACAGACCTAACGAAGCTAATGTGAACGCCGAGCCCTCCTAAAAAAGGGTTTAAACACAAATTAATGAATTACATCTGGCAGAAGATGAGCATCAGCTGATGACGTGTAAGATATAAAATTTAATTAACATTTTTCACTTACGATGCTTTCCGCTGCACTCCAGACAAATAAAAATTCCATGATTAACCGAAACCCACTGGAGAGAAAGAAATTAAAATTAGAAATTTCCAGCTACTGATAAAGTGAAAGAACTTTTTTAGCTTTCAAATTTTTTTTTGTCGACTCAAGTTTTTCACATAAATTTTCACCTGAGGCGAATGAGTTTGACATTCGAAGCATTTATTGTTGTCGTCCACAGATTTTATCTCTTGCAGAGCTCTTCTTGTTCGAGGACTCGCCATTTTCAATTGAAACTAAGCAGAAAATTCGAGCGGAAGAGAAATTTTTGACAATTTAAAATAGACAAAAATTAAAAAGTGCTAAAAAGCGCTGTCGAGGGGAAGCTGACTGGATTTTTTTCTCTTACGTTTACGTTTACGTTAAGTGTTACGTGTTACGTATGAATGCGGAAATGTTTGAAAGCGTGTCAAGGAGAAGTTAAAATTTAAATAATTTAAAAATAAAATAAAGTCAATTTTTTTTCACTACAATTTTCTTTTATTCTTAATTTAAAGGAATTTAATCATGCTTTATGAGCTGCCCTATAGCAAAAAAAAGAGGGGACAAAAAAAATTGACTTAAAAATTAACATTTTGAAGATAGTCTTATTTTCACTTTAATGCTGCTGTCTTTCGCTTAACTCTTAAATCTTAAAAGCTGTCCTAAACTTAACTTAATTTCTATAGTTCACTTCTACGTCTTCACAATATCGACTAAGTACCATATATAAATTTTCTCTGAGAATTAAATCCCTTTTACACTTTAAGTGCATCATTATTATTTCTTTTGTCATCGAGATCGATGTCATCATTGCTCGACAAATCGGCATAATACTGATCGCCTCTCGTCTCCTCACTGCAATTTTCATCGATCGAAATTGAACTGGAATGTTTCATGCTATCACTTGACGTCTTTGTGGCCGGATAAAATTTTCTACTTCTAACGGGCATGCGAGATGCACTGAAATTTAAAAAATTTTAAAATTGTAAAATTTTAAAAAGCCATTTAAATTTTACCTCTTTCTTCTCAAGAAATTAGAGATTTCCTTGGTGTTGAGAGCATATTTATTTTCATCAGTGGAGATTTCTGCATCTTGCATTTCACTTAAATCATTTTTATCATCATTCATGTTCTCATCGTACTTTGAGTTGAACATTTCGCTTGATGCTCTCGTCGCGTATGCTTTATTTATTATTGTTGAGGCCGAGGAAGTTGTACTGTTTGAAGTGTCAGTTATTAAGTTATTAACTTTTTGTCTTAAACTCTCTAAATCATCATCGCTGCATTCGCCTTCTTTTGGATAGGGTCCATCGAAGCTGAAATTGCTGCACGTCATAACGGATGTTGCCATTGAGTTAATCATCACATGGTTGGGGTTATTCTGAGATGAGGAGGTTGTGTCGTCCTCGGGTGCATGATCGTCGATATCGCCATCTGAACTGCTTTCGCTCGACTGTAAAATTGCTTTTGAGTGCTTAAATGTGACTTCCTTTGTCTTTGTTGGTGTTCCAACTGGACTCTTCTCTGCAACTATCTTGCTAATATCTTCTGTTTGAGTTTCACTGTGTGTTAATTTGGGTGTCATAATTTTTGACATTGAACTGCCACTGCCGGTGCGACGATGACGCACTTTACGAGGAATGTACTTGGGTGGTGGAGGGAAACATTGACCGTTGGAAGTGGGCTGATGAAGAACCGTTTTTGTGGAGCTGCCATCGACTTGAACGCAGAGAGACGCTTTAGCAATTGGACTTGTTGGTGGTGATGGTGAGGTGCCGGGAGAGTTCACTTCGCTAGCTGTCATCGTTGGCTGAATGTAAAGTTTTTTGCGATTAATTTTATCAAAATGGTTCTTCTTTAATTGACTTATTGCTTTTTTGTAGGGTTTGCTCGTTCCCAATTGCTTCTCCCTTTCAGTTATTTCTCTTTCGCGCTCCTCTAACTGCACAAAACAAGCGCTAAGCTCTTGATAGAGGATATTCGTTCTCTCAAGTTTTCTTTCGTATATTGAACGCACATCTTGTGCATGCTTCCACTCAATCTGTCTCTTTCTAATCAGATCTTTTTCAAATTCATAAACATTTGTGCTGTTGTTGGCACATGTCTGCATTTTCTCAACAACCTCCTTTTGCCATGTCTTTTGTCGTTCCTCATAATTTTCAGCGTAAGCATGCATAAGCTCAGCGCCAGCAATCTCAAGATGAGACAAAATAATTCTAAAGGGTGGACGATTTTTCGGTTTCCTATTCCAGCACTGTTGAATGAGTAGCTTAAAGCCCTCTGGACTTTTTTCAGGTATCGGTAGCTAAATAATATTTGGATAATTTTTAATATGCAATAAATTTCATCACACGTGTGCACACTCTTATCTTACCTCCAAGTTATAATTTCCAACTCCCCAAATAATTGCCGATGAGTCAAAATCTAAAAATGTTTGAGTCGATAAGATTAAAATTCTTTGAGAGCATCACAAGATTTAATTACCTTTGAAAGGTGCTTCACATGTCAGCAGTTCCCACAAAACGACGCCAAATGCCCAAACGTCAATTTTTTCCGAGCACAATTCATTCCTGATGATTTCCGGGGCCATATAGCTGACAGTTCCGATGAAGGACATTTTAGTTGACATCAATCCATTCCATTCTCTGCACGTTCCAAAATCTGAGATTTTAACGACTTCATTTTCGCCGATTAAAATACTGGCGGGAAAAAATTCATTCAATAAATTGCTAAATGCCAAAAGTCTTCTTCTTACTTTGGAGATTTTAAATCGCGATGTATTATTTTGTGTGAGTGAAGATATTGCATCCCATTTGCGATTTGTTTAGCCCAACTGACCACTCTTTTGGGTGTCACAACTTTTGTGCCCTCCTTTAACACCTGATTCAATGGACCGTATGGACAGAATTCCATGACAATTCCAAACACAGGTGATTGGGTACAAATTCCACTAACATTCGATGAGATAAAAGAAGAGGAAATAATTAGCACGTTATAAAATTCTCTGCGGTCAATAACTCACAGTATTTTCACAATATTATCATGATTAAGTTTCGCCAGGTGCTTCACGTCTGTCTCGCATAACTCTCTGACCTTTTTAATCGCGATAATTTGATTATTGAGTTTTCCTGAGAAAACAGCTCCTTGCGCGCCACTTCCCACCCACTCGAGATCTAAAAATAGCATCGACATAAAAAAATGTTAAAGGTCATGATGCCAAAAGAGAAAAATTACCCGATATAATTTCGAAAGGAATTTCCCAACCGCCATCAGTTGATTTCTTCTCGTTGTCCAAAATATGCGATTTTCCAATTAATGTGAGAACTGGTCGCATGCAGCCGAAAATTCGCCACACATTATCTGTCCATCCTAGTTGTTTAGCTGTAGTTGAGCTCGAAATGCCACATGGGTATGTTTTCATGTCAGGCTCCATCCTATAAGAGTCTTATAATACGCGATCTGTTTTTTGCGTATCTTGCGATGCAAAATAATATAATCGATTTTTTCTCAACTCCTTTTTCCTCTCTCAGTTCCGATTGTGATGCGTTAACTTTATGTGTCTTCAACACTCAAGTAGGAATATTTCATGCTTAAAGATTATTTTTTAAGTTCTGATGTAATTTAACACTAAATAAGATTAAAAATATTCTCCTAAGAGATTTTAGTTGAATAAAAGCTATACAGAGAATGATGTCGGTTGTGTTAGTGAATAATGTTGTAAAAAAATAAGGGGAGCGAATGTACAATGCGAATAAATATTTTTGTTTCGTTAAAATACATGCTGTGTATGCTTTGTGAATCTCATCGAATTTTATGGACTTTTATTTTCCGCGCGATGCAGTAAAAATTTATTTTTTTATTCAAAATTATTTTTTTTAAAATTTAATAATTTTCAACATGTGACAGAAATTAAAAATTGTTCCAATCTAAATAGAAAAATAATTATGATGATCATAAAGATATTAAAAATTGTGCATATAAATAATTTTGACAAAAGGTTTTTGTTCTTCAGTCGGAATTTTTTTTGCTTGTCTAATTGATAAAATTTTAAACAATGAATATTGTCGTGTTGAATTTTTTCTTAAGTAATTTTAATTTTTATTTATTAACTTAATTTTTTAAAAAAATGGTTAATTTAATTAACAATTAAAATAACTTTAAATTATTTTTAAATAGTTTTCACGTTGATGCTCTGTGAGACTTTATCTGAAATTCCGAATAATAATTGTGATGCTGAATGTGATGAGAGTTACAAACCAATTTGTGGAAAGGTTTCAAATTTCTCAATTCTTTTAACAGTTTAAAATTTGTCCAATGAACTTTCCATAATTTTTGCAGCCAATTGACGATAATGGAATAAAAATTACTTTCGGAAATGATTGCGTTCTAGAAGGTTATAACTGTGACAATCCCCAAAACCGTAAGATTTCAATCAACTGATGAGCAAAAAATTAAAGGATGACTAAATTTGTTTAATCTTTATCTAATTTTTAATTTTATAAATAATTTTTCTCAATTTAGAAAATATTTTAAAATTTAATTTAATTTTTTAGGTTACAAAAGATTTACTGGTGGGGAATGCGAGGATAAATTAGCTTAAATGTTATAAATAGAAAATATTTTTAAAAATTTTGAAAAATATTTTATCTTTTTCTAAAACAATAAAAATATTTAAATCTTAAAATAATTTTCTAAATCTTTCAGCTTCAACCCTTCTTATCTTTCACCACGATTTGCAAGATCATCGCTTCTATGCAAAATAATTGCATGTGCTGAAAAAAAAGAGTAAAATCATCTCTCAATTAATTTTTCAACAATGCTTCATCTGCATGTGTGATTCGCATAATCATAATAACAATATTATTCCATTGTATTTTATTGCAAGTCTTAAATTGATCATCCGTGATTTACAAGTGGCTTTTGTGTGTTTTTCACTCTCACTCTTTTCCTTTTCAAAATCAATTTCTGATGTTTACCTTTATTCTTTTCTTCCATTCTCTCTCTTTTTGGCATTATGTTCCCACCTTGCAAAATATAAACTACCCGATGACGATGATAAAGGAAATCTTTTGAACAATGTGACATCTATTTCTTTTTAATAACCCTAATACTAAATTTCTGGGGTTGCATAACAACCGAGTGAGTGAATCCTTTCCCATATCTTCCCTTAAAAAAATTACTCACACTCGTCATTTCCTTTCCCTTCCGATCTTTTCTTTTTCGTCAATTCTTTCTTTAACAATTTAAATTTATGCACCATTCAGTTTTACCTTGCAAATTTTTTTTCTGAAAGGAATAAAAGAGAAATAAAAATTATTGGAATTAAATGCCATTTATGCATTGTGTGATGTGTGTTGCTATTATTTATTATTGTTAAACATTTCAATTACTGCCAGAGATAGATGATTATCGCTTTTATATTCTATAACCAAAAACCAGATCAATACAATCGCATTCGACAACCTACAATTTCATTTTCTTTTCTTTATAGACTCTTAAACTTGATGCTGGCTTGTGTCACACGGCCGAAATGATTTTCGCTCATTTGATCGTATCACTTTCACAAATATATTTTATAGATTATTGACAGTTTGATAGAGCGAAAAAGATTTGTTGAAATTAAATCGAGTTATTGGCAAAAACTGGAAAAAAAAGTATTTAGATCGCGTCGTTTTGTAATCAGAGAAATTTGAATAAGTTTTAAGCGTTCGTGTCCTTAAAATGCATCATCTATCAAGCTGATTTATTCGCGTGTTGCATTTGCATTAGAAAGTGATTAACAGTCGTATTAAAATTTAAAGTCGAAAAAAGTTGACGATTTATAAGATTTTTTTCCTAGAAAATCAGAAAGTCCAGCAATTTTTCAAGATAATTGTCTAAAAAATGTTCAATTTTTTGTTTGATGCAGATGCAATAAATTAAACCTTTCTATTTAAATAAAAAATATTTTGTTATATATTTTTTTATATCCTCGATATTAATACTTTAAAAATTTAAATTGAATTTCCTCTCTTGAGGGTTAGTTAAAAAATTAAAAGTCTGATTGAATATTCTAAAAAACTCCCAAAAGATTGATTGAAAGTTCCGAATCATTAGTCTTAAAATTGATTTCATTCCCATAGTTTAAAAAATTAAATTTATTAAAATTTCAAGCTATTAAAAAATTGTCCTTATTCATATTGAAAAATAAATGACGAGTTTAGTCAAATTTCTCATGGAGAGTAATTCGATAGCAGAATGTTTATTTTCATCTCGAAGCAATCAATCACTTCGATACTTATTTCCTTTAAAAAATGTTTCAAAACCCACACGTGGGTGTTGCCGTGTAACCCACTGTAACAGCAATGAATGAGGAAGTGAGTGGAGGCCAAAATTCCTCCTCTCTCTTCCTCTCGAAGCCATACTTTAAAAAATGGACATTAGTGGCATTCCTTGGACACTCCTGGCCGGCCGTGACGGTCATTCTTCAAAAATCATAATGCTAATCAATTCCTATGCAATTACAGTTCAACGAGGTACATGAAGCCATACTTCTAAAAAATGGACATTAGGGGCACTCCTGGCCGGCCGTGATGGACATTGGTGGCACTCTTGATGGCCATGATAGACATTCTCAAATATCATCAATCCTTTCGATCCTAACAAATACAGTTAACGACATACATGAACCATATAACAGAAATTTGTATAAAAATGGCATTTAGGGCTGTCCATGGCACACCTGTAGTCATGACCCTCATAATTCCTAAAATGGCCGAATATAAATACATAGAACTACCATTTGGCGAAAACTAGAAGTCTCTAGCTATCTCAGGAGCCGAGATCTCGATGGAACAGACAGACAGAAGGACGGAAATAGGAGCATATAAGTGTTACACACCGTGGGTACAAAAAAATATATATCAAAAATCTTTAATAGATTAGAGAGCGGAGAATAAAGAGAAGATTATTAATTAAGGGATGAAAGGATAATTTTGTATGCAAGAGACATTTTCATCTACACTTACCTGTATGCAAAACGACGAAGCGAACCTCAAGGATCGAGAAAAAGATGTGAGGAATTTACATATAACATGCTTATGCAAATAAGCGTCTTCTCATGAAAAAAGATTTCTCATGTGAACTCTTATTGTTATGGTTAGGTATGATAGGCTCGTCTCGCGATCCCTTTTGTGAAAATAGTTTTTCTTTACCTTTTTCACAATGCCTAACTATCTTCACTTCGAGGAGAAATATTCAATTGTTTGATGCAGATGGAGAACAATAAAAAATGAGAAAATTATGCATAAAATTCTTTTTTTTATTACGGTATTGTGTCTAATGCCCATTTCGAAAAAAGCACCCTTTTCCGCATTAGAAACGTTAGATGATGATTTTTTTCCTTCTATCCCTCATTGAAAGTTGAGAGAAAATAACTGAGAACGGTGCGACAGAGGAGAAGCTTCACTCTCATCGTCATCGCGTATGCAAATCAGGATCATTTTTTTTTGCTGCGTTGATTGTTGATCCTTTTGTGTTCTTCCCAAGGAAGAGATCAGTATTTAAGAAAAGAACAGAACCAGAAGACGACCGGTGGGAATTTTTTTCTTTTCACTCTCACGTGAAGAATTTTTTCTCATTTCACTTTTTAACGGCTGGAAGGGTGATTTTTTTTGTTTTGCATCTTCACGTAAGAAAAAAATCTTGCGCTTGAATGTCATTAAAAAGTTCGTTTTATCATCGAGAGTGTTAGTTATATGCAATAAAAATTAAAGAGAAAATAAATTTTGTAGCGGCATTTTAAACTTGAATGATTTTACATAAAGGATTAAAAAACTATTAAATTTATTTAAATTTTTGAGTTTAAATTTAAACATTAAAAAAAATAGTTTCAATAAAAGTCTATTGATTAACTATTCAAAAATCTTAATTACTTTGTCCACATTTAAAATCTTATCAAGAGCCATGAAATTTTAAATTTCAACCTTTTTAAATTCCTAAGCTAAAATCATTTTTTGTACAAAGTACACAAAAAGTTTGTTGACATTTCAATCTAAAATATTTGAAAGTCTCAAAAATTCATTAGTGGGATGCTTAATGACATTAACATCACATGAATGTGATTATCGATTTCTGCCGGAAGAAGAAATTCAAAAAGAATCAAATCGATTTCGCAACTGTCCTTATTGTAAGCAGGTCATGGTCTCTCTTGAGTTTTATTTTTTTTTGCGCATACAGTCTGCCAGCAAAAAAAACTTCCTTTTCACTCTCTTTTTGTGCTCTGGTGATTTTTTACTTCGCACACAACCGCTATGTAGCTGGCGTTCTAAAAAATTCTTTGTGTTTGTAAAAAAAGTTCTCGTACATGAAAAAAAAATTGCGCATTTTTTTTGGGTGCAAAAAAAGAGTTTTTGGTGCGAGAGATGGAAAGTGTAGAAAAAAAAATCAATAGCAACAGACAGAATCGAGACGAGAAGAAATTATTGGGAGTCGAATGAGAAATTTTTTAAATTATTCTTTAGGGCAACGAATTGAAATATTTTAATGTGCGATATAAAACCGAGAAGAGCAACATGTGTTAGAAAAGTTTAGAGGATGTGGACGTAATAAATAGAATCATTCTTAAATGACATCTTATGGGAAACGGTTGTCACATAGCAGCAACACATATATTTATCGCGTAGAATGTTCTCATGCATAGATCTGATATTTAAGAGACATTCTCGTATCAACATGTGTGAATATTTAAATCAGAAAAAATTTTGAGATCCAGGAAAAATTAAATAATATTTTTTAAAATCAAAATCTTAAAATTAATTTGGTTTTAGCTTAATTTAACAAATTCTAAATACACAATTTCTCAAAATATAAATAAACGCGGGAAAAATTTAAAATCCAAACCACCGCACTCGAAAAAAATCTCACCATATGGAGCCAGCAAGAACTTTTTCATCTCTTTTCAAATTTTGATTATTTATCGCTACCGAAACAATTTTAATTAATAACTCTTTCCTTTTATGTGATGGCGCGCATAGTGGGAAGAATTCTTACAAAACCGAAAGTATTCATTCATTCACACAATTGAAGATGTATGAAAAGAAATTGGAAAAGAAAAGAAACAAACACAGGTGCGATATACAATAAAATATTTTTCTTCTTCTTTTTAACACTGCTCATAATATTTGTTAAATTACTCAATTCTTCATAGAGCATTTCTATTATCCTGTGTGCACTCAACATTATTAGTTTCAACTCTTCCTTTCATTCCTTCGCTTTCGTTTCGTCTTGCGAGTTTAATTTTTTTTAAAAAGGGTTGAGAAAAATCTTCCATATGCGATGCGGTTGTGAATCCTCATTGTTCATGCAATAGAAATTAGAACAAATAGAGAAAGATCTTAAAGAGAGATATTTACATACAAAAATATGATTCCCACGTTAAACATTCTCCATCTACCTTCAACCTACCGACGCGATTGATTTGATCTGAAATTTTGATGTCAACAAACATTTAGAATCACTTTCGATGCGACTCAAATTTCATCGATCGTCTTAAATTTCAGGATTAAATTGAAACATAATGAATTCGAGGTGTGAAAGAGTAAAATCGATCAAATTTTATTGCCAAATTATTTGTCTCGCTTACATCATTCGAAAAATACATGTGAAGATCATCGAAGAAGATTTAAAAATTGTTTTTGTGGGTTTTTAAGCGCATTAAAATTTAATTAGGTGATTTTTTTAAAAAAATCCAGGAATTATTTTTAATTTATTGGTTTTAAAATATTCCAGGAATTTAAATTTTTACTTTAAAAATTTAGCTTTTAAATTAAACCAAAAATCGCAAAATATTTTAATAAATTTTAAGAGTTTTAAATTTAAAAGTGACTGAAACAAATCCACTTTAAAAAACATTTAAGACCAATGAACAATTTAGCATTTCCTGGATATTTTTAAACACAACTCAAATACCCTAGCAACAAATTTTTGCCAATCACCAGCTTCATAATAAAACTGCCAGGTCTCATCTCACTCAATACTACTTGTTGTTCAATACGATTTTATTTCAAGGCCTCACGGATTAGAAATAACGCCAATGAATTGTAATTACATGAAACAATCTTTATAATCTTGAAGTAGCCACAGCAGTCAAGTGCTGCTTAAATAAAGTTGTTTTCTTTGTCGCAAGCGGCCGTTTGTCAAAAATATCGAGAAGATGGTCATAACGTTAAAGAGCCCGAAAAGTTTAAGAAATTTTTGTAACCTTCTCGCTCTCTCTGAAAAGTCAATTGGTCGCGATGATGGTGGATTTTTAAAGAAACAATAGACTTGGACTTTGCTAATTGATTTAACTTCATTTATCTCTGCACTAATCCGGACTACGGATTCCAAAGTTATTAAGGTTACGTCATCGGTTGAAAATTTACAATTTTGTGTCATATCAATTTTACTCGAATGTCGAAAAACAAATTTATGCAATTTCGATAAAGGTGTAAAATTGAATATGTGATATTTTACTTTATGGCCCAAATTTATTTTTATAATCTGTGATTTGCAGAGAAAAAAATAGTTTTAAGATTTTTTGACCTTCTAATTATCATGTAGAGATCAGTCGAATAAATTAAGCACCTGTAAATTTACTTTCACTTTTTTCCTCTTCTTAATTTGCCACTTTTTAACTAACCAAAGCTGAGAGAGAGAGAGAGAAAATTGAACAACGATCCATCTAACTCAATAGGTGGCTTTTGTTAAATATATGTAGGAAGAGAGTTACAACAAAGCACAGCATAAATAAGAGGATTCAAGGTCATTCTCTAAGAGCTAAGTCGCGCAATTGTGATTATGCTCGGCTAATTGAATTAAGTCGAAGCAAATTAGAATACTTGTTTTAATTTATGCATTGCGCAGCGGTAACTGCTACTAGTTAAGTCGTTCTACTCTTAAAAATAATCTCAGATGAAGAGGGAAAAAAAATCGGTTCTTGTGAGCACTTTTGGGTATTTAACTCTTTGGGTCGCTGAAAACAAATTTTTCGTTTCGCTCAAGGACAACCAAAAAAAATGATCATTCGCCACACGTATCTCAATCTATGATCAACTAAGGTCAGGGATGATGAAGGTGAATTAAACACATACTTTAAGTAGACTTTTAGACTTATAATTACCATTCAAAGAGAGGAGATGAATATTGGGGATCATTTGGAAATTGGGTTTCGATTTAATTATGGTTCAATTTATTAAAGGTCAATTGATGTTCAAACACTTAATGAATTTACAATTTTGAATCGTTGAATTTTTAAAATTTCAAACTTTTTATTGACAATATTTTTAGAATAATCCAACAACTACAAAAAGTATTATTTTTACAAAGAACTGTTAAACAGCATATGCTTACAGAAAATATTAAACTAAGAATCTTTTCAAAAAATTAAAAAATTGATGATCATCACAAAAGAGTGAAGTGAGATCATCATCAAAATTACACAATTTTTATTTAACATGCACATCACGGAATTCATCAAAAGAAGAATTGAAAAATAATTCTCTTCTCGAGCGAACGCGCCACACGAAGAAATGTGTCCACGCGCCATAGAAAATTGTGTAAATCCGTTCAAGAGAGTTTTCTAATCTGTAATCAACGCTAATGTGTTTTAGTTTCGTGAAGTGAAATCATTGAAAATTTTGTTAAATTATATCCGGTTATTAGAGGCTGGTTCATGCAGAACCTTTTGCCACATTCTTCAATCTTTTATGGAGTATGTGGCACGACTTAAGAAACGCAAGCCACTCACTTCTCACATCAAGTGCCTCCAATCGATTGTTGATCGAAAAAAATAAAAGTTTTCATCACTGCAAAGATTTTTGGGTATTAGAAAATAAAAATATTAAGCAGAGGGATCGATAGAGAAATAATCTTAGGGTTGCCTACCTGCCTATTATGTTTCCTTCTTTTCTTCCATTCAACTCCTTTCTTGTGTTCATCTATTCGATTGCAAATCTATAATATTAAAAGATTTATGGCAATGATTTTCGGGTGTTGAGCGCATTATTCCCATTTATGATGGAAAAATTGCCTTTGTTGAGCTGATCACGTGCCCATTGTTGCCGTCGATCAAAATAACTTTTTTTTATTGATACAGCAACAATTGTAACAATCAAAGCTGTTGATACATGTGGCAAATTTTTATTGCCTTCTTCATCGCCGCCAAAAAAAAATTAGATCAGAGAGCATGAGATTTGCATGTCAGATATGATTTTATTTTATGAAAATGATTAGAAAGTCTTTCATTAAATGAAACGAATTTATGTTTATCAAATTTGACATGTTGCTAATCTGACGTTGAAGCTTGAAAACTAGGCAATATTTGTGAGGTAAGATAAGAAGTGCCAAGAAATTAAATTAACCCAAAAAATTAGCCTGCTGGAAAACGATAATGTTTCATTTTATGAAATTATAATTTTTGCGCAACAACTGATACTCGAAGTGAGGCCGTTTTAAATTGAATTTTTAACATGCTTCTTATATTTTTACTAACTTGAAACTTCGTGTTGGAATTTTTATACTTTTCAAAGATATAAAATAATTTTTTTGATGGACAAATTTGAAATGACTTCCCCTGTGCCATTGATACTGTAAAATGTTATTTTCTGCTGCTGTTGGTTCAAATCGCAGCCCAAAATCTTCGTTGGTGTTCTGCAAAATATTTTCTCTCGAGAGTCATATCATGCGTGAAGTTTAAGATGAAAATTATAGCCGAGATTCAGTTTCTATCCGCTGCGTCCATGTGGTCCTTTTTAACGACACACCGCGCTCTATGTGACAAATTAGCTTAATTTTATAGCTAATAAAAATGCGGTGTATAAACAAAAAATCTTAAAGTTTGCTATTTTTTTTTCAGTGTACGAACATTATTTGCACTCTTGGATGTTCGTTTTGATTGCACAGTGATCAATTTTGATTATTTGTCCATTCCAGCATCGAAATTGAGATGAAGCTCTTTATGGTCGAAAGAAGACGCCGCCGCAACTTCACAAAAATTAAATTATAAATCTTTATCCATTATCAACGATCATCGCCGTCATCATCGTAGAGGAAAAAAACCACTCAAAAAATTTTGTGTGCAAATTTTAGCGAGAGAAAAAAAAAACAAAAAACGGGAAAATCGAAATCTAAACAAAATAAAAATAAAAACGAAATAATAATGTGCGAATATGTAATGAGAATGCTAACCCGCTAGTCATAATTAATTATGAAAGTAGATATTTAATAAAGCAGATAAAAACCTGTTTGCTGTACACATGTTTTATTTAATAAAATATCATTCAACTAGTCTCCGCGAAAAATTTAAAAATGAGTGGTCAAAGATGCAAGAAGAAGGAGAAAAAAAAAGAGAAATGTTGAATTGGTTAAAAAAGCTCTCCGGCTTGAAACTGAGAGATAGATTGGTATGCAAATATTATTCAAGATCTGAAGGAAAGAAAAAATATATTTCTTCGTGCAGAAAAGTATCTGCAACTTAATCATATTTCAAAACAATTTACATTTCAACCTGTTTTAGACGCGAAAATTTTAAGCGAAATGATCCGCATATATCTGAAATTGCCTCTCAGCGAAGGTTTCTAAAATTATACCAAATCTATTTTGGCATGACAGAGTAAACCTAACAAAAAAAAACTAGAGTTTTATATAAAGCAGCGGCGACGACAATGACAAAAGTATATGTGAAAAAAAGAGACTAAAAGGAGTAGGTAAGGTTGATGAACGCGCGCGCAAATTTTATACCTGACTGTGATCCAAAAATTCGGCATTAATTTGAAAAATGCTTCAAATTAGATAGAGAAAGAGATTTTGAGGTAAAATTATTCACTGACAAAAAAAAATATGTCGTTAAAGTAGCGAAGAAATCGTCATCAGCAACATGCTTGCTTTCAGCGCATGTCAAATGGTCCATAAAATAGTTTTCTTCCGAAAAAATCAAGCACTCACGCTTCTCCAAATTGATTCCGTGGCAATTCATTCGTTTCGTCTTTAACTTGCGCGATTAAGACAACGGCAAGTGATCATGACTTTTTTTACAGTGCGTAATTGACTTTGTTAAAAAAATGTAATTTGTAAAAAATTATTCAGTGCGTAGAAAAAATGTCAAATGATCATGTCCTGAGAAGAAGCATATGGACTATGTTGTCCACATGTTCTGATCGGAGAAAATATTCAAATCAAAAATAGAAAGGATATTTCCTCACACAAAAAAAAATTGTGTCGGCCACGCATATGGAGGAAGCCGTGATAGAAAAAAATGCCAGTGGTAATGAATGAAAAGGAAATGATTTTATTTTTTTTGTTCGGTCCTTGAAATATTTAAATTTCTCACACTCTAAAAAAATGGTTTCCTTTTCAATATAAAAAATTAAATGATGATAAAGGATTGTATTGCTCTCACTCTCGCGGTGATATTTAAATGATCATCCTTTATGATCTCAGCTGTCCATATGGAGATGCTCATATTTCGTCTTATGTGCGTGCATCTCTCATATGTCTCACTTGCTCGATTTTTTTCTCACGCATAAAAAAAAGGGTTTTTGACCTTAACACATACTCAGCTGACAGGAGAGAGTTGTGTGAGGATATTTTTTTTGTTGTTAAGATTTTTTGTGTCTGTAGCATTTTTTTTAATTTAAATATTCGAAAGTTTTTTTATTCGAGGGAGGATATCCGAGGATATAAATAAAAAGCTTTTTATAAAAGGCTTAAAGTGAATTTGTAACATTTTTTTAAATTTCGAAAACACATTTTTAGGGTTAGATAAAAATTAAATGACAGTTTGGTTGATGTTGAAATTTTGAATAATTTAGATTGTCTTTTTAAATTTATGAACACTGAAATTGACTCCAAGTTTAGAAATTTAAATTTATCAAATGTCAATAACATTAATGCATACTTAATGTGAATTTTTCGATGGGTGCAAATGGTATCAAAAAGTCCATGATCATTTGTGAAAAAAATATATCAAACCATGAAAAGAAGTCCACATACATTTTGTATCTATTGAATTATTTTAAAATTAATTTTTAAATTCTTTCAAAATAAAAAATACGAAACCTTCAAGGCATTTGAGAACTTGTCACAAAAATATTTTTAAAAATAAATTTTGAATAACTCTAATGTCACGATTTTTGAATATATTCATACATGACCAGTTAAATAATTTGTCACCTGAGCTGAGGTTATTGCTTTGAGATTTTCCAGATAAAAAAGATGCGCGATGAATCTCTAATGGCATATTATGACTGTAATAGTTCCAGCGCAAATCTTATCAAAGCTGAAAATAATTTCATTAAATGTAAATTTTTGTGAATTTAAAGTCACTAAACTTTCATTCAACACTCAAACAAATAAAAATCAGTCTTTTTCACTCAACTTTTTATCTTTATTACTTAAGTGATGTCTTAGCTTATAAAATCCGTTTTACAAATTCACATTTTAATCTTTTTTTGATAAAAATTAAATTAAAATTAATTTCACAGGAAAAAATTGATTATTCTACGTAAGAGTCAGAGGAAATGAAAATTGAAACTAAAAGTTTTAATAACATTAAGAAATAAAAAATAGCTGCTTGCAAAAAAAATTAAAATTAAATGTAACTTTTTTGTTTTACGTATGCGATGCAACAGAAATCAGCTCAATCGACTGAAAGGAAGTCAAGTGAGAGTAAAATTTTTGTTGAAGCTCCAAAAAGTCCACCATATGGCAATTACAATTATTTGCTCATTAAACTGTTCATGCGAATTTAATCTCCATCATTTTCAATATAATACTTTTATTTTCTTGCTTAATTTTCTCTCGTTTTTCGTGAATATTAAATAAAATTTTGTAACATCGGGTGTTGAGAAACCTTCATGATTCTGATGATGTTATGTTGCTCAATATGTTTCGTAATCCTTAATCCGTAAATTTGTTTTAATCACAAATTAAAGTTTTTTTTTACAAATTTAAGTTTTTGCATGCAAATTCATTGTGCAACAGATTATCGAAAAATGTATGCAAAGATTTTAACCAAGATGTGAATTGGATCTTTTTAAAATTGATAAATTTTCAGCACAAAAAACTTTTTTAAATTATAGCTCCGCTATATATTAATTTTGGATTTCTCCAAAACCTGTTTTCGACCCCTAGTGCCAAGACATTACATTGTGCAATACCAAAACATATACTCAAATGATAGGCCTAGTCAAACCCTACACACTGGCGAAAACAGATTTGAAATCGGTTGATCCTACGAGGAGTTAGAGCCATTTAAGTCATCTTACTTTCTTACTTTCTTACTTTCTTACTTTCTCACTTTCTTACGATCTTAGTGAACGCCATATCTCAAGAACGGCTGGTCGGATTTGACTCGGGTTTGTGGCTAAAGATCGGGTTTTGGTTCTAGTTGTGCAAGAAGTATTTAGTTTTGAGGTATGACCCTTCAAGGACCGTCCCTGAGTGCAAAAATGTCCTTTTTCATACAAATTTTTTCTTATATGGCTTCATGGGTATCGTTGAACTCGTAATTGCATCAGGAATCGATTGACATTGACGATTTTTGAGGAATGTCCATCATGTTCGGCCAGGAGTGCCACTAATGTCCATTTTTTCAGAACTATGGCTTCATGGGTATCGTTGAACTCGTAATTGCATCAGGAATCGATTGACATTGACGATTTTTGAGGAATGTCCATCATGGTCGGCCAGGAGTGCCACTAATATCCATTTTTTCAGAACTATGGCTTCATGTATGTCGTTGAACTCGTCATTGCATCAGGAATCGATTGACATTGACGATTTTTGAGGAGTGTTCATCATAGTCGGCCAGGAGTGCCACTAATGTCCATTTTTCAGAACTATGGCTTCATGTATGTCGTTGAACTCGTCATTGCATCAGGAATTGATTGAAATTGACGATTTTTGAGGAATGTCCATCATAGTCGGCCAGGAGTGCCACTAATGTCCATTTTTCAGAACTAAGGCTTCATGTATGTCGTTGAACTCGTCATTGCATCAGGAATCGATTGAAATTGACGTATTTTGAGGAATGTCCATCATGGTCGGCTAGGAGTGCCACTAATGTCCATTTTTCAGAACCATGGCTTCATGTATGTCGTTGAACTCGTCATTGCATCAGGAATCGATTGAAATAGACGTATTTTGATAAATGTCTATCATGATTAACCAAGTGTGCCACTAATGCCCATTGCAATGGAGTAGGGTACTAATCTATGCGGAGCTATTGGAAATGGCAACGCCGTTTGCAGACCCATCTTGTTTTAAATTTACTTTTATGTTGATAAAATTATTTTGAGGCTACGCAAAAAACTAAAAATAAAGGATAAATTTTAAAACTGCCTCAACTATTTTTTTTGACTTTTATTTTATGACAGAAATGAAAACTTTATTTTTTCAAAAAATTATTTTCAAATTTTATTAATTTTAAAAAGCAATTTAATTCACAACTAGGTGGTCATCATTTGAGTCATTCACTTTTCAGATTATAAAATAATGAAAACTTTTCATCACAAAAGAAATTAAACTTCTGACTCACTAAATTTAGAACCCTCGTACATAGTCATTTGGCACAAATAGGAGGAAATAAATGTTCACATGATCTTATACCAATTTAAAAGTTTGTAAAAAATAGATTTTAAGTACGTTACTGTTGATGCCACATAAATCAATTAAAATATTAGGTAAATTTTACAATTTCAAAGACTTTCGGGGCTATGGAAAAATTATGAAGCAAAATTTGGTAAATTTATGTTTTTGTTTTTCACAAAAAAATTTAAATATATGTTGGTTAGTTAAAATTCAAGTCACATGGTTCAACTAAAATCTGATAACTCTTTTTTTCTGGTTTATAATCTCACAATAATCTCGGTTATTTTTGAATTCTCATCATTTCCTCACAACCCATAAAAGTCTTTGAAATTTCTTCCCCTAGTTCCCACTTTAATTACATACAATAAATCTAACTATCTAATTGATCCATTTTCTCTTATATAAAAAAATATTTTCTTCTTATTTTCTTTTTCTTTAACCCTCAAATACAATTTATATATGCAATTGATAAAAAAAGAATGGAAAAAAGAGTTGTTTAGAGATCATCAATTTACAATATTGATCACTGTTCATCGTACCTACTCGAACGCACAGCTGTTTCGTTCTTTTTCTCACTTTGTTATTTGGTGCATTCTTATTGTCCCTTTTCTTTTATCACCGCCGCCTGTGCCGCTCCAAGGTTAATCAAGTGCTCACTTGTCGTCATCAAGCCACCCGGCTGATGAGCATAATTTCTTATTTGATGCAGCGAAATGAGCTGATTTGGAAAGCCACTGACGGTGCTTTGTGTAACATTTTTATTTTGAAATGCAATCGCATCAGCGTAATAGATTGGACGCTGTGCGAGCTGATGATGCTGCAGTGAATTTATGTGAGGCGTCATAACATTGATCGGCGTAAATGCGGAGTTGGTTTGCATTTTCGATGCGGCAACGTCGTAAGCAGATGATGTTAACATGATCGCGCCAGTTGATGTTGATGGCGCATGCAGATTATTGTTCGATTGCGTCGTTGCCACATGATGATTTTCTCGAATTACCAAATCTTCGCCTGTGTCGTCGGAAGCACTATGAGTACTTGCACTATTATTACGATGAAGTAGCTCGAGTGATGCTCGCTGATGAAGGTTGTGATTATGGAGGTGATCATTGGGATGAGTCTGTTGAGGTTGGTTGAGGACGAAATCGTATTGTTGCTGTTGCTGCTGCTGTTGTTGTTGTTGTTGCTGCTGTTGTTGTTGAATAGAATCGGAGAGGAGAGCAGCGGAGTCGGGGCTGATTTTCGGCCAATAGCTATGTTCGACGCTGTTCGTGTTTCGACTCATGTTGCCTGTCGTAAGACCTTGAGCACGCTTCTCAGCTCGCTCGATATGTTTTTGCAAATGCTTTTGGAGATATGTCTCTTGGGTGTAGGATTTACCGCAATATTGACAAATGTGCGTTTTCAGATGTTTCGATTCCTTATGCTTGGGAATGTGATCGAGCAATGCATTTTCATCGACAAAACATTTATAGCAGGCATTACATTTGAAAGGCTTATCCGTCGCATGACAACGTGAATGTGATTGAAGATTTGAGAGTTGAGAAAATTGCTTGACACATCCTGGATGGCGGCATTTATAGGGTTTATCACCCGTGTGAGTTCTAATGTGCTGTTGAAGGTGCGAAAGTTGCGTAAATTTCCGTTGACAAATCTCACATCGATATGGCTTAACGCCGAGATGGATTCGGGTGTGCTGCGATAAATAGCTCGAATTGGCGAATGATTTTGTGCACTGTGTACACTTATACGGCTTCGCCTCACGTACTTGCGTTTGATTGTGCATTTGAAGCTCAGATTTTGTATTGAAAATCTGTAAGAAAAAGAGAACAAAAGCGAGAATTATTAACAAGATTCTTGTCGCAGGTCAAGGTCTATACTGAATAATAAGGAAATGGAATTTCATGCGCGCTCACATCATGTTGGTTGGCTACAAGTAATTGTTGGCATAATAAATTAGTAAATTTGTGTTCAATAGAATAGAAAATCTTCAATCACTCGCGAATTTAAAATAACCTTGAAATGCGTAAATTTTATTCTTTCGCATTTAATTTGTGAGTGAGAGCAGAGTTGCCAAGTTTTTTAAAAACGATTTTCATTACATTCGACTTCGCACTATCAAAAATGTAATTTACTGCCTTATCAAGTTTTTAGAAATAATTTAATTGTGTCCCACCACGAAAGAATTTGTTTAAAAATGTTAAAAATAATTTCAACTAATTAAGAAATTAATAATTTTTAATCGTGATACGAAACTCGCGAAATCTTTTCATCGTCAACGGTAAATAAAATGATTTGAATCATTGAAAATTATGCGAATTTATAAACATTACATTAGAAATTAATTCCGCATATCAAGATTTAAAAAAATTTGCATATAAAATTTTAATCGAAATTATAAATTTAAATAACTTTAAACCCACATAAGTAAGTAATTATTGAAGTGTGTGACTTTGAGAAATTTTTCGTGATAATTTATGAAAGTGTCCTCCCTTGAGACAGTGAGACTCAGACGATCCTCAACTCTAGATTTTGAGCAACTCGCATAACTTGTTGTAAATTATGCTAAATAATTATTAAATCATTTTGATATTTATGACACGCGAATAAATCTTTTTTTCGCACAGCTAATGAAAGGATTGCGAACGTTATAGTCGAAATTAATCAAGAAACGGGTTTATTATCATTTTCAGAAATTTTTAAATTTGCAGTGGCGTTTGCGTGTTAAGTGGCTGTATAGGAACTAAAAATGATTTTATTCATCTCAAAAACGCAATAAATAATCGCGGAAGAATCAGGAATTTGAATTAATCTACAAGCAAAACTTTCGCCAAAGACACGAAATTAAAGATAAATATTTACTTCCCCCCAAAAATAAAGAAAGAGTCGAGCGCAAAAATCGAGAGATGATTTTTCTCATATTGCAAGTATGTTTTTAGAAAAAGCAATCTCTCATGTTATGCTTGGAGCAGAACGAGATTTCAACCAAGAACAACTTTTGATAGTATCTCAAAGCTAAATGAAATATTTCGCTCTCTTTTCTCTCTTATTCATTTCGTGCTCCCACATTCTCTCCGGATTTTCTTGAACGTACAAAAATAAAAAAAATATTTTTCAATTTCCTGTAGCGAAAATTTTTTCTCCCAAAAAAAAAGTTTCATGCATTTTACTCGAGAGAGAACACGAGAGTGAAAGAATAACATTGAGAATTTTTTCTTCTTTCATTATTTTTCTTTAATCTTCATTTTTAATCTAAGAAGAAAACTTTTTCTTATGCAATTTTGAAATAACATTGTGAGGAATTTTTTTAACGCAAATTATTTAATGGTATGAAAGGTTTAAATATTATTTCACAGGGTTAGGGTTTAAAATACTTTTTTGTAGTTTTTATAATTTTTTAATTAAAAAATGATTAAAATAAATCTCTAAATTGTTAGTTCGTTTGTTTGTAACGCATTTTAGAATATTTTTTATAAATTTTCTTTAGTAAAATTTTGTAATATACAGTGTGACATAAAATAGCTCGAAATGATTCACTTTTTTTTACATTTATTGCAAATTTTCCGGTATCTTTTACAAAGTTTAAACTTAGATATTTGAAAATTTGCCGCTAGATTGCATTTAAAAAATTAAAACCAATTAAGAATACTTTTATAAACTCACTTTAATATCATTCATTTGTGGCGCATGAATTGATTGCGATGGTGACGAGACGTAAAGATGCTGCGGCTCCTTTCGTCGCGATGGATTTTCGCTCGTATTTCGATTGTCAATTAGATTGTTATTGTTGAGGAAATTATTGTTATTGCATTTATTGCTGCCAAAGTCTATCAAATTATTCTTGAGGATTTGTTGCTTCTCGTGTGTATTAGTGACGACGGCAATTTCGCGCTCGTTTTGTAAACGAAATTGATTTATAAGTGGCCGATGCAAGTACACATTATGAGAAATTTCAGCCATCAAAAATTATTGCTAAATGAAGATTTTCCACAAGGCACAGAATTTTTATCTTAAAAGTCAAGTTGCGGGATTTAATTAAAAATTTTATTTGACAAATAAACTCGTCTGCATGTTTTTCTCCGCAGACAATTTCTTTCGTGTTTATTTTAGATGAAAATCTATTTTTATTTTTTTGCGCTCACATCGATGAATCACACTTAAAAAATTATTTCCAAAATAAATTTTAAATATTTTTTTCTTCTTCTTCTTTAGAACCAAAAAAAAAGTTCTGTCCGTAACTAAGAATTTTTTTCTCGCCTTCGAATCAAGTTTTAATTTTTTTTCTCTATCGCCTCGCGACAAACAGCGTGCTTCACAAGCAAAGCAAAAACTCTTTATGAATTAAAGTCGGAAGAAAAAATTGTTTGGTCCTCACCGAAAATATATTTTTTTCGTGTGCGCCTCTCTTCTCGTGTGTATAATAAAGTTTTTTGGCTGTATGGCGAGATGATTTTTTTTCATCGTAACGCTCTGTGCCATATATATAAAAAAAATTCTCCTAACCAAAAAAAAATCTACAACAATGCAAGAGATATAAGAAAATTACGACGACGAATGCTACTGAGAGTGAGAGAGAGAAACAGTTTTTTTCGGTGGTGTTAGTATGTCAGAGAATTTTGAGCATAAAAAAATATCAAAAATCAAAGAGGGGCGAGAGGGAAGACGAAGGAAAAAATGTATGATGACGATGATCGTATATAACCCGAGATATACATAGCGCAATACTATTTCTATCATCCATACTTACACGCCATCCTTTCACTATACTTAATCACAGACGGGTCGTTTCTAAATTAATTTCTCGATTTGGCGAGCAGAGAAAAAATGTTTGAACGTTGAATGCAAAAAAAAATGTTCGCACACAAATTATCAACAGGCATTAACAAGATAAGGTGGAGTGAGTGGAACACGAAGTGCAAATTTTAGAATATCTTAAAACTCTAACGGGAATTTATTCATGCAAATTTTTTCGAAATTTCCCGCTACACTCAATTAAAAATCTAAAATTTCAGATTACAAATTTTTTATAAGCATTTTTAACAATAACTTTTGTGATTAGCTAGAAAAAGCAATAACAACATTTTTTTTTTATTTCAATGTTAGTGTAGCATAATAAAAATGTGTTGCGTAAGGACAAAAAAATCTAAAATGAAAACTAGATTTTTTATATAAAAAGCGGCATAAAAAATTTCATTTCCCGCTAAAAATTAACAAAAAAACAAGATTTTTTGTCTATATAGTTTTTAGTTACTATAGGGGTTGGATCGGGGTATAATTTTAATATTAAATTAAAGACCTTCCATGCACTCTTTTTTCTCACTCACAAAAAAAACGTCGAGTACCAAATGGAAAAAAGGATGGCAGCAAAAAATATTGACGACGGCGAGAAAGATGGATTCATGAATAAATTATGAATATAGGAAGTTTTTTTATGAAAGTTTTATCACAAAAAAAAAATACTTTTTTAATTTGAGACGCTTCCGAGCACATAAATTCTGATGTACATTTTGACAATTTATTGTTCATTTCATGTAGGTTGCAAATGACAATAATAATTAGCATATTTAGAAAAAAATTCTGAGTAAATTTTATATTTCTAAGTTGAATATATTTTTAAGTACTAATTAACGGTGATTATATTGACAAATTAGCAGCCTTCAACACCACGTGTGGCAATCTTAACAAGCAGATATTTTTTATACGAGTTATGAGTGATATCAAAGACACAAGGAGGTAGCAAGGACATTCAGATTGTGAAAGATCCTTTTTAAATTTTGTGTGAAGTAATTTTATACATTTTCTGATTGTATGACGAAGTTGATGATTTCAGTTACTCAATATTTTACTAAAATTTAAAAATTTAAAAAAAATTAAAATTCAAAGTTTTTAAAAAATTACAAATTTATTTTTAAACGAAAACTCAAAAAATTATCTTCATATCTTTCAATAATTTTAACACTTAAAAGCGGTAGCTAATCTTCATTTACAATTTTATAATTACACATTGACTGATAAGGACAAAGTGCTGAGTAATGGAGTGTATTAATAAAAGTGAAAGGAGAAAACCACACGGTTTTGATCAAACTGAAAGCAATAATTAGCTTCACATTTTTTAAGTATGTAACATTCAAAGTCATATTGCGATCATGTTTTTTTTGTAGTTTAAAAATAAAAAGAAGAAATAAAACATTTGTTCAGTTCTTATCAGTGAATTGTGCAATGTGTGAATTTTATATTTTTGTGGCACACGCGCTCAGTTTTTTTTCTCTCGATTGATAGTAAATGAAAACGAAATATTTGCACCACACTGACACGTACGACAGTCGTCTCCATTAGATACATTTCGGCTACCATAGCATTTATTCCTTCTTTTCATTAATGAGTCTTAATATAAAATCTATAGAAAAATCTACCGAAAACCTGTAATTTAAGTCTGTACGCTAATGGACAAGTAATCAGCATCAACTTTGAAAATATCCCCGTGAAGCGTTTCATTAAACAGAAAATGAGAAGGTTGTGTGTACGCGCCGGAGAGCTGAGTGAAGAGAGGCCGAAGATGAAGATGGTAAATTCGTTCCAATTTATTCATGCTTTGGGGTCGAGCGTTGCTGATAATCATTCATTCACTCTTGTCTATCTTTCTCATTTCTCTCTCCCTCATACTTAAGTCTCACATGTAGAGCACTTCTTCTTCCTTGCCACTTCTTTCACCGGAAGTTTGTCCAAAAAGTGTAATTAATTTTCAATCATTGAGCCCAAGAGTCAGTCAGCGCACTCGTAATTAGCAAATTAAGGTCTTTCTCTCATAAATGTATGGCATGCAGCACGTTCATGCGCTCATTATCCACATCGATCAAGTATTCATGAAAACATAAAAAAAATTAAGCAAACTAATTGCTTTCATGTTGTGTGTGCGCCTAGATTTTAGCAGTCGACTGGATTAGCTTAAAGGCAATCGCATTGATGACTCTTTCACAATTCGCCAAAGGCATATTGCATAAATTATGTAACCCATTAAAATATTCCAGGAATTTATTTTTTTTTTATATTTAAAAGTTTTTTTAATAAAGGTTAATTAAACAACACATAATTTCCGAATACACCCCACATTGATGACTTTCGAATAGCAACAACATCACGCTGCTACTGATTTTCATTGTCTTTGTCAATTAGAGTATCGTTTGATGATGATCGCGGCATCATAAAAAAATTATAGTTATGTGCAGCTCTTACGCAATATCGTTATATAATTAACATTGTATTCATCTTCTCTCTTGTCGCCAAACTTGTGCTGTATACAGCTGACAAATGTTCTAAGAGAGTAATTATTTTATGGTCGTATGTATGCGATCACACGTCACTCACTCCATCTGTTTATCTTATCGGAAAAGACATTTTAAATAATCTTGCACACTTTATAATGTCCATTTTTTGCAGAGTAATGCTGATGAAACACTTTTTTTTCTTTATCAGATTACGGTTGTACAAATGTGTTAAGTAGCAACCAAAAAAAAACAAATATTGACAACTTCTTATCAACACATGTTGATTAGATTGCCTTTTATGGTGCTTTTAAATAAAGTGAAGATAAAAGCTCTTGGGGAGCACCTAAACATCCTTATTTAAAATTATTTTATTATCTTGAAAGAAAGTCGTTTGACAATTAATTCAAACTCGTCGAAAAATGTTCGTATAATATTTGAATTTTTCACGTCCGTTACAAAATATCTCACGCTTCCACGATTTTTTGGGTTGTGAAATTAAAAATTATCTTTTAAACATTTTTACGAGTTAATTTATAGCTTACAAATTTTCAACACACGCTATTTAAAGTATAATTCGCTCATTATTCTTCCTCAAACTTCTGCATTGAATTGAATTAAGATGACTTGGCGAATGGGTAGAATGGATAGTATTTAAGACAATCATATTAAAGATAAAGTGTGAACATAAACTCCATTAGATGAATGTAGTAATTAAGAGTCATGCTAACCATTAAAGCATGGAAGTGAGAGATAAAGGAGCAAGTGGTGTGGCACTACATGCAATTCACTACAACATTAACCACTGCCGAAAATGATTATGTAGATGATTCGCAAATGTGCCATGTAATTTATATCGAAAAAATAGTGTAATGTGCGAGATTTATTGCGTTCACCACAAGGTCATGCGGAGAATTTTAGGTGAAATTTTGTTATTCAAAAATTTAAAAGAATTTTGATAAATTAAATTTTTTACCTTTTAAAATTATTTTAACTCAAGATTTTCCCTACTTTAACTCTAGCAACTGCTGCATCTCAAAAACATTCATAGCTCTCTGTAAATTTGGACATGATTGATAAAAAATTTATGACCCGAACTAAATAGAAAAGCCGCAAGATGTTGCCATGCTGCTAAGTGAACATTTTTCGATCTTTTTATCAACGCATCGGTTTCGAAACAATATTTTTTTTTCTGGATGATTTATTGACAAAATCACATCAAAAAGAAATCACAAGCAAGGAACCACAAATAACATTTTTTCTTCTCGGACGTTATGTACAGAAATTTTTTTTCAAACAGCAAGAAACAAAAACGTGATCGAAATTCTTTAAGCATCCTTGTGTCTTTAACCACGCAGCAGTAGCCGAATGCGAGAGAGATTAATATTTGATTTTTCGCATTTTATATTTATAAGGAATTTTTCATTTGCTTCGTGGCTTAAATAATCAATCAAGTGACGGCAAAGGAACAAAAAAATTGTTAAAGGATTGCGATTATTTTATCTAATTTTTAACGAAAAACAAGGTAAATAAGTAGAAAAGTCTCATCAACCGAATAAACAGAGTAAATTTTACCATCACATGCTACCTTTAGCCATTTGTTTGCCTTGGCTAATTTAGCGAATGAGAGAGAACAACCATAATACCCTCGAACAAATGGATACGATGGATGTAACAAAACAAAGATATCACTCAACGGAAAATCCCGTAAAGTGGCTTCTAAACAAAAAGAAAATCCATGCGAAAAATTTCTCGTGTTGTTGTGGGGTAAAATAAATTTGAGCTAATTTTTCTGCCTGTCTGTTGAGGAGTGAGTGAATAAGAAGGGCCGGCATAAACAAAATACAATTTTTCAGAATCCCTTTTCCAAATGATAAAACACCCTCGACAACGAGAGCATACACACACATTCTGCCACAGCGGTAATGATTAAATGTCTCATAACGATGATGCGAGTGTAAAGACCACCGCTATATTCCAATTGTCTAATGGTCATTCCTCTCATTTATTTCTGGCTTGTTTTCCTTGTGAAAATTCCTCTCATGGACGTCATAGAGAATGGGAAAAGGAATTTCTCCGGTATAATGTGATAAATTATTTCAGCATGAGCTGTGAGAGAATGACTGGAGGGGGCCATTGAGCTAGTTTGATAAAGGATCTGTTAAATGCCCTCACTGACTTTTTTATTTTCTCTCCACACCCAGTTAAAAATGAATAATGGGATTTTTTAAAGATGGGAAAAGTTGATGTGAGTGAATTAAAAGTAAATTTCGGGAGACTCTTCTTTAAATTTTATTAAATTATTTAATATTTAGGTAATTTAATAAATATTTAATAAATTAGAATAGTTTATAATTTAAATACTTCTGAATATAAATCAGATTTAAATTTAAACCCTTAATTAATTTATTATACACTTGACTTGGATTTAAAATTAAATCTTGCTTCATACAAATTCAATACAGCAATTTAAAAAATTCGAATTATATAAAGACGTTAAAATTAAAATATTTTCAATCATTTTTCTTTCTGGGTTTTCTCTTTTTAAATTTGATTAATTTTCATGTAACTTTGACATTTTAACTCGTGCGACCTGAGTTGAATGTGGTTACATTGAAATAAATTTTAAAACATACATAAAAAGTGGACAAATATGATGTCACATCGGGGATTCATCATATATGAAAGGGTTGACTGTGAGTAATCATAGCCTAGATTGTTTTTTACCTGCCACAGATAGATTTGCTGATGAAGTATCCAAGGAAGGGTCAAATAAGACAATGTAGGAGCAGGACAATAATCATCATCGCTGCCGAAAACATAAAACAAATTAAAATGATCCATTGGATGGAGTGTGAGTTTAAAGCAGCATCATTAATCCTCAGGATCTGAGATAAGTGAGGAAGATAGACAAAAGGGTGTATGTAAGACACAGTAACATCTAAATTGCCTTTCTCATCATCTAATTTGCATTTTTATGCCGAAAAATCCACTCGAGTGGAGAGAAAGCGACTAGACGGCAGAGAATATAAAATATGATGGTCATTTTGAGATAATTTTCGGGCCAATTTTTCTTAAAATTTTGTCCAAAGATTCCGACAGATTTCCAAGCCTTCACACCAAATGATTTATTTCATCGGCCGGGATGGAGGGAGAAAAAACCATAATAGTTTTCCAACTGAAGTCACATGAATTGGTCATAAATAAATAGATTTGCCATGCAAACATCACAAATGTTTATCTTTACGCTCTCCTCAGAAAGTGAAAGAAATGTGAAAAGGATGAAGAAGAAAACTTTCTTCCTGACTCGACGGTCATCCCTGGGTGCAATCAAATATTTTTTAATTTATTTTTAAATTTAATCGCTTGCCAAAAATTAATTTTGAATTTAAAAAAGTCGTTAGAATTTATTTTAAATTTTATGTTAAAACTGCTCGCAGGGTTCAGCATTGCTTTCCTTTGTTCACCATTGAAATGTGTGATGTTTGTGAAAAGCTGAAATTCCTTTTGAGCATAATCTTCTGCCCTGTATTACAAGTTGTTTTGACGTTTTGAGAAATTGGGGGAGACATAAATTTTGCTGCTGCTTTTTTTGTCGCTTGCGTGGCGAATAAAAACTATTTTTGTGAGAGATATCATTGCTGATGCTGTATATTAGATGTGAAGCATGTTTACTACATTCCACATTTGCATTTTCTAAATATTTCTCTTCGTCTCTTTTCCTTCAAAACTCACCCTCCCACCTCCAACCCATCGTGATCTGATGCGACAGGGAAAATTGTTTAATAAATGTTCTTGGAAATAATTTATGACCGTCATCAGATCGCTACTGCTTCCTTCCGAATGTTGAATGCTATATGTTGAAGCATAGTTGTGTATGAACAAGCATGCAGACTTGTTTTGCTGATAATAAATAAATGTTTTTATATGGAAAATATGGGTTAGTGAATCATTATATTGCCGCTCTTCGAACCTTCATCGTTAATGACAATAATTGAAGTAATAATCGTGAGGCAATTTCAAATATTTGTGGTAAATTTCACAACTTTTTAATCATAAAATTATTCAAAATTAGTTCGAGACGAAATTATTTAATGAGTTTATTTACGAAATTTTATTTGAATTGATTTAGAACTTTTAGAGGTCATGAAAGTAGTTTAAAATTTGACCGTCGGTTGCTGATCAACTCCGCGTTTACTTCAAGAACAAATTTATTCTTGACTTTTAAATCGAAAACCTTCTTTTGACTCCTTTCACAATTTAAATGATAATTTTCCTATTTTAAAACTTTTTCCCCACTTACTTATCGACACATAAACGATTACAAGTGTCTTTATTCTTCTTCTATCTCTCTATTATTGATGTCAATGGTCAATTTCTTTTTATTGCCTTTCTCACTCCCACCCACAGCATATCTCTGTGGTAAAATAATTTTAAACGCATTTTTTTGCCTGACTCTTCTCAACGATGTCAATTGCTGTGTGAAAATTCTCTCGAACTGTCGTAAAAAAAGTTAAGAAAGTTCTTTTTTTGGAAGTTGCGAGGGTAAAAATTTCTTTCACGCTCTTTTCGATCTGGTATCAGCAAGAATTTTCGTGAAGGGTTGCAAAGATTTTTTTCCTTCCCCCTTTTTTCTTACACTTCATTTTTATTGATCTGATTAAAAGTTTTCTAGTTTATTTCAACTCGAAAGAGATGAGAGGAAACTTTTTATGAGCAATAAAATATAAAATTGTCGTTTTAGCAACAGATAGCCGTCGTAACTATTTTTATTGGACCACACACACACAAACAGTGACACAATAACCGCATGGGAGGCAGACGAAGATAATTTACAAAGCAAATATCTGCGATGAGAAGGAACTTTTTTCTGCTTGTTTCTCCCTCATTCAAATTGGCGATGAAAAATGCGTGAATGGAGCAAATTTGTTGGAGTTCATCAAAGAGAAGTTGCGTAGAGTTGGTGGCGCGTAAAAGGCAATTGAAGAGAAAAAAAACTCAAACTCTTTTCAAACAAAGAGGTGTAATGAATTTACAAATAAAGTTTTTGATGAGTGAGAGATGGTAAAGTATGTAAACTGTGGGTAAAAATTAATAATCATTTAGTTTAATTAACATTCCGGGAGATTACACGTTTTTGCTTCGCAACACATTCTTGGTAAAGAGAGAAGTGTTTTATGCAAGCACGCTGTGTGCGCGAAAATTACTCTTCTTATCATTAAAACAATTGAACAACAATAAGTACGTGTGTACATTTACAGTAAATGCTTACCTTTTCGATGGTGGATAAAAAAAGTTTTTAACATCGCTTTTATTGGTGCTACTTTTTGAAATAATTTTGATTTGATTAACTTATTGAAATTTTATAGAAACAGCCTTAGAAAAATGGCAAAATTTTAAAGCAAAAACGTAATTATAAATTTTTATAGCAAAAGCTCAAATTTTTTTAAGAAGTTTAAAAAATTCTAAATCAATTAAGTGGAAGTTTTAAGCCAACTCATTTTAAAACTATGTTAAATTCGTTTCTCTCCTTTTTCTGCAGCATCATTGTTATTTGTATACCTTCTTAAATCTCATGGAATGTAAAAAGTTTTGCGCGTTGCCGAACAGCAAAAATTTAAAATCAATCTTAAAATTCTCATCAGACGGAATTGTCAATGAATGAGAGGCGGTGGAAAAAACAGTCTGCCATTTTCGTGCCTTTTTTACTGCTTGACGAGCTGTAGTTCGAGCATATATGATATTTTGTTGCAAAAAGAAAAATAAGCAAAAGTATTTAGGGAGCGAGCAATGTCAAATTCTTGTGTGCACGAAAGAAAAAAAACGCTAAAGAGCTTTTTGTGCTGTCCGTGTTCACAGACGAATAAAAAATCAATTAATTAACTGTGCGGTTGGCCATATACATGCATAAGTATTGCGATAGGTCATGAATATTCCCTCTTTATTGGTTTTAATCTCATTGTTGCTAATGTATTCGGTGATTTTTTGCTGCGGCTTTCATTGGCATCTTTTGAATATTTTCTTCGTATGCTGCGCTCTTTTTCTGCAGCTCATCACTGTCGCTTGCGTTGTAGAACGTCCTTCTTGTCAATCTCTTATTATTGCTTCTTTTGTGCTTTCCTTCTATCGCGCAAGTTCAAAAACTAAAAACATTTTCGCTCTCTCTCGCTCACTGAGCTGTGGCAATGCTGCTTGCTTATGTTTCGTCATTGTCATTGCAACCATACACACATCGATGCTGCTGCTGCTGCCTTCGGGTTAAAACCTTATCGGGAAATGCATACATAACAGTTCACATAATGATCGTATAAATTATTGATGACCAAACAATCTCCGCCTATTTTTTGCCGTCGCTCACAAAACTGCAAAACTTATTAACTTTAAATTAAAGTCCCATCCCGAAAAATTATCCTTGCGAACGAGAATTGGGAAAATTTCATTTCTCAGTTTTTGTGGTCGATGCTTTTTTTTCGGGCCAAAAAATTTATCTTCATTGCTGTGCTTTGTTGGATTAAATTTGACGACAACTTTTTTTGCCGCATGTTCGATCATCGAGCGTATAGTTGAGTGTCATTACTATAATTTTTGAGTGTGTTACTGCTGTATATGGCTATAAACGCGCGATTATGGACAATTTTAATGTATTTAAATATAAAAAAGTATTAATTTGTCATCAAAACAATTTTCATATTGTGATTTTTTATTTTTTGGACTGTCACGTGTTCAAAAAGAGTAAAAAATTAAATTTTTTTCTGTGTTATTTAAATTAATTTTTAAAAACAGTTTTAATAAATAAATTTAAAAATGCGCTTCAACACCCGTTTTTTTATAATACATATGCGATATATGTAAATTCCAAAATGATATAATTTTCGGCAACATTTGGTGACGAAAATTTTCATCAATTATCGCCTTTTTTGTTAACAAACAACATTGTGCGACGGAAGTATTAAAGAGCAAATGCGAGAGGAAGCGAGAAAATTAAACAAATATTAATATTAGATCAGCCAGTCCGGTGGCGAAGCCGAAATTGGAAAATTATTCTCGTTAAATTGCTTTTTAATCATCACAACAGAAAATTTTTGTTTTATTATCGCGCTTCAGTAAATTTTGCGTTCATCAGAATCTTCAATAGCTTTTTATTCTGCTGAAGTTCTTTTTTACTTCCTTTCCTCCTACCCTCGACCCTTCTCTCATCATCTTCATTTATTTTAATAGTTTACAAATTTATTCAATAATTAAAATGCAATGTATTTTTGTGTGTGTGTAATTGAATTGCAAAAAATAAATTAAGTGAATAAATAAATTGGAAGAATCGCGAGCGAGAGAAAGAGAAAAAAAAGAGTTGAATAATAAAAGAAGCAAGTTGAAGGCTCAATTTTCAGCATAATGATGATGACTTTTTTCTAAGAATGAAATTTCATCAATTTAATATTTATTTAATAGTTTTTTATTGTTGATCTGCACGTGGGACCGAATAGGGTAAATTTGTAATTAACCCAACAGTCGGTGAATTTATTAATGATGAGGAGATGTCGAGGGGATAAAAAATTCACCGGAGATAATTTTGATTTTATAATTTTCCCACTAAAATGTGACGGAAAGTCTGACGAAAATTAAATTGAAAAATGATTCAAATTTTTAGATTTCCTTAGAGTTTTGAACGTTTTTTCAATATTTAAAATTTAAATAATTGATTTTTTTCATCTTAAAATATTAAATTTGTTCAGTGACTTAAAAAAGTTTGAAAATTTTAACTGAAATTTTGGTGCCGTTAAATTTTTATATAAAAAATTAATTGCTATAAGGGTGAGAACGAATAGCAAGAAAGCACTTGTGGGATGGATTCGTTGAAAATAATTTTTTAAACAGCAACAGCAGATGTCTTTGAATGTTCATTATTTTTCAATTTGGGCCGTGAAAAATTCACAGCACTGCGATACTTGTTTAACGATAAGACACTCTCGTTAATACTGAATTTATTGTCACTTAAAATTGACAATAATTTTTCGTGGAGTTTCTTTAATCCAAGGAATTTCTGTGTCTCTCTCCTAATGCCTTCGGAAATTTTTATTTTTTGATATATTACGGTTTTTTGAAGCGAAGAGACGAGAGAAAAATTCTTTCAAGTCTTATTGTGACCGGCCTAAACGCATTGGCAAATTATACATTTTATTAGTTGACTTGTGTGTATGTTTTTACTTCTCATATCTCCTTTGATTCTTTTTCCCCGACACAGCGCACAAAAGTTTTGATGTTGTGCCGAAAAAAAAACAGAATTTTTAACTAACTGAGCTGAGACAAAATTTCTATTCCGCAAAAATTTTTCCTTTTCAAGTCACCGATAATTTATTTAGACAAATAGTTATGCGCATTTGAGGAGCTGCTGCATTCATTATAGAAATTTTGAGCGCAAGGTCAAATCATTAGATAAGAATTTTGAAAATTTCTCTAATCACGAAAACGAGAGGCAGACTCGAAAAACTCTTTCTAACTGTAATGTTTTGACGTTCCTGAGAAAGTTTTTTGAAGTCTTAAACATCCTCCAATTATGTACCGTTCCATGGGAATTGATTATGGTGTTATCTCCAATTAGAAAACACGCAAATTGAGATGCGATGCAAAAGAGTGCACATCTCATGCTTTCATCGATAAACACCCGAGCATTAAGATGATTTATTCTTCTTTGTTCGAGTCGTAAATGCAAAAGGGAAAAGGGAGAGAAGCAAAATTGAAGATCGAAGATAAAAACTAAAAATTCAGAAGCATAATTTTTTTTCGACGATGATCCTCTCTCTATAATCCATAAAACCAACCAACATCATCGAGCGATTTTTACGACGCAAGAGAGAGAACGATGAGACGACTTTTAATTTTATTTTTTTACTTCTCTCCTTTTCGCATTCATCGTTAAAAGAATAAATCAATTTTAGCATTTCTCGAAGCATATGCGAACACAAGTAGTAAAAAGCATAAAAATCAAAAATTATTTTAGCTACTGTTGTGATGTGAGCATTTTTAATTTTTGCTTCTCATACTTTTTTTTTCATCCTCAGCGTCAGTGAAATTGGACGGATTTTTTATGATGGTGATGCACAAAGACCTTATTAAGAAAATTGCATGCTTCAAGATTTTTGTCTTGAGATAGTTGAACTAAATTTTTTTCTATATGCGAGATATGTGAAAAAATGTGCGTTTTTTAACCGTTGATAATCACGTGGTTTATCAAGTCTGTCTATTAAGATTAAAAATTTTATATTTTTTATGCTATTAATAGAGAAAAATTTATAAGAAGCTGTGATCATGAGAAAATTGATGGTGTTGCCGATTTTTTTGTTTTCTAAACTTTTTGGCAACTCTTTTTGGTTATTTAATGACATTATTTAATATTTGTAGATTTTTAAAATAAAAAAGTGCACTAATTTGTCACATTTCCTTAAATTTATCAGAAAAAATTTCACAGACATCAAAATTAAATTTTTCTATGATTGATCGAATATCCAAACATCTTTCTTTAAAGCTGAAAAATTCTCCCAGCTTTTGAGTTCATAATAAAGTAATTGTTGATGACAATAGAGTGTGAAAAAATCGATAAAAAAATCATTAGAAGAGAAATAAAAATCATGTTCGGGAGGGAGCTTTGAAGAAGAATCCAGTGTTGCAGAGCGAACGCTGTAGATGATAATATCAGAACATGGAGACGATAATAAAAACTAATAAATCATTTCAAGTTACAAAAACTTGTCACAAACACATAAACCTCCCAACCCCGCCAGCATTTTTCTTCCTTCGCCTTCGCATGACTTATAAGAATCAGGATGACAATCAATCTTTTAAATATTTCTCTATTTTTCGAAAAAAATATCTTAAATTTTTTTTAAGAAATAAGAAGAGAGAAACCAAATAAAATCCTCTTAAGAATCACTTAACTTTGTTAATCCTTTCTTTCATGAGAAGATGAAAATATCATTGTGGTTGGGGGAGTTGAAGAAATCTCCCACAAATATGTTTGCTTTAAGACGTCAGTCACGTCATCATGTATAAAATATGTGAAGGGTGAATTTATTTATTCCTCTAACGCACTCGTGTGTCTTTTATTATTGTCTTCCGAGGGGCAAATTGTTTGTACATGACTGATAATATGTTTATTATATTAAGTGGTGAGCAGCAAAATTTTAAAAGGAGCTACCGAAAAATTTTAGAGTAATAAATTTTATTTGCAGAAAGGATATAACTCATTATGACTTTATGCTCCGTATGTGTGGTTGGTGTGAACCGTGAAGAAGACAAAAAACCCATTGTCATCGCTATCACAACGGAGAAGGAATTTTTGAGCATATATCACGGGACGAGACTTGCATGGTTGGAGAATGAAACTTTAAGATTTTGACTTTAAATAATTTGACTTTTCAAAACAAAATTTGTTGAGGTAAAGCCCAAATTTTTTTGTATTATTTTGAATAATTTATTGAATTTTTCTCCCTTTTTTCACCATAAATCATTCGCCTTGATTCTTTTACATCTGCACACATTTATTTGAAACTTAGAGATTTAAACTTTTTTCTCTTTTAATATTCTCGAAAAAAAATCTTCACATGTTAAAGATCTTAATTAAAAGAAGAAAAACTCTTTTACAAAAGGAAAAAGCCATGCCTTAAGCTTGAGGTTACCTTGATATACATAAAAAAAAGTCTTGAAAGACTTCTCATCGCATTTTCTTTAATATCTCTGTTCATTTTTAAATTATAAAACCACAATAGCAGCACATGAGCGAGGCATTATCATCAGCATGTAACTTCATTAACTCAATATGTCATCTTAGAGATTTACATTCTGTTTTCTCTTTTTTAGTCGCCGATAAATTAAAAGAATGAGAAAAAGTTTTGCCCCGAAAGAAAATTTAATAAATTTCAGTTTTATTAAACTTAAAAAATTAGACGTTAAATTTTTTCTAATTAAAAATTTGCTCTCTTCCCCTTCCCATCAAGGGAAGACATTAAAATTGTGCATATATCAGCATTATTGTGTAACTCTATTGCTGCTGATCTTGTTGTAAAACAACTATAAGAAGACAAACGGCCACCAACGGTGCAAGTCTCTCGGAGCAAGTGCTTTTCTCATGTACACTCTCTCGCAAAAAAAAAGGGTTGCAGTTGATAACTACACTCCACTGTGTCTTAACTGCCGCTCTCGCTGCACACTGCTGCTGTTTATTATTCTAGAATAACTTAACAAAAGAAATATGTTAAATTTTGTCTCATGTTCATTGTTGGGTTGAAGAATGAAGAAAAGAGACGCCAGGCATTTCCGAGTAAATGAACACACAATTTTACTTTTTGGACATGAATGGAAAAGCGATAAACGGTGAAGAGAAAAATTTTGCATTCATTTTTCCTAGCGAAAATTTTTCTTTTTGTATTTCGCTTATCGGCCAAAACACTATAAGTAGTTGTGACGCTATTGTAGTATCATAATAAAGCGCGGCATCATCATGTATGTGGTTGATAAATTAGTGAGATTAATTCTCACTTGTGCTTTACAATAATTGTTATTAATTTATAAATTTATATGAAGACACTTTTTACGGTTTTGTTAATAAAATTTTATAGAAAATGTTTCCACTCCCTGAATGTATCATTATCGGCAAAAATTAAAGCATCACAGCGATTAATCTTTAAAATTGCAAATTAATGGATGCTGTGAGTACTTGAAGCATTTTTCTCGCAACGAGTGAGAGCTAAAAAAATTGCAACATATTAATGCAACTGAATTTTACTCAACTTCGCATCTCAAAATCATCATCATCATCATCATAAGTGAAAATGCTTTGAAACAAAAGGGCGTGATAGTCTGACAATAATAAAAATTTCTTGCATTTGATTTAATTACAGCTTCTGTCTTCTCTTTTCTCCCGTTTTTTAAAGTTTAATTTCACGTCTTGTGTGAGGTATCGATTTAAAGCCATTTCCAAAAAAGAAATTAGAGGTTAATATTTTTATGAATGAAACGCATGTTATGTGTTCTTAGAAAACTGTAATGAATACATCATAAAATTCTCTCTCCCCTCCTTTGAAGGAGATAAAGACAATACGGAAGTGACGATTACCTTTCAAGAGCAACGCGAATGCATCAAAAATGGTTAAAACATTCCATGTGACACACCACCTGTCAATCATTTACCACTCGCGCGCACCTATAGTAGATTATAATACCGGAAAGAGAGCAAAAGTTTTGTCGTTACCGCTGATGATGATGCGACATATAAAAATTCCCTCGACCTCGAAAAAATAAAAATAATTGCATCAATTTAATTGCAATTTATTGAAAAGAAGTGAGTGAATGAGAAGAGGAAAGGGATATGGTATGAGAGAGAGAGAAACAGATGCCACATTAAGATATGTGAAGTTGGGGGTCGTTAGTGGAGAATGTCAAGTGTATTTAAGCAGAGAAAGGAAATTTAAGGTCGATGAATCAAAAAGTTTAAAAAGTAAAAAAAATAACTCAAGATTTAGCAATTGACGACCTAATTAGAAAATTGGGATTCGAACCTTAAATTTTTATCATTTGATTTTAGTTTTTAAGAATTTTGCTTTTATTAAAGTTAAAAAAGACTTTATTTGTTTTCCACTTAAAGAAAAAACTTTCCAAATTAACCAAATTATTACAAAACTTCCGCACAAACCCATAACAAGAGTCTGAAAATCGCGAATCATCACTATCACACGCAGAGTTCCAACATTTCTCAAAAATGTCTCTCCATCAGCTGTCTAATACGTTCAGCATGCATCTAATCTGGGTCTATGTCATTCACATTCACTCAGTCATTCCTTTATCCGCCCCTCCTCCCCATCCCGCGTCCCTCTTACAAATTGACACAAAATTTAAATTTTAAAATCATTTTTTAAAAATGTTGAACGAGGCAAAAAGGAAGCGAAAAAGAGATTGCAGAGAGCTGACGAGCTATTCGAGTTGGGAATTAGCATATACAAGTTGAAAAAGATGGATTGCTACTTAATCCGTGAGACAGTTTGGCAATTATTTTGATGACTTTTGCATTATTGCATACTATTTTCTCCATGTCAAATGTCTCTCTCCATTCCTTTTTCACAATTTCTCTTGTCTTAAGTACACTCGACGTTCACTGCCGTATGTGTCATGCCGGCATAAATTTATTTATAATATTTTTATCACATTGTCATTATCACACATACACACACACAAAGTCACATTCTCATCGCATGAATCGGCGAAATTTATATTGGCGAAAGGAGAGAATGAAAATTATTATTAAATTAAATTAATTAAATTTAAATGCCTTTGAAACATAAAGAGATGAAATCGAGTCGAGTCATTCTGCCTCTGTCGGCATGCAGAAATATTATTTAAATCATGTCATAATTTCAACATTAGTCTCAATATTTATGTGATTTTTATTCAACTCTATCGGGACTCTCTTGGGGAGCGGAGCATTTGGCGGCAGTTGAGCAAGTTTATCGTATTGATTTCAATATCGACAATTTATTCTCAATTTCCTCCTCCAAGTTAGGAAAAATTTTGCATTTAATTTCTTCTTGCTCTCCTCTCCGATTTGTGACAGCTTCCTTCCTCTTTTTTATGCTACTGCTGTTGTGTAATTTAATTGGCGTTTTCTTTACGAGTTCAATTTGCTTATTTCTGTGACTTTTTTCTCCTTTATTTTGTCTCAATAATGTGGAGAATTTTCGTGAATATCAATTTTGATTAAATTTTGGGAATGAGAAATATTTTTATTTTTTTTTTCAAATTATTTTGTAAATTTTTCTCCACATTTTTTAAAAATGTTTTCATATTTTTTGTACCACACATAAACAATAGTTTAGCAATTTTTCATCTCATTGAAATAAAAAGCAATTTCAATTTGTTTAATTGCAATTTAGCTAAGTGCATTAAAGATTGAACTCCTAGCTTGGAGAGAGAGAGTGTGTGTGGTAGTCGCTACCACTTAGTTGCAACCAGATATATTGTTTCTTAAGTAATTCTCTCCTCGCTGCATTCTTAATGCATAACACTCTCATAACTAATTAATTTTTTCTCTCTCTTGCAAAAAAATGATGATTATCTCTTAAATGGTATGAAAAAACAAATTAACTTAAATTGTTAATACTTTATAATTCACATCGCCAACGCTGCCTGATGATGATGGAAAAAATATCATTTTCTTTTAAGCATCATTCACACATGTATGCATTGCACATGATATATATGCAGAAGTTGCCAATGCATGACTCTTTAATTTTTCCCATGTAAGGCGTAATGCTGAAAAATGCACAATTAATGAAAGTGAATCTCTCTCTCACTTAAAGCGAGTACACTGAATGTATAAAAAAAGCGAAATATTTCATCTTCTACTGCTGCTGTTGTTCGTCAAAAAAAGAAGCGAAAAAAAACATGAGATTCATTTACGCGCGTAGAGCTGAGAAAACGAAGAGAAATGAATGAAATTTATTGTCGCAAAAAACTGAACACTTATAATAATCAATGTGCCGATCGCATTCGAGAGAGTAAGCATAAAAATAATATAGCATTGTTCGGGTGCCATATGAAAATTAATTTCGGGATGATTAATGTCACTTTTCCTCGACCAGATAAGCCACATGTTATGCATATTCCTTCTTATTTATTATTAAATTAAAATTCAGCTCACAAACGTTGGAACAAGATTCATTTCGCAACTCTACATTTTAGTTTGTGCGAGATAGTGAACGGCATTTAATTGTCTCAACTTGCCTTCCTGAATTTCTGATGTGCATACATGTGAGCGTATAGTGCACGGATAGTAAATTACTCCCGATTTTTTAATAAGTTCTCTCCTTTTCAGCAAAAATTACGTACAATAAGTTTAGCAACTTTATTTGACAGCACCACTCAATGAATTTATAAAGATCGGTTATTTATTGCTGTGTTACAATGTGATTTATGGTCATCGGCCTAAAGTACTTTTTTAAAAAAAGGAGGGCAGAGAAGAAGAACGCTGCTGGGCATTTCAGCATGTGTTTTATGAGTTCTTTGTACATACTTTTTAAATAGTGGCGAACTGGTGAAAGGAAATTTTTGGAAACCACAAAAGCATGCAAGAGAAAATCAATAACAAATGAGTGACTAAGCGAAATTTTAGAATTCTCTAAGTTTTAGAGGAAAGTAATTTGATTTTTCAGAAACATTTCATTAAGGTAGGAGAAATAAATTTAAATTGATTAATTTTTGATCGTTGAAGGCTTAAAAATTTAATAATAATAAATAAATATTTATAAAAAGTTTGCTGAAAAATCCAACAAATCAGATTTAAGGACGTTTTAGCAAGAATTTAGAGAACTCAAAACATTTAATTCAATAAATCAGTTTAACAATTTTTATTTTTCCTCTGACCAATGTTCCTTAAATAATTAAATGAAAAATTATCGTTAGCCGCAATAAGACGAAGGATTGCGACGATAGTCAAGATGTTTGTTATAAATAATTTATAACCCCTTTTGCTCTCTGTGTTCCTTTTATCGCTTGCACATACAAAAATAATTTTAATTTATTAATGCGACTGGTAAAATTGTAGAATTTATAGGTTTCCCAAGACTCCATGCAGATCTATCGGCAAAAATTAATTTTCTTATGGTCAAAGCCATTACGAGATTTCTAATCTTTCGGAGGTTTATGGATGGAAAAGGGCATAAAAAATAATTCTGTATATTGTTTTATGTAATAATTCTAAAACTTGTTCATGCGACGTGTAGCAACGTTTTAAATTAATGAAAAATGAATGGTCATTTTTAAAAGGGAGAGAAAAAGGAAGTTTGCAAGTCATATTTGCTTTATTTAATAAATTTTATCCACATTCGTCCTTAAGATGAAAATCTGTAATGAAAATTTACGACAACATTATCATAATTAATCATATTTGAGTGCTAAGCATTGTTTAATTAAAATGTCAAGTGGTTTACATCAAAAATATTTTAGAATTTGTAATTAACCGCAAATTTGAAATTTCAATGCTCTCACTTCAATCTCAAGCCGCTTTTATAACGCTTTAATGTGTTAATATTATCGCTCTTGACTATAGCGAGACATTTCACTCGATCAATTTCTAGACGAAAGCATTAAAGTGTGTGTTTTAGAATAAAAATGTGTGTAGAGAGAGAGGAAAAAAGTTTAAAAAAATCCAATCAACAGGTAGTCAATTAAGAATTTAAAAAAAGTACAGACAGTGACTGCACTGCAGTCAACACACTTTTTTTCTTGCGCACGATAAAATATGAATGATTTAATATAGCCTGGGAAAGAATTTAATGTCTCAATGTCTTTTTTATTGGCTTTAATGTCTCATTGATTTTTATGGATCGGAAAATTATTTTAATATAAAATTATTATTGAGATATGAGAAAAATTTATATTTAATTTATAATATTAATTTAGTTTTGATTTGGCAAAAAATAACGAATTTAAAAATTTTTAGATGCAATTTTAAGAATTCTTGAATTAAAAAACCCAGTTTTTATATTTTCAGAGTTAGGTCAGTACTTAAAATTTAATTTAATGAATAAATAATTTTGTAAAGTTAAAATTTGAATTATATATTAAAGTATATTCTGGGTAATTTCTTTATGGTATATTTCATAAATCCCTAGATTATCAATCAATATCTTTGGTTAAAGACTTCCAAAATAAATTAAACTAAAAAATCTCATTCATTCACATGGAAAATACAAACCCGTGACAATGTCTCGCTCATTTCTTCATGTTTAATTGAAAAAGTAAATAGAGATGTATTTAATTGTTTTGAAAGAATTTTAATCGATAATTAAATTGGTTTTTTGGCTACGCTTAAAAATGCGTCACGCCTGTGACTGAAAATTGATTTCTTTCAAAATCTTCACGAAATTAATCGTCAAAGCGAGTGAAATACCGCAAACGAATTAATTTTTGATAAAATATTTTTCCTTATCAGAAAAATTGCTTCATTAGCAGAAGAAAAGAAGTGCAAAAAAGAATAAATTTTAAAATTTCTGAAGCTTTTTTGCTCATTCATTAAGCATGTATGTGAAGTTTGTCTCCGATTCTTCTTCTTTTTCCCTATACATCGTATAATTGATATTGTTGTTTTTCCTTTCTTCTTTATTTATTTTTTGTGTGTTTTAACAATCGGTAGCAGTACTGGTCACATACTGAGCGTAATGGCAAAAAATTAATTTATTTATATTATTTATATTTTTTTCTTTTGTTTCTAACCAATCGAAAAAATTAGCGCCAATACTGGCAACGTTAAAGAGCTCCACCTCCAGAACCGCTCAATGTTTCTTTGTTTTACTAGCGACTGCGTGTTCATAATGCTTCATGCTGCTACTGCAAAAGTGAACATTAACTTTTTCCGCTCTTTCTCTTTTGAAAACTGTTGAATATTTTTATTTTTAAATAAATTTTTAAATGCAAATTTTATTTTTTTCTAAGAAAGTCATAAAAGACCGAATCAATAAAGTTGGCTGTGTTGAAAACTCTTCAGACCGTCAAATCGTTCTTACTCTCTCTCTCGCATGCCATAGTGCACACAAACAATTACTGAAGTAAAATCGAGCGGAAGTCTACGGTCTATGACACTCGAAGTCACTTATTGATTTTTCTGCACATACGAAACACAAGACAAGATTGATACTGTCATCTCACCACCATCGAGAGTAATTAATCATAAAAATGACTTTTTCTTCTCACACAGTTTAATGTGCCTGTGAGGATTGCAACATAAAAAGTGTGACACAGAGGACGAGCAGTCACAAAAAAAATCGCTATGCAAAATTTATGAAGATGTATTCAGAGAGCAGCAAAAAACCCGCCGAAAGAATTTCAATTCGCGACCTTCCTCAAAAAATTATATGTATGAGAGAGATTCTCATGTGTCATTAAAAATGTGCCTGTAGATGATAATTTTATTCCTTTTTTGTTTCATTCATTAAATTGCATTTGTGATTTTTTCTGCTTTCTTTTAGGATGATGGTGGAGGTTGGAATTTGGAGCATTCTTAAACGATTTTTTTGTGTGGTTTCAACGTTTAATTTATGAATTTTTATGAAAAGCAAAAAGTACATGAGAAAATTCTTGACACCACTTCTTCCAGAGCAAATTTTTAAATTAAAAAATACGTTAACAATTTTATAAAATTTAAATCTTTTTATTTACTTTGATCGTTAAAGTTTTCAATGTTTCGAACCGGCGAAAAGGCAATTGCTCGCTAAAAACAAGGAAAATTCAAAATCAACCTATCACTTTTTACCATCAATGCTCCACGTTTATCCGGTAAAAAGCAGTAGCAATGTCAGTGAAGCAAGCGAGTGAGCGAACGGGTCGAGAGGAGGTAAAATTGCGAGAAAAAAATTTACGAGTGGAAAAACTGCTGTTGTATCCAAAAAGCACCAGAATGTTTTCCAGCAACGTTTTTTTCTTTCGCCTGTTGTTGTTTGCATTTCCCTTTTCGATGTTCTCTCCCCCAAACATCCAATTTGCTGGCTCTGTGTGTGCAGAAAGAGAGAGAAAGAAAAAATATTCTTTTATATTATAAAGCGTTGATATTTTTGGAACTATTTTTTATTCAAGCTGCTGTGTTTGTGAGAAAAACACACAATTTGAAATTTTCTGTGCTGAAAATTTTCTTGTTCACTCTCTCACTCCTTCTACTCGTTTCCTCTCGGATTCACGGAGTGGTCGAAATTTTTTATATAAATATTTTTTATGTGTGTATTATTTTCAACCTTGAGAGTGTTGTATCGTGTTGTATTGCTGAAGAAAACTCAAAAATTAACAGTGATTTTTTTTCCTCCGCTACACGGTTTTGTTAGAAAGCGACTGTTGATCTCGTCGGGAGTGCAAAAATCTGCGGATACTTTTTTATTCGAAAAAAAGCTTTGAAGTTTTGTGAATAATTCTCTTTTGAGGAAAAAAATTGATAAAAATTAATTCAATACTATAAGTGTGGAAAAATAAATACTAAAAAATTATTGATGTAAAATAATTTGAATAAATCTAAAATGTGCTAAAAATATAAATGTGAAAACTTGGAAATTTAATTACAGAAAAATGTGAGTAAATTTGAATATTTCTAAGTTTCTCTTTTTTTCAAATTTGTAAAAATGAATTTCAAGTTAATTTTTAGTTTTGCGAAATTTTTTTATACTCAGGTAATTTAAATTGTGAATTAACTCAACCATGGGTCTTTAAATAGTTCACAATTGAGATTATAATAAATATATTCAATTAGTGAATAAGTCAACAATTTAGTGGTAAAACTAATCTTATCTAAATTATCAGTTAATAATTTTTAATTCATCAAAAATTGAAAAATTAAATTTAAATAAACTTAATTTGTTTTCCGTGTTTAATTATTAATAAAAATTATGATTTTGATGAAAGAGAAAATCCAAGGATGGATTACAAAATCCAAGTTTTTACCCCGTGAGAAAATAAAATAAATTTGTATTCAAAATGAAAAATTGCATTAAACAGATCTGAAGTTATGAAGTAAAAGTGACAACAATTAAGACTTTTTTAAATGCTTAATTAATTAAATTAGTAATTAATAATTTCAAGTCAGAATTCAAAAATGATTTTAAAATGATTTTTTAATACTTTTACAACTCAAAATTTTTACTATTTTACTCGCTTCGATTTAATTATCATAAATTCATACTCAATTCGGAAGCTTTTTGTTCACTAATAGTACAGACATGTTAATATCACCATGTTATCACAACTAAAAACATATTTTAAAACCCGTGTAAATGGCGAAAGAATGAAAACATTTCTTTCTTGATATTAATTTATGTCAGACAGTGTTTTTTCTCTTCTTTAATCTTTATGCCGGGGAGAGAGAGCCAAGTGAATTCATTATTGTTCAACTTACATACTTATAAATTGTTATTTGTTGTGTCTTTGTGTTCAAGAAAAATCATATATAGCGTATGCATAAAAAGGGACGAAAAATAAATAAATTAATTACTTGTTAAATTGATTTCTTTTTAACTTCTTCATTACATGTAACTTTCTTAAAAAGAGCGCTGTGCTTTAATTAGTTGTTAAAATTAATTTCGTGTTCTTTTCCTTTTCAATGGAGCCCAATTGTTTTCGATCATCTGTTCAAGATAAGATGGAACATAAGCATTCCTCCTAAAAATATATATTTAAGCCAACAATCGGTGGTAGAAGGGGAACATAAGAAGAAGACATAAACATATATCGCGATGTCGTTTCGCCTCGGCAGCAATTGTTTTTTGATAATTTAAATGACAGATGAGCGGGTAAACTAAAGCACGATGTACAAAAGAGATTTTTCATGTGTGTGTGACGGCGACAATGCGATGATCATGTAAAATTCAATGCTTTTCGGTTCCGAGAGATCGCTAATCGATTTAAGAAAGATAATTTTTCATTATCTTATGCCATTGAAGCGTTGAGATGTCGTATTAAATTGATTTTAGTGCCACAGAGGTAAATTTTGATGATTTTATTCTTCGAGCGAGTAAACGATGGCATTGCGGTGGAAATTGAACAACAAATTGAGTCAATCAAGAATAAAATTTTATAAAAAATGCAAAATCTACTGCAAAATTACTAATCGGAAGCTTTCAACCATTTCAACAATAAAACCTGATCGATTACTCATAAGGAACAAGGCGTCGCTAATAGCTGTAAAACGTCTAATTTCACTTCATTAAATTTTATTTGAATTTAATGCCATTTTAATGTCATTGAGTGTGCATTTCTCGCGACGCGGTGTATGTAATTTTTTATGAACCTCCTGAACTCGATAGAATATTATTTAAATTTCACGATATTGTTGCACATTATGATTATTGTTGACGTAGAACTAATTTGGCGTGCATTTGCATGCATGTGTGTGCGCGAGCAGCAAGTTCAGATTTGAGTTCAATCCACATTAAATTGAGTGTGGCGTCAAAAAATGAAAAATGATTTAATCGGAACAACACTTTGATAACCCGAAAATGAACATGAATCATTTTTATCGCAACAAAACTCACGAAGGCATGAAACAGGAAATTGTAATAATGAATCTGAATTTAAATGATCAAAAATTTTCGAAAAAATAATTTAATTATTAGCGAATTTATTTTTTATGTCCGCTTTTGCTACTAACGGTGTCGAAAAGATCAAAATAAAAATTTCAACTGGCCTCGATATATGCATATATACACATCCATTATGGTCTTTTTTAAAACTGCACTCGCTGTCATTCGTATGATGATGATGAAGATTATAATCACTCAACAACAACAATACCGCAAAAATATTACACTAATGCGCTTGCTTGTGCATTTACTTATGATGAGTGTCATTTAGTGTTATCGTTTTTATTTTTATAAATAATATTTTGTTTAACTCACTTGAAGTTTGCTAATGATACTATTTGAGGCATTGAGACAGTACAAATTATTGTGTGATTGAAGTTGTGAACTTTTAATATTTTAAAGCACTTTATTGAATATTTTTCAAAGGTTACTCTTTAAATTTTATTTTCTTCGATTTTTTAAGGAATTTGAATGCATTTTTTTAATTATCAAAAACCTTTCAGTCCACAAGCCATTTTCAACTTCTCCCCTTTCATCAAATTCCTTCCATTTTTAATTTCAAATATCCTTATCAGCTGCATCTCGACCATATTAATGTGACGACTAAAAAGAAATGCTTCTGTCTCCCTTGTGTCATGCGAATTGCAAAAGCACGCGTCGAGGTTGATCGATAAAAATTTAAATAAGTGGATACGACTCAAGATGGAAACAAGTCGATGACATTTTTGTGTTCTTTCTCCTTATATTCTTGAGTGTATAAAATCAAGCGAAAAAAACTTATAGTCATTGAACATTAAGCATGGCTTCAGTGTAATTAATGTTTCAATTGAACACAGTGTATAAGGCAAGCAAACTGTGGTGAAGCGAGCAGCAAAAAAAAATCAAGACACATTCTTCAAAAAGTGATCAACAAATTGCACTTTAATTAAAGCATTTTAAAAATTTTCCCTTTTTAGAAGAAAATAATTCAATTTCTTAATTTTCATCTCGCACATTGCAACTCTCAATTATTGGCGAGAGTCAAGTTCGAGAGTTTCAATATCCTCAGTGTAATAATAATGATGATGCGGTTGTTATGAGATCAAATTATTGTATTTCATGCGAATTAAGTAAGACCTGCAGAATCATCGGTGTGTTTGTGTGCAGCATCCAGCAGCCACTTCCGTTTTTGCTCTTTTGTTTTCAACCATGCATAATATAAGCAAACAATAATTTCAGCACATTTTTGAGTGAGTTAAAAACCAATATTATTCTTATGTCCGTTTTCCCCGCTCGCACTCATCACTTTATGATCTCTCCGAAGATTTGCATCATCATTATTTCTTCTTCTTATTGTAGCTGCATTTCGTGTACACGTTCATTGAGGATATTGAGAGATGCATGAAAGAACACAACCGCGATTTCAATTTCAGTCGAACACGAACTAAAGCATAATTTAAGGCACATCCCAAAGATGTGATCGAGATTGTGTCTTGAGGCGTGCTGCGGGTTTATGCTCGATTTAGAGGTGATTTGCTTGGTTTGGTATAATTATTTTTTTCATTTTAAAATTTCCAAAAAAATTATCAAAACTAATGCAAGAAAAATATTTATTTTAGCAACGGCTATTGAAATTTGAATATCTTGAAGTTAATTTCATATAAATTTTAATAAATAGTGACTGATTTATTATTGTTCATGTTTTTAAATAAATGAATTTATAAGTTTAAACTAGTTTCAAAAAAATTTATGCTTAAAATTAGGAAATTATTAACCCTGTAATTACCTATAAAATTTAAAAAAAGTTGTTAAAAATTTTGATAAAATTTTCTTCTTTAAAAAAATAAATTTTTAATCTCAATAAATTACGTCAAATTAATTAAAATTCATCCTCCTTTCCTCAATTTATTCCGTTAATTACAACTGACATTCGTTACCCACCTCCCTGTATAGGTTAAACATCTTAATTACCTTTACGAAAATTAAACCCTACACTAACGATTATGATGACGTAGATTGTAATGATATTTTATTGTGTTGGAAATGAATTTATCTAATTTATCATGAGCGGGAGAAGAAAAAATAGAAACACATGACTGCGATTTATTTTCTACTAAGAAAGAGGGTTGAGGGAGCCAAAGTACAAAATAGATATCGCTCGGTGGAGGCGATGAAATTCAATTGCTTAATGTATAACATTCGTCGGGTAAATAAACAATCAATCATAGTGAAGTGAAAATCTTCTGATGAGATTCAATGGCATTTTTTCCCTTTTCTCTTAGATGCTCAATTCTTAAACTGCAACATTCGTCGCTGCCTTTCGTCTTAAAGACTTTTTCTTATTTCTCCACATCATCGCTCACTAATTGCTTTTATCGATTTCCTTGAAATCATTAGTCATTAACATCTCCTCGAATTAATTAACCTAAATTTGCATTGCAAAAGCTTAGTGAACATCAACGAGAGAGAGTCTTCTAGGTTATTAATGATGTTTCATGGTTTGGAAAGAAAAGGAGATCTCTGCGACGCACCATAAACATCCCTTAAATCCTCAAACAAAACTTCAATTTTTCTTTCACAATTCCATTGTTGTCGAACGCTGAAAAGGAAAATTAACTCATCGTTGACGAACGAGAAAGACAAACGATGTGTAATTTTTATATACAACAGTTCGCAGTGAGGGATGAACTTGAGGCACTTTTTTACAAGAGAAAAAGAAATTTCTTCTTTTTATTTTGCGAGGGAAGTTCATGGGGGTGGTTTTGTCTTATTGCAAACGATAATGACAATTTGGATTTTTTTCATTGAGTGTCTTTAAAGACTTCAATGACATTGAGGTAATAAAAAGAAGCTAAAAGTCATCATACGAATAATGGCATTTTTGAACTTAAAAAGAGATAAAAATTTAATTCAATAAGAAAGAAAATTAATTTAAATTTTTAAATGACTAAAATTAATTTTAATTTTTTAATCTTAAAATATTTAACAACCTCAATGACACACGTGAACTTTAATTAATTCACTATGCAAATTTAACTTACCTACATTCGTACACTTTTTTTTGCCATCATTAAAAATTTTAATAAAATTCATTTTGGACTTCTCGCATTTTATTAAAATAATTTACCACGCCTTTCATATTAACAGTTGCGAAAAAAAACATATTCACTATTTCCACGGTTGCTATATCGAGTTTGGCTCTTTCTGTGACACGCCCAGTTTTTCTTCTAAAGTTTACTGTATGAGTTTACTTCTTCTAAAGTTTTAGTACTTTTAACAAGAAAAACTTCTCAGTGATCATCAACATCTGTTTTATGATACAAATTTATGATACAAATTTAAAAATCGCATGTGTGTGTATGGGTGACGGCATAGTTTTTATTTCTGTTCTAGAAAGCTTTTCCATTTTCTAGAACGCCTGTGAAAAAAAAAATTAAATATCCTGGAGAAAAGTGGAAATTTGAATGGAAAATAAAAAAAATCTTCATACTTGCCAAAATTTTTTTATTTTCCATTCAAATTTCCACTTTTCTTGTTCACTAAAACTTGTTAAATTTCCGGTTGTTGTTGTGGACTTGTTTTCTTGTTATCACTTGTGAACTTTTTACAATACAAAAAATTATTTAGCATTTTAATTTTTTCAATATATTAAAATTAAAATAATTCAAGAATCTTGATTTTATGTAAAAGAGATTTTTTCTAGTTGGCATAATTGGTTGATGTGGAAAGGAATGTTAAGAATTTTTAATTGGTTTAATTAATTAACGAGAAATTTATTCAGCGATCAAAATGAATTAAGCTTAAATATTACACCGCGGTGCACCGTTGAAAAATTAATTAAAAACTTTTGTGTAGAAAAAATAATTAAACCTAATTATAAAAATTGATTTCGAAATTCTAAAATTAATTTTTTGCTGAAAAAATACTTTAACATAATTTTATTTAAAACATGAAAAATTATTTCGGCTAAAAAATCATAGACACATTTTATGAAATTATTTGAGTCTCGACTAGATTGCGTCATGGTTTAAACTTTAAAAGTATGTTAAAATAAAAAATTGTGATCCTTAAAAACCAGAGGGGAGGGATAAAAATATTTTTAAATCACAAATTATATTTTAGGTTAAAAAATATTATAAAAATTGATCCAGGGTTGAAAGATACCTGAGAGCTATCGATTTGCAAAATACCAATTTATAGCAATACCAAAAATATTATAACAATTAGTGAAATAAAAATCACGCAACTTTTTTAAGCGCATAAAAATTTAATTTCAAACTAATGCAAATTAAATTTGAAAATTGATTTTGAATAATATTTAGGACAGTCCTTACATTTTTCCTTTTTCTACTAAAGAGTAAAAAAATTTCTATTTTCAGACGAATTGTGAGAAAGAAAAAAAATTGAATCAATCTCTTATAGTAGTAAAAAAATGAAAGAAATAGAATGAGGAAAGCAAGCGAATAGTCTCACACTGAAATAACTTTTTTATGACTGCATGGAATGGGTTAAATTATTGCTTGCAAGCAGAAAAAGAAGAAAAATCATACTCGTACTTATGTACTCGTTGCATCCATCTGAAAACTTTTTCTAAAGAAATTTTTGTTTGCACTTTCATGATAACATTTTTTTGCTCTAAATTCAAAAGGAAAACATGAAAACTTGAATGCAACCTGTTTGAAGGCATTCCCAGAAATGCATGGTGCTATTTTCTCAAACTTCATTTCGATAAAAAGAATCCCAAATTTTGTGGGGTGTGAGGTGAAAAGTTTCTTGAGAAAAACTACAGACAAACACGGAATAAGAGAAAAAAACGAAGATATAAAAAAAGGCAACAACAAACACATTGAGCATCAACAAGAACATAAAAGGAGAGTTCTCTATATCCTTCTCTCCACTGTACACACACATGATGTAGCAAACGGAAAATAAGAAAAAGAAAATGTTCTGAAAAAAAAGGATAAAAACGGGAGATTTCCTCGTTGCATTTTTCTTCTACATCTCATATGATTTTTCTTCTTCTCATGTGCTTGCCATCGCTTCGTGTTTGTATGATATGATTCCTTTTCTCTTCCTTACGGATCGTATGGCAAGAGCATACAATATTTCTCAATACATACATGTTCCATGCTATGGCAAGCGAGCTCTGAATGAGATGTTGAATGGGAAAATTCTTTTTTTTATTGTGTTTTCCACCCAGCAGACTTCGAGAAGTGTACACAACTTTTTTTTTTCGGTGTGTACATATTCTGTGTGCGAGGAGAAAAGAAACAGAAAAAATAGTAATATGAGAGTATTAAGACGTTCTTCGACTTAGTTCTTTCCAAGTTCTTCTCGCGATATAAAAGTTTTAATCTCGCGGACTCCAATTGGATGTGATTTGTGATGACAAAAAGTTCCTAGAAAATATTTTTTAACCACAAAACAAAAAAGTTCCTATCAAATGCTGTGAAACAAAAAAAAAGTTCCTAGAAAAAAAACTTTTTCTTCTCGATAGTTTGTTAAGAAAAAAGAGAAAAAAAGATTTAAACTTTTTCCCTCTCACTTCCATATACATGAATTGTTTATAGTGTGTGCACTTTATGGATATAAGAAAAAAAAAGATTAACATCAGTTGCTTCACACTTCAATTGTCATTTACATTTATGGTGCTAAAAGTTAATCAAAATAGTTTTAACTGAATAATGGGATTTGGATTTGATAGCAAAAAAAGCTCTCTCGAAACCGCCACAATGTCAAAGAATCCATTTTTCCTCACACCTGAGTTCTATAAAAATTTATTCGCTGCCAGTGCAATTTTACAAAAACCATCTAGCTCGTTAGAGAATTGCAGTAAATTTATTGATGCACAGAATTTCGCGAGAAATTTATTTTTTCAATCGAGCGATGACAAAGAGGTAAAAAGGGATTTTTAAAAATTCTTTCAAAAAAATTATTAATTTTTTATAAAAGTAACAAAAAAGAGACACTTTGAATCTTGAAAATTTTTATATTTAGGATTCGAACCTGAAAATATTTTAAATTTACTTTCTTAAATATTATTAATCTCCAAATCTTACACAATTTCATATTTTTAAATTATTTTCAGAAACCACTTGAAACATCTTCAAAAGATTCCACGCAAAGCACTAATAACGATCATCAAAAATCACCGTCAATTGACAAAAATTCAACGAAAGTAAAAAAGGATACCGGTCAAAGGTCATCCAACAATTCCCTCGCGATTCATTCCGACAGAAATCTTACGTTGTCGTCACATAATTCGCATCATCTTGACATGCCCGTACCAGGCGGCGTGCAAGGAGGTCAAAATCCCACCCAAGGGCTGGTTCATTGGATGAGTGCAGTTATGGCCGAGCACATGACATCGAACACACATCATGATCCGGCCGTTGGGATGCACTACATGTGGAATGGAACTATGGAGGTAAGGAAATAATTTCGACAAAAAAAAATCTCTCATCATATTCGTGAAATCTGCGGTATCTCGGGGAAACTTTATACATACTCAACACTCCATATGTGAGTGAGAGAGAGCAACATGAAAAATCATGATACATGAAACGGTGTTAAAAATTCTTTTTTTTTGTGAGAGCTAGCAAATAAAAAAATGAAAACAGGAAAAAACTGCGATTGAAAAATCAATAAAAAGCAGACGAATAATATAAAAATCACATGAACATCACACACACACACACTTTTCTGGTTTTCCTCACTGATTTTTTATTGAATAAAATTCCATCTAAAAAAAGTGTGCAACTCGAGGGACTAATCACTTTTAGCTCGAAATATGAACAGAAAAAAAATTAAATGCAATTAAAAATTAAATTTTCTTCCAGCAATGTAGTCAGCACAAAGATATTGTCGATTATAATAGTTGGACGCCTCGTAATCATATGTCCATCAAACAGGGCTATGAGGTACTTTATAAATGACTTTTCAAATAGAATTTTTTAGTTGGCATGAATATTTTTTTGCTTCTTTTTTTGAGTTTAACAAAATATTTTCTATAATTTTTGTAAAATTTTATTTACAGGCGAAAATGAACACCGTCGATCATCATCACACGAATCTTCAAAAAGGTAAAATAATTTAAATCTTTATCCTTTGATTAATCTCAACGTTCTTTACAATCCTCAGGTCATCTAATCGATGACGTTCATCATGGCGTGGGTCTCCAGGGAGGACAAATGACACCAATCTACGGAGCCGCGCCACTTCGTGCGACCTCAAATAGCAGCAATTCACCTGGTAATCTACATGGACAGCCATCAACTCTTTTGGTCGTGCCGCAACCAATTAATGCTACAAAAATGACTTCGGGCCTGTCCAATGGCAATGGGCGAAAGTATCAATGTAAAATGTGCCCACAGGTAAGATCGAGAAATTTACTTAAAGTGAGGTGGATTAGAACGCATTTTAAAAATTTACTCACCCATATATAAAAAGGGACAAAATGACAGCCCTAAGAGTTTAAAATGCTCTGAAACGCCTCGAGATAAAAAATATTTTATTTATTCATGAAAAAAAAGTGAAGGTAGATTTTTTATATATTAAATTATTCATAAAAAAATTAATCAATTTCTCATCATTTGCCATCTAAATTCTATTCAAAAAATAATTATTCTCGCGAAATGGACACGATATAAAAAAGTACAACCTCTTCAGCGAATGTTCCATCAAAGGAAAGAATTTAATTAATTTTAAATAGAAATTAATTCCGATGAACCTGAGTCGAATGAATTTTATTATCCTTTCATGGCAACTCTTTTTTTTTGTCAATGTGCACGACTGTAATAAGATCAATTTTCCATCAAAGCGTGGGTAGAAATTTTGCATGAAAAAAAGCGCTCACTTATTATAAAAATGTAATTAAAAAAATCTACCGCTGTCATTTTACAGTGGAGCAAGAGAGAAAAAAAATAATTAAAAGTTTCAGCTGCTAAATCATCGTTTAGTAAAGAGACATAATAACATGAGAGAGAACCATCACTATGCACATTTTTTCATTTCAAAAGATTGCATTTGATATGAATATAAAAAAAATTCACTGCGTATCCTCGCTCCAACACTACAACCGAAAAAAAACGGCACGATGGGATGAGTTGAGTCTATATAGTGGGTGCATGAAACGAATTATTTGCGAAACAAAGTGAATGTGTAGAATTTCCAAGTTCTCATTCCACCTATTTTCCTGTGTTTTTAAATTAAATATTAAAAAAGCGAGAGAACGAATTTTTTTCACCCCTTTTTCGGTGACCACTACCACCATCGCCTTACTCCATCCCTCGACGCGAAATCAAAAAAAAAATGAGAGGATTTTTTTCCTCCTAGCTGCAACTCTTTCCACGAGCTTGTGAGAAAAATCTCTCACCGTTTCCATGTGTGCCATCAACCGCAGTCTCTTATTTAAAGAATGCAAACATTACAATTAAATTGATGGAAATAGATTAAGTTGGAATCCATCACATGGCTGCCAAATTTATCTTCTGCTTCAAAAAAACATTTGCACTTGAAAAATGCGAGAGAGAAAGAAAGAGAGAGCGAGTAAAAACTAGCAACCCGAATGCGCTTTTTTTGGGGGATGGGAAGTACATAGAACCTCACACCATTTGCCGTTCAATATCACATAAAATAAAAAATAGTATGTGTGGTTTTTTCAGAGGGCAAGAGAAAAAATGCACACACGTTACTTCAGCACTACCACGTGATTGGAATTTAATTAACTAATTAGCTAACAAATTAATTTATTTGCAATTAATTATAAATTTAAAAAATTTTAATTTTAATGATTTTGTGTTGAAGTTTTTCTTTCGCGATAAAAAATTATATCTCACTTCTTTATCTTAATTTAAAGCTTATCAGTCAGTGATGTCAAATTAATTAACAAATATTGAAATATTTAAACTTCTTGATGATCATCACATTGAATCTTTATTCTTCTTATCTTAATTTGTCACATTACTCTCGAAATTTTGACACAGACAAGTGGTGTGAGTCTGATGGTGGTGGAGGTGCAATGCCGAGAGGAGGAAAAAATGTACAAAAATCCTTTTTGATGCGAGAGCACAAACGAGAGAGAGAGAGAAAGAGATAGGGAACGGGAGGGTGAGACGAGAGTGAGAATGAATGTATAAAAAATTTGAATTTTAAACATCGGAAAAAAATCATTAAAGGACCAAAAGAGTTTTTTTCCTCCTATTCAACGCTTAAACATAGACAATCAGACACATACTCAGTCACTCTCTCTCTCACTCGCTCGCTCGCATTCACTTCGCCAGACGACAAGGCAGGCAGGCAGAGGCAGGCTGAAAGGGTGTTTTCATTTCGGGTGCTCTAGTGCTGGTATTTTTTTATTATTCATTCAATCATTTCCCCAAATGTTTGTTGTTGGAAAATCTTTTTTTCCTGCTCTCTTAGCGAAGCGGCGAAAAAATGGGGAAAAAATTCACTACACGAATCTCCATGGCTTGATGATGACGATATTGTGTTAGTCAGTTTTTAGTAGAGTTATAACTTCCTAATGAGTAGGAACGGCGCGACGATATAGAACAAAAAAAATATACGTGTCAGATCGCGAGCGGGAAAATGTGAGAAAAAAATTGTGTGAATAAAAAAAAAGTTGTTGTTAAGATGGAAACAAGAATTATTGAGTATCCACGTGCGAATGGATTAGATTATCATCACAATTCACCGCTCATAGGTGAAATTCCGGCAAATGACTATGCTCATTTTCATCGTTCGATAGATCAATTGCGGACATTAAACGAGCGTGGCATTCTTAACACAAATCACATTCAAAGTGTCCTCGTGACATCTTCGACGAGTCCGATAATTGTTCAAGCGACTCCTTGCGTTGCGTACAGTGAGGTGAAGTTTAGTGACGATATAAAATTTCTGAATGGATATCAAACGGTCACCAGTCATAATGTTAATAATAAAATCGCACGTCGGAATGTGAATGGTCACACGATTACAACTGAGAATGAATATGAACAAAAGAAAGAAAATAATTCGTTGGATAATAATGTTCGTGTAATTCATTCGCCTCAACAGCAGCAATATTCGCTGACCGCTTCGTGTACATCACCGCAAATCCACATCAATTTGCAGCAAAATAATTTCGATGAAACTATTGAAATTAATAATGAAAATTCAGATACGAAGCCTAAGGTGCTAAAATAGTTTTATTTTAATAAAAAATTCTAAAAAACATTTTTTGAGATGGACCAAAAATGATGAGAAATTGGTGAAATTTTTATTCATTTTGAAATTATTTTTTCAAAAGTTCAACTTGAAAAAAAAATTGATAAAATTTAAGTGAATGTGAAGACAAATTTTTCTTTTTTTCCATATCAACACTGAGTTACCGAATTTGAACAATTTTTTTAGATTCCTGGATTAAAAAATAATTTTTAAAAGATTTGAATTTTTATTTTTACCATCAAATTTCAACTCCGTCCTGCTATAAAACTCACACCCAAGCAAAACTATCGATTGATTTTTATCCCTGAATATTAAAAAATCTGCTTTCATAAAAATTTATTAAATTTTTCATTAAAAACGCGATCAAACAAAAATATTAAATTTTTTAGATTTTCACATCAAAGGCAGATCTTCAGCTGCACACGCAGGCACACATGCGAGAAGCGAAGCCATACAAGTGTACACAGTGCACAAAATCATTCGCCAATTCGAGCTATTTATCGCAGCACACCCGAATCCATCTCGGCATCAAACCATATCGATGTGAGATTTGTCAACGGAAATTTACGCAACTTTCGCATTTGCAGCAACATATCCGGACTCACACGGGTGATAAGCCCTATAAATGCCGCAACCCGGGTTGTGTTAAGGCATTTTCTCAGCTCTCTAACCTCCAATCGCATTCGAGGAGTCATCAGACGGATAAGCCATACAAATGTAATTCCTGCTATAAATGTTTCGCCGATGAAAATTCACTGCTCGATCACATTCCCAAGCATAAGGAATCGAAACATCTGAAAACGCACATTTGTCAATATTGCGGTAAATCCTACACACAAGAGACATATTTGCAGAAGCACATGCAAAAGCACTCGGAGAGAACTGATAAGAGGCCACCGATAGCGAATCGATCAGGTCAAGGAAACAATCAACAGAATAGTGGCAATAATAATAGCAACAACAACAACAATAGCAGTAACAACAATAACAACAGTGCAAATGTGAATAATAACGCGAGTGCGAACAATGGCAATCCGAATGCTGGCGTGTTAAATACATCAATAGTCACGATGTCGAGTGGTCAAGAGTATTGGCCAAAAGTGAGTCCCGATTCGGCGGCAAACATAACGCCCGATGTGCTTCAACATCAAGACTATCAGCAACTCACAAATGGACACGAGATGCACCATCATCGAGACGACAATGTGGACCAAAATGGTCATTTGAATGGACATACCCTCTCACTCCCGCCATCATCCATATCATCGAACGTCTACGATGGTCAATCGAAATTAACTTCCAATTCAGCATTTACACCCATAAATGCAATTCCGCCACATTTCAACATTCAACATCATCAGCTCTCGCAACGACCATACATTTATGACGCTATAAGCATTCAAAATAAAAATGTCCCTCAAAATACGGGAAATTCCTTTCCAAACCAATTGATTTCGCTGCATCAGATAAGAAATTATGCACATCAACCGAGTGGAATAATGACATCGGGTGAGCACTTAATTGGAGTTAATGTAACTGGCAAGGATAAAGGTTAAATTTCCAGTTTCTTGCTCAGTCGTTTTTTTTTTCTATAAAAATTATATTAAAATATCGCGTAGATCATGAACTAGTATCTCTGTAGTGTTAATGTCTCTTCATTACTTTAATTAAGTATTCAAAACGAGAGAGAAAACGAAAGGAAGAAGAATTTTTACCACCGTCCATAATGAGTTTTTATGTTATGAGAAAAGAGAGTAATAATTGCGTAAATCAATGTCGCGTAATTTAATGCAATTAATTGGCCAGTGCACTTGAGAAATATGTTAATTTTATTTTACGAATTTTTTGCTAAGCGATCCATGATGAGGTTATTGGCTTCATTTATCAAGGGGAGGAAAGTTTAATTTTTTAAATTTATTTTAATCAATTTTTACGACAAAATTCAAGAAATTTAAATTTTTATCATAAAGTTAAAAATAAATTTTCTCCCCTTTGTAAAACATCAACTAATTTTTACAGATCTGTGTTCATAAGAAAAAAGTTCCATAATACATCAGAAGAAAAAAAAACAGAAAGTTGATAATCAGTTACTATGTTGTGAATTTGTGATTGTAAAATAGTGACACAATTATTTTTTTTTCTGAGGAAAACTACAAAAGTCTATTTATATTTTATGGGAGAAATGCATTAAATAACTAATCTCATTACCTTCGCCCCATGACATTAAAATTAAAGAAACTTTGTCTATAGAAATTTGTGTCTAACTTTAAAAGAAGTTCAATTTTCCGAGAAACGAATCCACAACATTCAAACCACTTAATAAATCCATAGAAAATAAAGAAGATAAATCTGTGATATAATTCTACAGCATCATACATGTAACATACACACTCAATCTATTAAATTTTTCCCATTTTTTCGATCCTAAGCAAAAATAATAATAAAAATAAATCTGAAAATAAGGAAATTACGAATGATAGTTCCATCTTTGATAAATGTTTCAAACTAAAAAATTAGTTTTTCTCCTCTCTCGCAACTGTTCAATGTATTTTTTAAATGAAAAATCACTGTGAAAATTTTTGAAATTTAAGAATAAAAATTCACTTTTAATAAATTAACGAAGCAAAAAATTAAAATTGTAAGTGTAAATTTTCAAATTATTGTAAAAAAAACTATTTGAATAATCTCTGAGAAAAAATAATTGAAAAGGAATAAAATCATCGTGTAAATGTCTTCAAAAATTTATGTTTTAGATTTAAAATTTTTTTAATTATTTTGAGGACAATTTTCAGCTCAAAACATTTCAACAAGAGAAAATAAAAAATCTTCATAAATTAGCGAAATAGAAGCATTTTTATTTGCATCACATGCAATAATTGAATGACAACAATTTAGAAATAACATTTTAATAGAATTTGAATGCGAAAATAATTAAGGATCTACGAATGTCAACTTTGCTAAAGGTTTGTACCAATTTTAATACGCTAAGCGAAAAATCTCTTTGTAACATTTAGTTTTTCTCTGGTCATCAAAAGGGTGGTCATTCTCATGATGAGAATCTCATCTACGGTTCAAAGTGTTTTTCATAATTTCTGGAAATAGACAAAATAAAATAAAATTGATAAACTTTAATTCAGGCGGTGATTTTTTTGTTCCAAAATATTATTGCAATTTTTTTCTGGTTCATTTTAAGTTCATGCACTATAAAAATCAATATCATATTTTTTTAATATCCCAATTTGCCAAAAATTAAAAAGTCACCTCCAAGTTCAATGGCAAAACTCACCTAAAACGACAGTTCAAGCACATTTATCCGAATAACTTTCTCTTTTCATGAATCCATTTCTAATTCCATCCTTAGAAAGGGAACAAAAGGTGCGCGCGAATAATTTTAACTTTTAACAGTAAATCGTCATCTGATTCATCCCGAAATGAATCGGTGGATCTCAAAAAATGCTAATTTTACTAATTTTGATTATGTTGCATATTTAATTTTAAATTTGTGATTTTATGTGTGAAGGGAGAAAATGTTGTGACTTTAGAGAGTAAAACTTCGATTCAAACTTTTAGATCGACGAAAGATTCTTTTTAGTTATATGCAGCAACACAAGCACAAGGGATCGCACTTGTAGCACGAATGATTGTGATGGCTATGATGATTATGGTAAAGATGACTGTGCCTAGAAATGAAGTGAGGAATTTTTAATTAAAATATAATTAATTTTTTGGTTATCACTCACTTATGATGGTATAATCCACATCGAGTGCACTTTCCATAGCAAGACTTGTATTTACACGAAAGACACGAGAGACAAGTGCATGTAGATAATCCAGAACAGCACTTGTGCGAGTGGGAGTAACAGGAAGAGTGAACGAGGCAACAATCACCACATGAACACATTTTTAATGGGTCGCGATCCTTGACACAATCGATTCCACTGGTTTATTCTTATTTTTTTGACAAGAAAGGTAAGAAAAAGGAAAATACTTTACATCGGAAATTCTTGAGGATATTGAAGAAAATTTTTCTACAATAAATCGCGAAAAAGTTTCGATATAATCGAAGCATTTTCATGTTTTTTAGTGTCGCAACCTTCAACTTATTTTTAGCTATTTTTTGATGAGTTTTGAACATGAATCTTTTAGGAAAACAATTAATAATTTTTTTACATAGGTTTTTAGATTGCAATTAAAAAGTTTAAGTGGGTGTACAAAAAAGTAATAAAATAAAGTTTTAATAACTTACCAAAAGACCTCAAACTGCCTGTTTCGACTTCCTAATTTTCTGCACTGACAATGGAATAATGAATTAAGTTCACGTCAGATGTGATTACAAAGTTAAATGACAATGGCAACAATCGACCAGTCAGCAAGCAAGGGAAATTACCTTGAAAGTCACAAAATTATGATTATTATCACCAAGTTGATGTTTCACAACTGAACTCGACCAAAGTTGGAAGCAAAATAAATTTTTCGATGAATAAAAATTTGTCTATCCCGATTACGGGTTGTTTATTTGTTTCTATGGCAATTCCTAGTACATTTTGTTTTAAACAAGCATAAATAACCATGTAATGAGTGACATTGAAAAGAAATGGCTTTATATACATGTGCCGATTTATAGAGGCAGACTTGATGTAAAATTTATGAATTTTTATGTTACATCATTGTTGAGGATTAATTTGGCTGGAGTTCATAAATCCTTTCATGAATTATTTTTATATATTTTCATAACATGATGAACTTTCTTCCTCTCCAACCTGCTTAAAATGAATAACACGAAAGCAATTTTCCGCTCAATAACCTTAATTGTATTAAGTTTCTATTAAACATAAAAATGACCATCCCATATGCTGAAATTATAATGCGATACAAACGATTCAACACATTAAAAAGCGATGAAGTGAAGATCGAACAATGTCGATTTAAAAAAAAGTAGCAAATTTGTAATGTAATCATTTCTTTAGTGACGTAAAAATATTGAACAAAGCAGCAAAGCTCGTAATTTACGATGAACAAATTATTTTCTGCTAAATCAAATGCATGCGTGCGGTGAGACCTAAATCGATATTAATTATTTTCGTTTTTCTATCTCGTCTGCCAAAATTGAAAATTATGCAATTTTTTTTAATGATATTTTTAGTTCAATATTTGGTGTGACAAGGAATGGAAGCTAAAATTTTATTTAAAATTTTTTAGTGAAACTCAAACTTCAAAGTCAATTTAAAAATATTTAAGTTTTGTTGATTTCATTAATTTTATAACGTTTAAAACATTTTTGTTTGGCCTATTTAAATTTTTAATCCAACCTTTTTTAAGAAAAGTTTCTGCCCCTGAACAAAATTCTTATCAAAAACTTTTTGTAAAAATGAAACGTGAAGAAACATGTGCAGCACAACATAGAATAAAGCATGCTTACAAGTGCTTACATTACAAACAAGGCAAATTCTCTCACTTTTCTCTCGCTACGTCAATTTTCACGTTTCGTTTTCAGGTGAAATATTCCATTGCTTACACTACTTTTTTTCAGTTCGCGTTTAACTCTCGTTGTGGATGGTTCTCAAAAAAAATGAAACTGCTGCGATATATTCGGTGGTTTTTGTGGCACTTAACACAATAAATTAGTGAGAAAAAAATTATTCAGAAAAAAGACTTGAGAATAAATCTCAAATAGTGGACTTAATTAAAAAGAGTCAATCCATTGTGACTGTTGAAGCATGAGATCGCATCAAAAAATGAAAAGATTTTAAATAGAAAATATGAACTTGAAAATACTAACTTAGTGAGATAGTTATTATTATGCTAAAATGCAATAAAAAGAGATTCGCCTTAAAAAAAATGAAGATAACAAAATAAATGAATGTAAAAAAAAGTTTAATATTCGTTCAAGTTGAGGAAATCTCATCGAGAGTGTATATAACTGTAACACTTTAAATATAAGAAATAAAAAGCCGACGAAGCTAGATAGAAGCTGGAAATAATTTCTTTTGCTACCGCACTGCTGTTGAAATCTTATTTTTTAAAAAGAAAGAAGAAAAGAAATTAACTTTTTGCAGTGAGTAATTTTTTGTTCTTGAAAATTTTACTTTTTTTTCATGTAAGGCTTCCTCGTCATTGTTAATGAATTCATGTGAGCTTAATTAAATTTGCGCAAGTTAAATTTCTTTCACATGGTCACATGTCGAAGTAAATACGAAAAATTACTAGCCCATAGGTGATCGATTTTCTAAAAACTATTCAAAACAATTAACAACTTGCTGTGTATAATTTCACATCAAATTAGTTACACAACAACAACAACATCTATGTACGCGGCATATGGACACAATTTAGAGAGAATTCAAAAAAAAATTCAAAAGTTTTTCTCTCATTTGAAAAGCTTCATTTAATCGTTATTTAATGAAATTAAAGTTAATTTATGTATATGGAGTAGAATTGTAAATAAGAAAAAAAAGCTGAAAAAGCAAGCGAGAGTAAAAAAGTGAGAGAGATATAAACAAAATAAGGTCGGTGCTTTTTGAATTGTTTTCAACATCGCTCAAATGATTCTTCATGTTCGTATAGCATCGATAACAATTATTTACAAACATTTTGATACATTGTTGGCAATTAATTGTAACAGATTTTAATTTTCTTCTTTTTTGAAGATCATTTTTTGTTTGTTAATTAATGACTGTTGGCAAAATAATGGCTGGGTGTTGTCGAATGTGCAAAAATTTATTGTTTCCAGAAATTTAAAGTTCTTTTTTGCATACGAGTGTTGACTTTGAAACTAATTGTGTCATACAGTCATGGAAAAAAATTAAATTATTTTTTTTGTAGATAAGCTTGAAATTACCTTTTTTACTTTTGCCATGTGCGATTATTTTCTGTTAGAATTTATTTTATATATTTTTTACAATTTTTTGTGGTTTTAAATAATTTGCTCAATTTTAATCAATCATCTGAGGATCATTACACAATTTTCTCCATAAAAACATTTAAAATTTTTCACACTTTTTGTGATTTAAAAAAATTATTTTCCTTCTCTATTAAATCAATTAAAAATTCTTGACCCCCTTAAGAGTGTGACGCAATTTACGAGTGACCCATTAATTGCTCGATGCGATGTAAAGTTCTCGATGCATAGCTTCACTACTGTAAACGACGCATTTTCATTTTCTAAACATGTATGGTAATTTCGTGTAATTTCTAAATAAGCATGAAATCGCTGTTAAAAAAGAATAGAACCACTAACACACTCGCTAGCATGCTTCAGAATTGCAACAACAACATCAGCAGCCAGTTGTTGAATGATCACATTTTTAGTGAGACACGACGAGAAGAGTCTAACGGTTTTAAATAAATTGCGCGCGGTAATATTTGTGGAAAGTAAAAGAGTAATTCTTGTTTGCGCTCACCATTCACGAACTAATAATAATAATGAACTTTAACTTGATTGTCTGTTAACGCTTTTTGCGCTTAATTTTTTACTCCGAATTTATTTCACCTTCTTTTGTGCTTTTTTGATACAAGACGTAGACATGGCCTATATCGGATTATCTCAGCACATTGACTTTTGTCGATTGCCCTCGCCCGATGGACGCTTTGAGCTGAAGCATTTAATTGGAGAAGGTATAGAATCATTAAAGCAATTATTCTTATGGAAAAAAGAAAATTTCCCGTTTTTCTTTTAATTAAATTCTAAGAATTATAAAATAAATTCTCTCGCAGGCACTTATGGTGAGGTTTATGCGGCATGGGACAAAGTTTCAAATAAATCTGTTGCTGTTAAAATTCTCGAAACTATCGCTGATAATCTCGAAGAGATTGAAGAGGAGTTTTTAGTGCTGAGAGACTTGAGTCGTCATCCGAATCTCCCTGAATTTTACGGCATTCATTTGAAGCGTGGAAAAAATCGAGAGGAAGACCAGCTGTGGTTTGCGTTGCAATTATGTACTGGTGGCTCAATTACTGACCTAGTTCATGAACTGCGTCTAAAAGGGTCACGACTGACAGACAACACAATCGCTTATATTCTCCGCGAGACTGTTAAAGCATTGGTTTACTTACACCAAAATCACTGCATGCATAGAGACGTTAAAGGCCATAATATCTTGCTGACGGAGGAAGGAAACGTGAAATTGGTCGATTTTGGCGTTTGCTCTCATTTGGCAGCGACATTAGCACGTCGCAATACGTCAGTGGGCACACCATATTGGATGAGTCCGGAAGTGATCGCTTGCGAACAGCAACTCGACCAAAGTTATGACTCACGATGTGACGTTTGGAGTTTGGGCGTTACTGCCATAGAACTGGCTGAAGGTGACCCTCCGCTCTCGGAACTTCATCCGATGCGAGCATTGTTCCAAATACCCCGAAACCCTCCTCCTAACCTCGTTCATCAAGAGAATTTTTCGCCTCTTTTGTCCGACTTCATAAGTCAATGTCTCGTAAAAGACTTTGAGCAGCGACCGTTTGCACGTGAATTACTAGAACATCAATTAATGCGTAATGTTGATGAGAAGAAAGCAAAACGTGAATTATGCATGGAAATTGAGCGACAACGTGCAAGTCAACGAGGTAATGTACGCAAAATTGAAGTGACAACGAAATATGGAAAGTTGAAATCAGATCGCAAATCGAGACCTACGAAAATGTTCTTCGACGATTTGGCTGCACTCGAAACACTATCGGAAGAGATAATTACGGAGCAGCTCAAGTCGCGCTATGAGGCGAATCAAATTTACACCTATATCGGTGACATTCTCGTTGCGTGTAATCCATTTGAGAAACTCGGTCTCTACACGCTTCATTACCAGCAAAAATATTCGGCAAAAGGCAGATCGGAAAATCCTCCACACATTTTCGCTGTTGCAGACGCCGCACTGCAAGCACTCGTGCATGAGAAACAAAATCAAGCGATTGTCATAAGTGGCGAGAGTGGCAGTGGAAAGACAGAGAGTGCGAATCTATTGTTAAAGCAACTCGTGTTTTTGGGAAAGGCGCCAAATAGAAATTTAGAGGAGAAAATTCTTCAAGTCAATCCGATTATGGAGTCATTTGGAAATGCGAGAACTGGCATCAATTCGAACAGCAGTCGATTTGGAAAGTATTTGGAGCTTTTGATGACGAGAAGTGGAAAAGTGACTGGCGCTAGAATTTCGGTTTATCTTCTCGAGCAGAGTCGAGTCATTCGGCAAGGTGAAAATGAGGGAAATTTTCATATTTTTTATTACTTTTATGACGGAATGGAGGAAGAGGGTCGACTTCAAGAATATTATCTCGATCCATCTTACAAGTGTCAGCATAAATATTTAAGGCACATGACACAATCTATAAAAACGAATCAAGAAAAATGGAAACAGTTGAAAACGTGCTTTAAAGTTGTTGGATTTAAAGACTCGGAAATTGACTCAATTCATAGAATTTTGGCTGCAATACTAAATCTTGGTGATATTGAATTCGGCGAGGTCATTACAAATGACAATACTGATAATAAAGCGACAGTTATCGACATTGCACCACTACTTCGCGTATCAAAACTTCTCGGTGTCGAAAAGGGTGATCTTTTAGAGTCGCTAACATGCAACTCTGTCGTAACACGTGGTGAGACTATCGTAAAAAATAACACCGTTCAGGAAGCGATTTCAACGCGAGATGCAATGGCAAAAGCGCTCTATGGGCGTCTCTTTGATTGGATGGTCAACAATATCAACACGTTGCTGATAAACGATCAACACACGTAAGTTAAACTTCCAGTTTTTATTAATTAGGTCTATCGTTGCATTATGTAAGTCAGTAGTTTTATTTTTTTTTCTCACGTTTCGTAAATAGTTGAATGAGGAAACTAAAATGCTACCGATAAGCAATCAAATGATTTTATACATTCAAAAATTCCTAAAAAATTTCACGCTAAATTTTTTGAATTTTTAAAATAAACATGAGTGTAGAGAAATTTTATTACTAATCGGGAAATTAAAACAAATTTAATTTAAATGCACTTAAAATTTTAAAGATTTTCCTTCTGAGATTTTTAAAGACGGGATTTTTTACTTCTTTTGATGCCACAATAATCAATTTTTTGATTATTAAATTTTGTCAAAATTACTTGCACAGTTATTAAATAACTAAAGGACCCCTTATGGATGTTAATTATTAAAATCTCCCAGTCGATTTTCAATTAATATTTAAAATTCCTAGCGAGAATTAACCTCGTGAATTTTTTCATGCTATGAAAATTAGACCGTAAAAGTCGGCTATAAAAAGAAGTGTCACAAAGTTATGATCATAATAATTTTGAAAATATTTCTTAAGTCTCCTTTCACTTTAGATTTTTGACAGCCATAAAATTATATCACAATCACATTTATAATTTCTTTCTACAGCGTGCAACATCTCTCGGTTGGACTTCTGGATATTTTTGGCTTTGAGAGCTTGAGTAAAAATACATTCGAGCAGTTGATGATCAACATCGCTAATGAACAAATTCAATATTATTTTAATCAAAAAATATTCTCATGGGAGCAGCAAGAGTACATAAGTGAGGGCATACCGATTGATTTGGTTGAGTTCTCCGACAATCGACCTATTTTGGACATGCTGTTATCGAGACCCCTCGGTCTATTGGCGCTCCTCGATGAGGAAAGTCGCTTTCCAAAATCATCCGATGAAACTTTAATCGAGAAATTTCACGGAAACATTAAATCAAAGTTCTATGTGCGGCCGAAATCAAACGCCCTCTGCTTCGCTATTCATCATTATGCGGGTCGCGTCGTCTACAATGCATCGGAATTTCTAGAGAAAAATAAAAATTTTCTTCCTCCCGAAATAATTCAATTGATTAGAGGAAGTCAGTATGATGTGTAAGCATGACAATTTTTTATTTGCTTATTGAAATTTTATTAAAATTGTTACTTTTAGAATTCGTTTCCTCTTTCAATGTCCAATAACACGAACAGGCAATTTATATTCTGCACTACTCGACATGAACGGCTCGAAGAGTGAAAGCATGCCGAAAAATGATACAAAGGAGCGTTGCAATAGTCGCGGTCTTGCATCACAATCACGTGCTCAGCAGACCGCCGCAACATATTTCCGATACTCGCTCATGGATCTCCTTCAAAAGATGATTGCAGGAACGCCTCAGTTTGTGCGCTGCATAAAACCGAATGACTTGAAAATTAAAAAGTGTTTTGAGGATCAAAAAGTCGTGAAGCAATTGAGATACACGGGAGTGCTTGAGACAATTCGAATTCGACAAAATGGTTTCAGTCATCGACTTTTATTTTCGGATTTCTTGAAGAAATATTGCTTCCTCGCTTTTGGATATAAAGAACGAGTCGTGGCGAATCGAGAGTTTTGTAAAATTCTTCTAACTCGCCTCAAAATTGACGGCTATGCGCTTGGAAAATCTAAAGTTTTCCTCAAATATTTTCACATTGAATATCTCGCGAAATTATACGAGGAACAAATCAATAAAATTGTCCTAGTTCAATCGTACGCTCGAAAGTGGCTCGCAATGTGTCGAGTTAAAAAATTAAGATCCGAAAAGCATCAAAGTGTCTTGACTCTCCAGAAGCACGTGCGGGGATGGCTCACGAGGAGAAAAATCAAACTTTTAAGAAACGCCAAAGAGCTCGAGAAGAAAGCAAAAGACGAAGAAAATGCAAAGCATGCAGCACTTCTTAAGCGAATAGAACTACAAAAGCCTAAGGATGAAAATGCCACCCGTGCTGCGCTTGTGATTCAAACATGTAATTTTCACATGCATAAAATTATAATTTAAACTCATTCTCACTTTTTGCAGGTTTCCGCAATAATTCGATAAAATTAAAAATAACGCCAGACATGGAGGAAAAAATTAAGCTCATTGTGAGGTTGGCCGAGAATAGATTTGCTGCTCATAAGCTTTTGAAAAAAGAAGGCTTTAAGGAGGATGACATTGTGAGGATTTTAGAAAAGTATTACAGGTGAGTTCTTGACCATTAAAATGGAAAAATATTGACATTAAATATTTTGAAGGCGCGAGGACAATCAACTTCGATCAACATCAAATAATTCGAACAATGTTTCTCCGTATAAAAAAGCGATTTCTGTCAAGGAGAGACAAATGGAACTTGTTAATTTTGCTCAAGACATTCACATCAGGAATCAAGGTAATTTTTTTAAGGATTTAATTACTAATTCATTAATTAATTTAATTTTATGTAGAAATCCACAAAAATCTCCGTCAAAATAAGGCTGGCGTGGCCAATAATCACATAGAAAGATTACCTCAAGACTATAAGCGGCCACCTGGCTTCTCACTAATTCCCAGCTTATTGGGAAATTTCCCTCGAAATGAGCATTACATTCTAAATCTTATTAAGGCTAATAGTCGACAATATTTTTCATCATCAGAGAACTCAAGGTGAGAAATGATTTTTGTTTAGTGTCCATTTGATAAATTAACTAAAAACAGTTTAAATGACTTTGACGCTGATGTCATCCCGTGGGATTATTTGTTGCATAAGAGCGATAAGCCGCGATTTAATGACCAAAAAAGGTTGAAATTAATTTCTGAATATTTGAAAAGTTATCGCTAGATTAAATCAATTTACGCTAGAATTACTCTTTTTAATTAAGTCATCAAATACTTTTAATCAAACAAATTCAATTTTCCGAATAGAAACAGCAATTTTAACGAGGTTTCTAAGCGAGGAAGTGAAACTAGCTCTTCGAACTCTAATTGGTACAGCATTTTGGCGTCGGAAAGTGCCCATCAACGCATGCGGTAAGAAAATATTTCACACTTATTGAGAGAATATTTGTAAATTACGTCACGCTTGATAATTAACTAATGTGGTCGAAAACTTAAACCACTCACATCGTAATTTACAAACAACTTTTATGATATTTTAAACTAACCAAATATATCTTTGAAAATGTTTTGCAAGCAAATTCATAAAACACACATAGAGGTGGTGGTAAAATAATCAAGATTAGAAACAACTTATGACTTTTTGTATTTTTTTATCAACAGACCAATGGAGGAGTGCCTGCATAAAGTCGGCGCTTTTAATTATCTCAACCCTAGCCCATCTCAAATGTCAGTCATATCAAAGAGTAGCGACGGCTCGAAGAAAACTTTAAGGGAATTCCAAGAGGAGCAGAGAAAAATGCAAATAAAATTCATCAATGAGAAAAATAAAGAGAAGAAGAATAAAAAGCCAAAAAGTAAGAAGGAAGCGATTAAGGAGGACATCATACTGTATCCACATGAGCGGACTCGAGAGTCAAATCATTCGGATGAAAATCAAATTTTAAAGATTCATTGCGGCATTCAAAATGGAGTTTACATAAATAATTTCGATAAATTGAATGATCATAAATCGAGTTCGAATTTTTCAATCTTAGCCAAAGAATTAAACGATGAGAGTCGCAATGTAAGCAGTAAATCTTCAACATCATCAAATAGATCTAACATGTCAATTGAGCGATCGATAATTAAAGGTGGATTGAAAAAATTCTCGGACACTAGCTCTCATCTCGGTCCGTTTAACTTTAGACTTTTACTAAAGCCAACCGATCATTTACCTCCAACTGAAAGTTTACGTAAGAGAAAATTAATTTTCACATCATCGCCTCACATTCCCGACAAGAACATTAAATTCTAATTAACGCTCTTTTTTTTGTAAATTAAAAATAATTTAATGCTGATGATGATGATCAGTATTTTCTTGTTAATTAAATTAAGATTAGATTTATTATTTGATTAATAACGTGTTACATTTACAAACTCTTTCTCTTTTTTTTTGTTGTTCAGAGTATACCATCTTAACTGTACTGTAATATTTATCTTGTCTAAAAAAAGTTGAATTTTTTCTGCTTCATAAAGAATTTAAATAAAAATATATATGTATGGCTTTCTACAGAAAAGTAAATTGCAAATGAAAAAGAGTAACATCCTTCATTTTTAATCATTTAAGTCACTTTTAAAATCAACACTAAACCGTTGTGTGTCGGAAGTAACAAATTTGTGCTATTGAATTTAAAACTTCGTGGATAGAGTTGAAGAGCTTTCACCGGTTGCGACTTCGAGGCCTCCCTTGGCTTTCTTACGCTTATTTAGTAATTGATTATTGGTGTTGTCTAAATTCTTCAACAAAACACCATAATCGACACGCATGCTGGCCAATGAACGATTCATCTCTTCCTGCACATCAGGCCTGTCAATATCAAATTACATTCGATTAAAAAATTATCCACTTAATTGAACCTAAATCATTTTTACCATTGCTGTTCTTCTTCACGCAGCACACGATTTGTATGGAGTGGTGTTTGTGGGACATTCGTATACTGAGAAATCCATCGATTACGAATGACCTCTTCAATACTGAGACGCTTATTTGGATCAACACTGAGCATCCCTTTAATAAGCTCCTTTGCTTCATTTGAGACATTCGTCCACTCGGGCGAGGGAAAGTCATACTGTCCAGTGCGAATTCTTGTTTTCATCCCAGGCGAGATAGCGAGACCGTGATTACTGTAAAAGGGTGGAAACCCACAAAGGAGAATGTACATTATAACACCCAATGACCTATAATTAAAAATCGATTAGTTGTGGAGATTAAGAGATAACGAACATGCTTACCAAATGTCACAACTCTTGTCATATTTCTCAGGTCCAAGAACTTCAGGAGCGGCATAATACGGTGTATAGCAGGGCGTCTGCAGTGTGTCTTTGATGTGTGTCTCTTTTGCGAATCCAAAATCTGTCAATTTAATGATAGCGTCGGGTTGTGGTGAGGTATAAAGCAAGTTTTCGGGCTAAAACGATACACATTCAGTAAAATGCTATGAGGAACGTTCTTTTTTGTAAATCACCTTCAAATCTCGGTGAGCAATGTTACGATCATGCAAATATTTCACGGCCATACAAATTTCGTGCATAATATGTGCCGCCTCTTGCTCTGTAAACGGTCCATCTTGTCTATCTTGAATGCGTGTAAATAGTTCGCCGCCAGTCATACTGCATTATATAAACAATGTCATTCGATTAACGGATTTTCATGCACTGAGTCATACATGTAGTTCAGATTTGAGTTTATCAGTCTATAAATGTGACAAATTTTTCATCACTCACCATTCCATTACGACAAGTAGACACTTTGTACCCGAGTAAGTGTTTTCAAATACATCCACTATTATATGCAAATTAATTGAGCGTAAGGTGATTGAGGTGAGATCCAATTAACAAATAAGGCTTACCGATTTTGACGATGAATTTACACTGACTGGCGCGGCAATGTAATTCCACTTCACGTCTTGCTTTTGTATTATCATGCAATACTTTTAATGCGAACAAAAAGCCATCACTCTTACGTGTACACTGAACCACTTTGCCATTCTAAAATGAGATGATTATTAATTTGATGGAATTTTTAAGTATGACTGGATGACACTTACGATGCCCAAACCAAGGACTTTATTCGATATCTCATATTCATCGGTAATTTTCGTTGTTTTCGGTGAGAGAGGTACATAATTTGTCTGGTAACTTAGAGCCTGTTGAGGTTGCTGAGAACTATTTACATTATTTTTAAACATTTTTCACAAATTATTTTTTTTCCTATTTTCTTGAGAATTAATCACTGATAAAATTACGCGTTAAAAGCTATAGTTTGTTAGTTAAAATGACTTTTCCTTAAATGCCACGGCGCTTAACTAATGCATTCACTGGTTATAAATGTTTGTTATGTCGTTTTGCCACTCTTAATTAACTAAAATTGACGAACTGAATTAAAATTGGGGAATTTTTTCGATTTCATCACTTTTGATTTGTATTACGAACCCCTCAGTGTGAGTGATTTAAATTTCGAAAATACGTTAAAAATAAAAGTTGAATTATTTTAATTTTGAAGATTTTTCTTAAATTTAATTAAATTTTCGATAAAATTATAATTATTAAAAAATAATTATTTAGTAATAAATAAAATGAAAAATAATTACAATTATTTAATTAAAAATCCATTTAACTCGCATTGTGATCCCCTCAAGGGGAAAACTCAAGTTGATTTGAATTACGTTGAATAAAATATTCTTTTTTTACTAGTGCCGATTGAATTCGTGTATATTTTAAGGGAAAATTGTGTGCCAAAATTTAAAATTTATATTAATTTGCGTTCTCAGAACGGTAACAAGAAATTAGTGATTCATCGAAAAGATCATTTCGAGCTGTAAGTAGGCGAAAATAAGTGAAAACAAAAGTGGCTCAAAATTTATTTTATTTATTTTGGTTTTTAATTGGCAAAAAAAAGAATTCCGGAAATTGTTTGTTTTTGTGAGTAGTTTAAGCAATCATCCGGTGTGCGTTCACGCGTTAAAGTGTTTAAAAAATTGGAAGAAAAGTTTTAGAGATAAAAATTTCAAGTTCAAGATCGGATATCGATTTTTTTTCTGTTCCTTCCTTTCTCTCACTCCATATTTCAATTTTTATTCGCTACTCAAGATATTGAGTTGGCTTGCTGCTGCTGCTGCACGACAACGATACATAGTAATAATAATAATGAGTGTGTAATCTCGTCATTTTTTTAATACATCTCCGAGACTTCTGTATATGCAGTTTTTGTAACTGTAAATTCATCATGTGTGTACACAGCATGGCTGTTACGATGCGGTAACTCTAGATGATACTCTTTCACTGAAACCGTATTAAATCTCTTCTCATTGCGACCACGATGAATGGACGGTTGAATGAGTTTGTAGTAAACGTGAGCATCATATAGAATCTAATTAAAGATGACACGTCAGTCAGTCGTAATTGCATATCTTAATTTAAACTGAAAAAAAAATGATTAATGACACGATTCGGCTGGAAAAAGTCCTATATTTTAATTCTAATTGGTGCACATCGAGAGCGCGCGTGTTAGAGGTGGCAGCAAGGCTGTAGGCAGCACTGATATGATATTGCGAAAAATGTTGTTGCTTGGCTTTTTTTTATGAAGCACAGAAAGAGTATTTTTAGACTGTACTAGCAAGCGCCGAGATAAATAGTTCCAACCCACGCAGAAAAAGCAAGAATTTTCACATGTTAACACACCAAAATTTTCTCTCTCACTTTTTCATCATCATCATCGCATACACACGCCTTCAAATTCACATAATCAATTGCGACTACCTTCTGGCAGCCTCTATTTACAATTTTAAAACGCTAAACGTGAGAGATAACATCTTATCAGAATTTTTAATTTGTCTATGAGAAAATGTTCAAGATCTCGCTAACAATGCATGATTTTGAAAAGAGTTTGTGTGTGCCTTTAACTCAAGGTTTAACTCTCTTTCTCTCATAAGTACACTGTGTGCACACACGTAGTCGACGATAAACACGATCGAGAGATCGTCTCGTAAAGAGAAATGAATTGCAGCATAAAGTAAAGCACACATGAGATGAGCGTAGTTGAGAGTAGTATCTCACACACGAGAAGCGCGAGGAGGAAAAAAGTAAGAGAAAATTTTAAAAATAAAAATCATCACGAAGAGATTCGGTTAAAAAAAACGTAAAAATGAAGGCAAAATACTTTTGTTATTTTTAGTTTAGTTTTGAGTTGGATACCAACGCGAGCGGAACTTGAAACACGTATGAGAATACGCATATCAAGAATTGAGAGAAAAAAAATTATCTATTTAATTTTCCGAACCGCGGGGGGACTGAAAAATTGATTCGACTGATAAAGAAATGAAAAAATAATTAAGAAGAAAAAGAGAAATTATTAAACGGTTGAAAGATCAAGTGCATTGTCGCAAGTGAAATAAAAAAAAATTAAATTGTTCAACCCCAAAAAGAAAAAAAAAAGAAAGAAAAAATTTTCTTCTAAACCCCACGTACCGTTGAATTTTTTTGCTCCTCGCCTCTCGATTTCATAAGATTTATTTTTAAACCAAAAAAAATTATTTTTTTTAATGGAAAGCGAAAATCTGTGCAATTGAATCAATTACAATTTTTTTTACTCCCCCACGAGAATCGAATAGTGAAAACTCGAGCAAAGTTACATAATAATTTTCATTGAGACAAAAAAATCTAATTTTACTCTTTCTCTCTCACTTTTAACTTCCCTTTTTACAAAAAAATTCGAGAAATTAAAATCTTATACACTTTTTTTTCTCTGCAATCAAAAAGGAAGAAAAAATGATGGATCAGAATGGCATGTATGCCGAGGAATACGGCGATCCAAACGGATACATGGAGCAGGAGGAAGAGTGGGAGCGGGAAGGATTATTAGATCCTGCATGGGAGAAGCAACAAAAGAAGGTAGGTCGAAAATTTATTTTTTTTTGCACTATTTTTAGCTGATCGATCACAGACGAGATATCTTAATCTCCTACACTGTCGCTTACATTTTAAATTGATCATTTGAACTCTCTTGACTATCCGCATTCAGATTGATATGTATCATCGTGATTTTTTCTCACTCTAAAACGAAAGAAAAAATGATTGAAAATATCAAAGATGATTTTTTTGCCTGCTTCATTTAAAATAAACATTTGTATGAGTGAAAAATTCTTAAAATATTTTTTTCCTTCCTTTTTTCAATGGGAATTTCAATTTCTAATACTAGAGGGAAAAAAATTGCGAAGGCACCAAAACATTGAAAGTTTTTCTCGCTTCTGTGATGCTTTTTTCGAGTTATAAATAACAGCAGTGATGTATTAAAGCAAAAAAGAAAAGAGAGAACTAGAGAAAAAAGCTTAAAGAATTGATCTAGTTTTTTTTCGCTAATTAATTTCTTTTTTACCACATCCACACACATCGGCTTATTATCAATGTACAATAAATTCAATTGAACTCGTTTATGTGCGCAATAATTGTGTCGATTTAACTCAGAAAGTACCTCTTAAAATTTTCCTTCGTTTGAGAACTTTTTTGCACAAAATAAATTTGAATTACTTTCCAACGTTCATTTGGCGTAAAATTCTTAAAAAATAAATTCACTCAAATCGACCACTAGAAGAGAGATTGATGAAAAATTTCAATTATGTACATGAAGAAGTGTATATGAGAGAATCTTTAAGTGTTGAAGATGTAAACCAGAAATTTAATTTCTTATAAACAAATAAAATAGCTTGCTCGCCACATTATCGAAGAGACGATTGAACCATTAAATTATATTTCACTGCATTTTCATCTCGCTCGTAAGTGCAGTCGTAGATTTTTCGAGGAATCAAAACAAAAAAGTGCTGTCACTAATAAATTTTTTTTTTCACCTTCAAGCAGCCAGAAAATGAGTGCAATTACTTTAACAATTCCACTGCGGTGGAAAATTAAAGAGTCAAAAACTGTATCGTAAATCGTTCTCGCGAGAAGTAGGTTCGATAAACAAAAATACTTTGCTAAATATAGCTGTGGATTCTTTTATGCCACAAAAAAAAAGAAAATACAAACATATCTTACGCTCCTCTCCACTCACACAGTGGCTTTTCTACTTTTTTTATTCATTTCTCATTTCTTTTTCTTAAAACACCTGTTTAAATGTAAGTCATCTCACACATCTCAAGTGAAGATGAAAGTTCCCTTGAACTTAAAAATTGCAACAATCAATTTTCAATGCTTCCCCTCACCCGCCATGCATCAGCGTGAGCTCATAATGAATTCAATTTTCTGATTATACTTTTTAAAGTACTTCCACGCTTGGATGAATAATTTTCATTAATTCTCGGGCTATCGATTTAAATTGAAAATGCTATTTAAATTTGAATGATTTAAAATTGTTTATTAGGTCATTCTATTTTTGACCGATACTTTAATAGAAACGCTGTCATATCAATTGACAAATAGTAGTTTCAACAATGTCGACATTTAAATTCGACGAAAACAATTTTGCGCAAAATAGAAAACCCATTTGACACAATCTATGAAAATGTCATCAATCAAACATGTGATTAATTTTATGCTTCGACATTTTAGAGATAAAAAAAGTGTGAGCACATTTTAATTTTCCCACAAATCCGAAAAGGTCTTCTGGTGATTTCATTCATTACATAGATTATTAATACATCATAAACTTTTTGGCTCATTGTTGACTTCTTATGTGAGTCGAGAGTGAGTGAGAGAGAGTAGTCATGAAATGGATTTTCTTTAATATTCACCTTCAAAAAATTGTCTAAAAATATCTTTTCGGAAAAGGGGAGAGGAAAATAAGAAAAAGAAAATTTTGCATTATATTTTTAGCTATTTTTTTATAATTTCATCTTTCGACTCTCTTAAACTCTTACACTAATCCGCTGGTACACATATTTTCACGAATGAGTTACTTCAAAATGACTCATTTGACTCTCTCGCGGTCGGGTTAATATTTCGACACTTTATAATTATTTTACTTCTTTATCATGCATCGAAATTTCTCTTATTTCGTGTTGATCATAAAAAGTATCCTGTAATAATAATTTTATTTTTTCTCTCTCTCTCTTTCTCTCAACTAGACTTTCACTGCCTGGTGTAACAGTCATTTGAGGAAAGCTGGAACCGCCATCGAGAGTATAGAAGATGATTTCCGCAACGGACTCAAATTGATGCTTCTTCTAGAAGTCATTTCGGGAGAGACCTTACCAAAGCCCGATCGTGGCAAGATGCGTTTCCACAAAGTAAATTCTTTATTCAACTTTTTATCAGCGACATGCCAAATTTTCACTTTTTTTTTGCTAAACCAGATCGCCAACGTAAACAAAGCCCTCGATTATATTGCATCAAAGGGTGTCAAATTAGTCAGCATCGGCGCTGAGGAAATTGTCGATGGAAACTTAAAGATGACCTTAGGCATGATTTGGACCATCATTTTGAGATTCGCCATTCAAGACATTTCAGTCGAAGAAATGACCGCTAAAGAGGGTCTCTTGTTGTGGTGTCAACGCAAAACTGCTCCATACAAAAATGTCAATGTACAAAATTTCCATCTCAGCTTCAAGGATGGTCTCGCTTTCTGTGCCTTGATTCATCGTCATCGTCCAGGTAAATTTGGCACATTTAATTATTTTACGAAGGCTATAATTTTCGCGTCCTAGATTTGATCGACTACTCGAAATTGTCCAAGGACAATCCTTTGGAGAATTTAAATACAGCATTCGATGTTGCTGAGAAATATTTGGATATTCCCCGCATGTTGGATCCTGACGGTGAGTAATGACTTTTAACTGATTCATGCGATTCTTAAAAAAATCTGCAATTCAAAAAAAATAATTGATACATATAGATTTGATCAATACACCTAAACCGGACGAAAGAGCAATCATGACCTATGTGTCGTGCTATTATCATGCCTTCCAAGGCGCTCAACAGGTTCGCAAAAATTGCTTGTGATGATGCGTGACCTCAAGTTTTTTTTTAATGAATAATAATTTTCCCCATTTGCTTCTTTTTTTTATTGCCATTTCACACAAGTATTCCTTTACAAAAAAAAGTGTTTTTAATAACAAAATGTCATGAATGAAAATAACCACCTCCTTTCACCAAACTGCTGCTGATGCCCCCTCAAAAAAAAGATGAATAATTAATGTCTCTTTTGGCTTAAAATTCCCCACAAAAAAAGAAAGAAAGAAATAATAATAATAATTAAAAAGATTTATTTTATTATTTTTAACTAACATGTTGTTGCTTTTTATATTCCCATGTGCGCATATTTAATTAAATTGCAAACTGCAGATTTGCAAAACACAGCTATGCCCGACGAACGAGCTGTTATGACATATGTGTCGTCGTATTATCATTGCTTTAGTGGAGCTCAAAAGGTTTGTTGTCAACATCAAATGCTTCTTTACTATTTTAATTAATTAATGATTGTTTTACTGTGTGCATAACTTGTTTCTCTAAAAAAGTTACACCATGAAGTTGTAATTTACTAATTTATGGTTAATGATTTTAGGCGGAAACGGCAGCTAATCGTATCTGCAAAGTTCTTAAAGTCAATCAAGAGAATGAAAGACTTATGGAGGAGTATGAGCGTCTTGCAAGCGATGTAAGTTATCTAAATTAAAATAACTGACATAATTTTATATAAACTAATTCAAACACAGCTCCTTGAATGGATTCGCCGCACAATGCCATGGTTAGCGTCTCGTCACTCTGACAGCACATTGGCTGGTGTTCAGAAGAAATTGGAAGAATACCGTACGTATAGACGTAAGCATAAGCCACCACGGGTTGAACAGAAAGCCAAGTTGGAGACGAACTTCAACACTCTTCAGACAAAATTGCGTTTGTCGAATCGTCCCGCATACATGCCGACCGAAGGTAAAATGGTCTCAGACATTGCCAACGCATGGAAGAGCTTGGAGTTGGCCGAGAAGGCTTTTGAGGAGTGGCTTTTGGCCGAAACAATGCGTCTTGAGCGCTTAGAACATTTGGCTCAGAAATTCAAGCACAAGGCAGACACACACGAGGAATGGACACGTGGAAAGGAGGAGATGCTTCAATCGCAAGACTTCCGTAGCTGTCGCTTGTACGAACTGAAAGCACTTAAGAAGAAGCATGAAGCTTTCGAATCAGACTTGGCCGCTCATCAGGATCGTGTCGAACAGATTGCCGCCATCGCTCAAGAATTGAACACCTTGGAATATCACGATTGTGTCACTGTCAACGCCCGTTGTCAACGCATTTGCGACCAATGGGACCGTCTCGGAGCATTGACGCAGCGTCGTCGTCAAGCTTTAGATGACTCTGAACGCGTTCTCGAAAAGATCGATTTACTTCATCTTGAATTTGCTAAGCGTGCCGCTCCATTGTAAGTGATATTATTTTTTTCTTGAAAATCATTTAGAGATTAATAAAATATTCATTTTTTTCAGCAACAACTGGTTGGATGGCGCCCGCGAGGATTTGGTCGATATGTTCATCGTTCACTCGATTGAAGAAATTCAAGGTCTCATAACCGCTCACGATCAATTCAAGGCCACATTAGGCGAAGCCGATAAGGAGTACAACTTAATTGTTGGCTTAGTTCGTGACGTCGAGGGCTTAGTCAATCAATATCAAATTGCAAATGGCCTCGAGAACCCCTACACCACTCTCACATCACGCGACTTGACATCCAAGTGGTCAGATGTTAAGACTTTGGTACCCGCTCGCGATCAAACACTCGCCATGGAGCTCAAGAAGCAGCAGAACAATGAAATGCTTCGTCGTCAATTTGCCGAGAAGGCCAACAATGTCGGTCCATGGATCGAGAAGCAAATGGATGCTGTTGCAGCAATCGGAATGGCCATTGGCGGATCATTGGAGGAACAATTGCACCGTCTCAAGGAATACGAGCAAGCTGTCTATGCTTACAAACCACATATCGAGGAACTCGAAAAGATCCACCAAGCCGTACAGGAATCAATGATCTTCGAGAATCGTTACACGAATTATACAATGGACACTTTGCGCGTAGGCTGGGAACAGTTGCTGACATCAATAAACAGAAACATTAATGAGGTGAGCGAAGAGAGAAAATTTTTATTTTAAGTCATTTTCATCATCTTCTTTTTCATTATCATCACAGGTTGAAAATCAAATCCTCACACGTGACTCGAAAGGCATCACACAAGAGCAGCTCACCGAATTCCGTTCTAGCTTCAATCACTTTGATAAGAATCGTGCAGGTCGTCTCGCACCAGATGAATTTAAATCGTGCTTGGTGTCGATCGGTTACTCAATCGGAAAGGACAGACAGGGAGAATTGGACTTCCAGCGTATTTTGGCCGTTGTCGATCCAAACAGTACCGGTTTCGTGCACTTTGACGCTTTCCTCGATTTCATGACCCGTGAAAACACAGACACAGACACCGCTGAACAAGTCATCGATTCATTCAGAATTTTGGCATCCGATAAAGTAAGTTTTCACTCTCAAGTCATGCGAGTGTGCGTGTGGAATTTCCTTGGAATAATTTTCATCTTTTTTTTTCTATTTTTAGCCATATATTCTACCCGATGAGTTGAGACGCGAATTGCCACCAGACCAAGCTGAATATTGCATCCAAAGAATGCCGCCATACAAAGGTCAAGGAGCCCCTGCCGGCGCACTCGATTATATGTCATTTAGTACAGCTCTTTACGGTGAATCTGATTTGTAATTTTTTTTTCTTTCTCTCCACCCTTCTAATCAAATCACCCACAAAACAAGTTTTTAAAAGGAAATTTTACATCTTTTAAATGTATTTTTTATTTCTCTTTGAATCATGCAAGAAAGAAAAAACACAATTTAACATAAATTTTTATTTAATTTATGTAGTAAGCGTAAAAAATATTTTTATACACAATGAAGCACACATAATTAACGAAACAAAAAAAAATCGAAAAGGAAATTATGCTGTATTGTGCAGATTTTTATCGAATACAGCCGAAGCAGTACTCAATCGCGTGAATGTGATGAGTTCTGCTGGAAATGAAAGAAATGTGACATTTCACGATAAAAAAAGAAGAGAGAAAAATGATGAGAAGAAGATAAAATTTATATATCTCTTGTAATATCCATCACTATCTACTTATGTACTCGAAACTCTCTCATTAAACATTAGTCATTTGATTTTAGTATAGACACACACGCGATCCCTAACATTATGTCCTCGTTAGAATATCTTCTTTTTTTCTTCGCTTTCGTTTGTGTCTAATTATGTTGTGTTGCTGGAAAGATGATTTTTCTTTTGAATAGGACATACTTTGCTATTTTAGCTAGGTAGCTTTCTTTCGCGAAAATTAAAAAAATATATTTTTAAATATGAAGAAGTAGAGGAAAAGTTTTTATTTGCTAAAAAAAATATTTAATTAGAACTTTTATCACCACGATCATCTCTCTATCTTTCTTTTCACTATATTCTATCAACATAAATAAACATATTATTTTTACTTCTCTTTTTTTTCGGCAATCAAGTCATGATTATAATCAAATTTATGAAAAAAATATTTATTGAACGACAAAGTTTTTGAACGCTCAACTATTGCCATCAATTATTAAATGTAGTCGAATCGTGAGTTGAAATCGTTGAAAGGAATTTTTTTCTGTACGATCGTGCAAGAGAGGAAGAAAATGTAAATCAGCAAAAATAAATCGAAACCCGGCAATTTAAACTCTTCTTTCTTCTGACGATTTTAGCTCATGTTTCGAGCATGTAATCTTTTTCAAGTAATAATGAATAAAAAATTTCTTTTTAAAAAATATCGAGTCGAGTGTTTATTTAATTTTTTACAGATTTTATTTTTCGCTAGAAGTTTTTAATGGAAATTTCAGGGAAAATTTTAGGAACATTTTTTATTTTAACGTTTGAATAAATTGCATTTTTTAAATTAAATTTTAAACTTAAATTATTATTAGATGTAAAAATATTTCATTCAGATTTTCATCCAAAAAAAATTCATAATCTCACTTTATGTTTTTGGACCCTTTGAAAACTTTGTTTAAGCAGCTCTGGAAAATTTTATGGAGGTTGTCTTTTAAGAGGTTACATGTGATATTTTTATGATTTTTGTTATTTGAAACTCTTGAAAATACATTTTTAAAAATCAACTAACTCTCAAGTGTGAGCACAAAAAATCTTAAATTTTAATTCCGCGAATTTCATTCAACATTTAATTTTTAAACTTTTTATGTTACTCAATTTACAAAAATCCCTCACAATTCATTCATAAAATTCACTCGATCGTAGGAGAGCTCACAGCGCAGAACATTATTTTTACAATTTATAAATATTTTCTGTATTTCATTACCAAGTTTTAGTAAAATAAGTATTACAGTGCATACTTTAAGCTTATTACTCGTTTTCTGTTGAAAAAGTATTAAATGTAAGTTAAATTTAAAAAATTTTGTGAATTAAAAACAAAAAGAGATGATTATCGAGGAAGAGGAAATCGATTCTAAAATGCTTAATTTAATTCAATTACGCGCCGGAATGAGTCACATAGAACTTTTCTGTTTACACATTCTTAACAATGAGCAAATATTTAACAACTTTATGTGACTTACATCGATAATTTTTCTCTTTCATTGTTTGGTGCGCAAAAAGTTTTAAAAATGCAACAGTCAAAAAGAAAGAAAAGCTAATTTTTTTTTGTTATCACGATTTTTATCTTTAACCGATAACATTTTTGTGATTCATCCAGAAATCATCAAATATGTCAGCGCCAAACAGCAGTTTGACTGATAAAGAATATTATCAATTAACCATCAGCGTTGGAAAAGCTTTAAATTCTTATGAGATGCCCGTAAAATCGAAGCATATTAGGTGAGTGCACGACTTAGAATTGTTCGAACATATAGTAAAATATTTTTACAATCCAGAGCGGCTATTATTGGCACCTATCATAGCAATGGAGGTCACGCCTTCTGGGCAATTGCACTACGGCAACCTTTACAGGAAAATCGTATCACAGGTTTGTGTGGCATTTCCTCATGTCCATCAATAATTTAAGTTTTATTGCCTTTTAGCATGGAAGTTCTGTCATGTGCTGCATAAAATTCTAAGAGAAGGACATCCTCTGTCATTGCAGCACTCGCTTCGTCATCGTGGTCAATTGACCGAACTCGGCAAGCTGTGGGGTCATCTCAACGATGGCTATGGCCTCTGCATAAAGCAATACACAAAATTGCTCGTGACAAAATTAAATTTTCATGATCGCAATACGCGATTCCCTGGAAGTTTACTGCTCAAGCGCGGTGAATTAGAGCAAATTGCAGCCAACGACATAAACATGTACTTTCAACTCGCCGTCGAGATGTTCGATTATCTGGACGACATTGTCGCCCTGCAAGCAACAAGTGGGTGTCAATGAAATTTATTTTCAAATAATCCACTTACACTTTTCTTTTAGTTTTTAATTCGATTACGACCTTTGCTGTGAGCTCGATGACAAATGCAGGTCAATGTCGATTGGCTCCTCTAATTCCCTGCATTCAAGACTCAAATCAACTTTACGATTTTGTTGTACGGCTCATGTTTTTATTGCACGCTAATCTACCCGAGGATTTACTCGTCGGACATCGTGAACGCTTTCGTACACTCTTTCGACAATTGAGTAGCTTTTATAAGCAGTCAAGTCAACTTCAATATTTTCAAGCGCTCATCACTGTGCCTAAATTACCAAAAAATCCGCCAAATTTTTTGATGCAAAGTGATTTGAGAAATTATCAAGCACCGGTGGTTGTAATACCTAATGAGGTCGATAATTTAGTTGACATGTCTGGACCACCAACACCGACTCCTAGTGAGACTGATAGCATTCAACAGAGGAGAGAGCCAACGCCACCACCGCCACCTCCTCAACCATGTAAATTCTTATTAATTTTTATTTTTGAATTTACATAAAAATATTTTTAGCCATCGACTATGAGCGGCTTTTAAAGGAGCGCGATGATTATATTCGTCAGTTGAGGCAGGAAAATGAAATGTACGTTGAAAGGGGTCGTGCTGTCGTTACTCAAAAGGCTGAAGTTGAAAATCAATTAAAGCAACAACTTATGAGGATGAATTCTGAAATGTCTCAGATTCAAGATGAAGTTTCAAATTTGAGTGAGTTTTATAAAAATTTCTCTGACCAAAGATTTTATTTTTCTGGATCAAATTTCGTAGAAATTAAATGTGTTACTCACAATTTGACTAATGAAATTAATTTTAACAGGAATTCAAAAAGAAGAATTGGAGCTTCAAGTTCAAACAGCTCCCAACTTAGAAGGTAAGGAAATAATTTTTGAATTAATGATTAAAAATTAAAAAAATCACATGAAATTTTAGAAAAAGTCCATGCTGAAGAAGAACGTGCGAAAACGAGCGAGGAAAAGTTCCAAAAGTTGAAAAACATGTACACACAAATCAGAGATGAACATATTAAACTGCTCAGACAGGTAAATTAATAATTATAGTTCTTAACTATATGATTATCCATTAATTAATAATTTAAATTTCTTATTCATTCCTCAATTAATTAAATATCTCTTTTTAGCATGGAGAGACGACCAAAAAGCTCGAAACGGCCTCAAAGCAAGCTTCCGAAGCTGTCACTGAAAAGGACCAACTTGTTGTACAATTAAAAGAGCTCGAAGTTCAAAACACCAAAATATCCGAAAACTATCAACAAAATAGCGCTGATAGTGAAACAATTAAAAGTGAATATGAAACAAAGTTCTCGCAACTTTTGAAAGAGAAAGAAAATTTGACTGATCAATATCAGAATGATGACTCGACTAAATCAGCAGAAATTGCTGAGCTTAAAATTAACATTGAAAATTTGCAGAAAAATCTTGAAGAAATAAAAGAGAATTTCACAAAACTCCAAAATGAAAAAGAATCCATCGAAACAGAGCATCAAGAACTTTGCGCTAAAAAAGAGGAAATTGAAAACTCCTTTAAGGTAAATTTAGAAGAGTTGAATGCTGAAAAAGTAGAACTAGAGACCCAAAAGTCGAGTCAGGACACTGAACTAGAGAGGTTTAAATTCGAATTGCACGAGAAAGACCAAGTAATCGCTTCCTTAGAGGTAAAACTCAACAAAACAATAAACTCAAACAACGAAAAAATTGAGGCACTCAATAATGAGTTAAAAGAAAAAGAAATAAATTATTTGGTAAGAATATTTTGTGTGTGCCACCCTCATTACTCCATCATAATTATCGCTAGTCAAAAAAATTTTAATTAAAATTATCAAAATGATAAAAAATTATTCAGTTTATTAATGCAAACTATGATCGAGTAATGGTAACGAAAGAGGACCTCGAGACAGATGTTCAAGATCTTTTATTTCAACAGGAGGAAGTCATTCAAAAGAATCGAGCTTTGTTGGAGACATGCATCAAAGCATCGGAAGAAACTAGCGCGAGAACAATCCAGGAAAATGAAACTCCTGGATTCCAAATTAACGCTGCCTACTTCATTATGGTGTCCGAGGAGCTTCAAGATGCTTTAGCTAAATTAAAAAGTGTTCATCAAGAATTTCTTAACGACAATAATTCACACACGGAAGCACTGCTTCGAACGACCATTAAGTGCAGTCATTTATTGAATTTGATTCACGAACGTGGAATGGCGATTTGCAATAAGTCAACGAATATTAATTCAGGCGAGAGTAAGTAGGAAAATTTTATTTTTAAACCTCACTTAATTTATTTTCAATCACTATCAATTAATTTTATTTTATGCATGCTTAAAAATTTATGGTAAAAAGTTATTAAAAATCACCAAAATAATTTCTAACAAATTTTTATACTTTATGTTTAACAGAAATAGCGGACGAGATCAAGGAGTTTGGTCAATCCACGCTTTATCTCTATCAAACATTAATTCAAAGTGAATTATCAAGTGAAGTTGATCCTACGGTCGATAAACTTAAGGAAATGCTTTATCGAATTACGAACGTGATCGGTGAGATTTCCGGCAACAATGATGAGATCGAAAAACTCGGTGATTTGGTCGAGAAGGAATTAAATAGCATGGATAAAGCTATCGAAGAGGCTGCGAAAAAAATTGTCGATATGCTCGAACAATCGAGAGCGTCAGATAGTGGAATTAAGCTCGAAGTTAATGAGAAAATTCTCGACTCTTGTACAACTTTAATGCAGTTTATTCAAATTTTGGTGCAAAAATCGAGAAAAGTTCAGGCTGAGATTGTCGCACTTGGTAAAGGAACTGCGTCAGCCAAAGAGTTTTATAAACGTAATCATCAATGGACTGAGGGTATGATTAGTGCTGCAAAGTCAGTGGCAATTGCGGCTACACTTCTTGTAGATGCCGCAAATAAAGCTGTTAGTGGTCAAGCGAATCATGCATTGGAGGTTGTTGCAGCTGCTCAAGAGGTAAAAATATAAAGTGTTTAAAAATTTATTTTAAATATTGTTTAACTCTAGATTGCCGCTTGTGTGGCTGCTTTGGTTGTGTCGAGTAAAGTTAAAGCGCCACGTGATTCACCGAATCTTAAGGAACTCACAGTTGCATCAAAAGATGTTACTCAATCGACTGGAACAGTTGTGGCAACCGCAAAGAGTTGCAGTCAAAGACTTGAAGATAGTCAAAATGACTTGGACTTCACCAAGCTCTCGGTTCATCAAGCTAAAACTAAAGAGATGGAAGTGCAAGTTCGAGTATTAGAATTAGAGCAAGCATTACAGGTTGAACGAATGAGACTCGCAGCTCTTCGTCGTCAAAATTATAAAGATGAATGATAGTAACAAAAAATTATTTTATGCCTTCCTATTTAAAATTTACAAGAATGCCTTTTAAAATGTTTTAACGTGATAAATTTTAAGCATACATGTTTTCCCCATTTTCTGTTACATTAATCAGTGATTAAATAAAATGTTTAAAATTTTTAGAATCAAATTAAATTTTTAAAAATTGACGTTCAGTCTCAAAATCACCAATCAAACTAAATTAATAATTTAAATCAAACTTTTCACACTTTTAAACGCTTTAACGCGTGTTAAAATTCAAAAACGCTCAAAAATGTTTAGTTTAAAAACTACAATCGAGTCTGGCGGGTGATTGATCATAAAAATGATCAAATTACTTTTCCTTTTATTATTCATTCGGTTAAGTCGAATGGAAGACGAAGCTGATCAACCCATTCCAGGGTCATTAACTATGCTCTTACTTTCGTATACGACTAAAGACATCTCAAAGCCGATTGAACTTAAAAGTGATTGCACAAAAGAGCAAAATTATTTTTCGCTGCTCAATGATTTGATAAAACAAGCTGTGGAAGGAAGAGAAATGGGAAAAAGAAATATGAAAGAAAATTCAGAACTTTTACTTGAAGTTTTTCAACCAATCCTTCGAGAGATCGAAAGGAAGAGTGAAATTGAGAATTTATCTGAAATAATCAAAAGTGTGCTTCCTGTGAAACTAGAAAATATTCAGAGTGATTTTTCTAACTCTCAAGAACTAATTCCAGAAAAATCTCACGACGATGCTCGAAGAAGTCAAGATTCACATAACCAACAAAAAAGTTCAATCGACAATGATCAAATTCAATTGGAAATTAATGAAAATCTACCTGCTGACAGTTCGGAACATCTCGAACTTTATGATAAATTTATTCAAGAACAAAATAACATCGAATTTCATTCATTGTCACAAAATGATGGTGAACTTTCAAGCATGGAAACTAATTCTCAGAATGATCAATTACTTTCCGAAGAAAGATTAAAAATCGAAATGGAAAATGAGAACGATGCAGAAGCTGACGATGACACGCAAGAGGAACAAGAAATAATTCAAAAGTTTTTTGAAATGGTCGATGGAATTTCGCTAGAACCGATTGAAAATTCTCAAGATTTAATTGCGGTTGAGGTGAAGTACAAACAAATTCTAACAGAGTTCGCGGAAAATTTTACAGAAATTCTTGAAAACCTTCACAACAATGAATCTGACGAGGAAGTTTATGTTAAGGAAGAAACGAGTCAAAATTTGAGGAATTACTTGAATAATCTTCCAAAAGTTCTTAAACAACTTCACATTCAGGGAGTTGACAACATAAAATATGTTCTTGACGAATATCTTGGAAAAGACATCGCTTTAGAGTCACCAAAAGATTTCTTTAGATTTTTACTATCCGAAGCTGAAATATCCAATAACATGGAGCTTTTAGAAGGTGAAAATAAAATTGAGGAAAAAAGTCTAACAAGTGATATCAATGAAGATATGCTAGGAGACTCTTCTAATGTGAATGAAGCTGAGGTTAAGATTTCTAATGCTCAAAATGAATTTTCTGTCATCCAGGAAAATAAACAAGGACAAAATGTCCAAGAAGACAATTCTAATATAAATGAAGGCCTTTCAGCTACCAACGAAGATATTTTTTATGCTCAAAGTGTCGTGATCAATTCTACTCAACCACTCGATACGATAAATCACGTTGAATCTAAAATAGATCAAGGATCTTTTCAGCAAGATCATAATGATGAAGAGTTCAGAGTGGAAAATGATGATGCTGATATGAGTAATGATGCTATGCATGACGTCATGGAGAGCGCTGAATTTAATGAAAGTGTTCATGAAAAAAGTCTTTTTGATGAAATTATTGAACATGATTTTGTGCAGTCAGATCATGCAGAAGATATTCCAAGAATAGAGAAAGGAATTTCGGAAAAAAGCGCTGAAATTTTGCATGATTTTATGACAAGTGGTGAAATTAAAGATGCCGTACATGAACAGAGTATTTTTGAGGTTTATTCAGATATTAGTGAATCAATTCGAGGACATGATTCAGTTCAATCAGATCATGCAGAAAACATTCCGAGAGTAGAGAAAGAAATTTTAGAAGCAAATATTGGAATTTTGCATGATTTTATGGAGAGCGGTGAATTTAAGGATGTTGTGCATGACAGGAGTATTTTTGAGATTCAATCAGATATTGATGATGTAAATCTAGATCATGTTTTAGTACAATCAGATCATGCTGAAGAAGAGTTTAGGGTGGAAGATCAAGCTACAGATTCGAGCATTAAGATCATGCACGATGTAATGGAGAGTGCAGAGAGTAACGATGCTGACCACATTTTTGATGTTCAAACTAAGAAAAATTTAAACGCTGATCAACAAGAAATTTTGCAAAAAGATCAAATTGAAGAACCCGTGAAATTTGAACAAGAAACTTCAAAATCGAGTGATGTAATTTTGCATGATTTAATGCAAAGTGAAGAGGTCACCAACATTGTTCACGACAAAAAAGATGAAGTCATCAAGTCCACAATTAAATCTCCTCGAAAATATTCATCTAATAATTTAAATCAAAATGACAAGCGAACAATTAATGCTGAAATCACAATATCTGTTAACAGTAACGAGGATCATCAGTCGAACGCCTTCGAAGAAAATAAAATTTTAGTGTGTGATGATTTGGTTTGTCCAAGTTTAACGAAAAAATGCAAGTACTCATTCAAAGCTCTTCCGCCGACATTTGTTCAATCAGTCAAGACTTCAGAATGTTTGGATAAATTTAACAAATCGATAAAAATTAACCAGTCGATCATTGATAGCAAAACTCCGGGACGCTTCTTCAGAAATTTCGTGATCAAAGATGTGGAGGAAAAATATTTAAACATCAGCTTTGGCGATTTTTTCATTCCCGATGACTGAAAAGTAAAAATAAAACTTTTTCCTCGAAATTAAAGCGAGAAAATTTAATTTTATAGTTTCAAATTAAGCTTGGCAAGAAAAGTCTGAAAAATAAAAATTGAGCTTCATTTGCTTAACTGCTACTCGATCACTATGAGAGTTGTTGCGCTTTTATTCATATCTTTATTTGTGGTAATGACAAATAGTCAAGGTGGATATTATCAAGCGCCAAATCAAAACTATCAAATGGCATACTATCGTCCACCTCAGCAGCAGCAAGTTGCTAATAGACCAAATAATCTTTTGTACGCTAAAGTGTATCCTTTAACCAACGATGGACATCAGAGTAGCAGACCATTTACAGCTTATTTGATACCATTGCAGGGTAACTATCAAGGATATTATCAAGTGCTTTGTTCAAGAGAAGCGAGTGGTGAAAATTTAGAAGTTTTGTCAAATAAATTGCAGCAATTAAATGAAAGAATTCAAATTATAACAAATGACTACAATCGGCTGGCTAGTAAAAAATCTGAAGTTGCTCAAACGTCATCGAATCAAGGCTCAGACGATTCAGCGGAATTATTTGACATTTTTCCCTCATTTCCTAATGGAAACTCAATGACGCAACAGATTGGAAGCACAAACACTAACAAACCTGCTATTATTCAGCAACAATCTGGCAATAAAAATTCAGTGCAACAAATTGGAAACAACTTGAACACGGCTGACAACGTGATGCAATGCGAAGGTGTGACATGTCCAAAAGAAACTTCTAAATGTAAAATTGTAGAAAAATCGGATGAACCAAGCCATGAGACTATCACCACAACAATCTTTTGCATGGGTGCAAGTGACAATGTGCTGAAAGAAGACAAGAAAACTAAACCAAATCCTCAAAAGGGAAGCAGCATGTCAAACACTCGAACAATTGGCGGAGGACAAAATAGCGCAGTTTTTCAACAGATGCAAGATGAATTGGACCAAAAGTTTGGAGCCGCTCAAAAGCAACATTCACAGTCGATGAGTGACATGCAGAATAAGATGAAGAGCATTTTTAGCAGTGGATTTTTCGCAAGCAATCCTTTTAGCCCAAAGTAAAATTTAAATGAGGAATAAAAAGTGTTTTTAAATTATTAAACAATTTTTGTTTTATTTTGTCACTAAATTTATGGCAAATTTTGAAAAATTTTCATTCAACCCTTTGAGGAAAATAAAATTAATTTTCTTGGTTTAAATTTTTTTAATTTTTCAAAGTATAAAAATTAAGAAATTAAATTTTTATAATAGATCCTCATGATTTTGGACAAATTTCCCACCCGTGGTAAATTTTCTTGAATGAAAATATTTTCAATAATTGCCACACTTAATTTTTAACAACAACATTTTTCAATTAATTTGTTACAATTTTATAAAATTTATTTAAAATTTTCTGGAACTATAATTTGTTTAGTGTGTTTTAAAATATATCAAACTTTGGCTTCTAAGTACATAAATTCGATGTTTGACACTCTTCATTCTATGCCGGTACGGAAAAATATAATAATTAATAAGGTTTATAAAAAGTTTGTGATTGATTTTTTGACAAGATTTCCTCGAATGATTTGATAAAAATGTACACAATAAAAAATAAATTTGACAAACATTTAAAGAAAATAAATGACATTTAATGCTTCAACTATAACAGATGCTCGATCATCCTATACATTTTTACAAAAATATTTTCCAATCATTTAAATTTTTCTTTCATAAAAATATTTTTCTCTTCTCAAAGAAATCATAAAAAAATGATTTGTCTTTGGTTCTTTTTCGACTTTTTTTACGATAATCGACTAACATTAAATTTCATTTTGACAGAAAATGAAAAGACTTTTTTTTTGCGATTCTCGATTTTAAGTTAACGTCCTAACGTGACGGCGATCATGACGATGATGAGTAAGTTTACCGATGACGCAATCCTGTGCGCAAAGTTCTCTGCAAAAAATAACGAATTAAATTATTGAGGAAATTTTTTATATTATATTTGAATTATTTTCTGCTGTCAATGTTAGTTTTACATAAAGCTACAACCAAATCTAGCTAAGAACACTAAACATCAGTGATAATAAATAAAAACTTACAGGAATTCTCTCAAAATACCCTAAGATTAAAATATGGTGTCGAAAACGAATATGATACATGTGTCCAATAATAAATAAGTCGTGGTTCAAAGTTTTTCTACAACTAAATTTTAATATTGCTGATTTTTATTTTTAAATTCCAAAAAACTAAACTAGAAAGATAATCTAAAAAGTCAAAATTTATCTAATTTAAAACAAAATCAGCAAATTAAATTTTTCAACAACCAAAACTTGCCCTTGAATTTTTCAAATCAACGAGAAAAAATCTCTCTTAAAAGTCAAACAAACACACTCGAGTTTTATTAACCATTAGCAACAGACTATCAATTTTCAATGCCTAGATACTTCAACTCTAGTCTCTAAATCACAAAACTACTTCACTCTTGCACAATCGCTACTCTCAAAAAAATATATTGAAATGAATTAGAATGAGATAAGCGAGAAAACCTCAAAAATCAAATTTGATTCGTCCTTACCATCACCAGCAGTATCGGATTGCGATCTATATTCTCCGCTCATTGACTTTTTATCTGACGGCGTTTGTTTAGGGTCTGCAATTATTTTACACAATTTTTTTCAATGCCAAAAAATAAGTTTCATGATAAAAAGAATTTTGGGAAATTTTTTTGTGTGTTTTTGAAATAAAAAATATTTTTGTGTGATTGTGATGAACCTGGGTAATATTTGTGGCAAGCAATTATAAAAATTAAGCTCCAATAAAATCAAAAAAGCTTAAAAACTCTAAGCACATTGCATCAAAACATCTCACGATTTTATTTTTAGTAAGTTTTTCACATAAAACAGACATTTTCATGATTTTCATGGACTACTTCACAATATATGCGATGATGATGAAGCATCACGTGAAGATAAATCTAAAGAAGAAGCATCTAATTGAGCAATGTCTAAATTTAAGACAAAACAAGTGGAAAACAGTCGATGATTAAGTCTGCACATGCTCGTATGTGTTTTAAAATTGAAAAATATAAGAAAACATTAAAAGCAGCAATAAAAAGTAAGAAAAGTCTGTTATGAACTTACAAAAAAATTTACTAACTTCAAATTAGACAAGTGAAAATATTTTTACAAATGATTTAAAATTGATGGAAGCAAAGCGCGAGTTTTTCAAAAATAATTTTAGTAGAAATTTTAAATTTTCGAATATTTACAAAAAAGCTAAGAAAAATCTAATTTGATGATGATGATGTTTTACAAAATTAAATGAAATTTTCTACTACAAGGTTGATTTTTTAAATAAAGCGTTGAATTTTTTGACACGTTTTTGTACAAAATTTTATGCAGAGTTAAAAATATTAAATTTTTTTAGTGATTCTTTAAAATAACGAACATTCATGAAACCGATTAAAGTTATCTAATATAATAAAATTCAACCACGCCACATGGTTTTGAAGTATTTCCACAAAAAAATTATGATTAATCTTAAAAACTATTTATGCTCACTCCCAAATTCTTCTGTGTCATATTTACAGTTTCAATTTGTCTTTTCACTGTTTATTCCGTGTCACATACTTCATGTCTGTAAATGTGTTTTAGTAAGCGCAAAAACCGAGCACATTTTAGGGAAAAATATAAAAAATAATTGCGGCGTCAAAAAAGGAAGACATTTGCAGCAGAGTTTCTCCAGAAAAAGTTTGAGTTATGGGTTAATTAAAAGGAAATTATTCATACCATCATATGTGACCGTATCTTTGGCTTCATATTCAGTATTTGGTATTTGAACCAGACACGTCACTTCTGATTCATCGTCGATGTCATCCTTTGGGATTTCTGTCCTAAGCGTAATATTGTAGCGGCTGTCGCTAATCATTGTCTCATTTTCAGTGTGAAAATCATGTCCGTTGCTGAACCTGTAAGCCACATGTGTGTGTGTGAGTCATTAAAATGTAAATTTTTATTCCCTCGAGAGACTTACAAAAACTTCACATCGGGAAGTGGAAAAATGTTGATGACTGAACACTCAAAATTCACAACTAAATTCTCTTGATCGATTTTATAAGTCAACTTGACAGAGTCGGCGGGATCAATGATGATCATCTCTTCCGTTCGCTTGTCGGAGCTTGTGAATGATTGCACGTTGCAGGTGTAGTTGCCGGTGTCGGATGTGGTTGGATTTAAAATTGCCTAAATTAATAATTAATTAGAGAAATTTTGAAGGATAACAAAAAAAAATTACCAAGGCACTAAATTTCTTAAGGCGATTTTCAGCATTGTCAGGGTCCGACTGATACTTGAGGTCAATTCTATCTTTGTATGCTCCCTGAAATTATTCAAAAAATAAATTTCTATCTAAATTTGACATCAATAACAACTCACTAATGCGTAAGGAAGACGTGAAGCGATCCACTGATAGATTACGACACCATCACGATGCCACTTAAGTACGAAACCTTTTTCATCCTCACTCACTGAGTAATCACAATCGAGAATTAATCGATGATTATCGTTTTTAAGTTCATAGCGGGATGGCACTGACATACTATTTATTTTAATAGCTCTACATTCTGAAAAGTTATGAGAAGGGAAGAAAAATAATTAATCATAGAGGATGAAAAACTTTATTGACGTTTTAATTATGGGCTGTTGATTGAAATTTTCTCGAGGGGCGTTTGTGACGGTCCTAATAGTGGGTTTTAATTTTTCTTTGCTGATAATATTTTGAATTTGATTCAATTCTACGTCAACATGTGGAAATTTATATTTTTTTCTATTAATATCAACGGATTTCCTGTAAGCGACATTTGGGATGTTTTAAAATGACTTTAATTAATTAAAAAATTTTAATTAAACATTGATCGGAAAAATGGATTTAATTTTCAATGTCAATCAAACCCCTAAAATCAAAAAATATCGATAGAAAAACTTTCACACACTCATAAATTTTCCCTTGTTTAATGTCAAATGTGCGATTCGGCTCTGATGTGAGGCAACTTGAGCTTTTTTATTACAATTTGACGGCTTTAGTTGAAATTTTCCACACACGTGTTTTTCATTTCAATCTGTGTACACATCATTTAATGGTTTTTCATTCATTATGGTTTTTACTTCAATTTTCACACATGCGATCGCCTATTTTAATTGTTTTTCTTTACCCGCCAAAAGAAGGAAAATTAAAATTGGGTCAAGTTCAGAATTACAGTGTAGTTCACATAGTGATCGTGTTGCAATGGGAATTGTTATATGATAGGATGATATGGCGAGAACATGAGTGAATTTTGGCGTTGAAGCAAAGGTTTGGTAATTTAATTTTTTTGCTTTTTCATTTAAGCTTTTTAAAAAAAAAATCAAAGAATTTTTATAGCATTTTAAAGCAAAATTTTTAATGATATTTAAATAATTTTGTAGACATTATTGAAAATGAAACAAAATTAAAATTAATTTGCTTTCATCACTTGATTTCTCATGTTAATCACTGTCTAGCCAAACTATTTTTTGGCAGCCCTCATAGACTTTTTGAGACATTTAATTTTAACCATCCTTACTCGAATCATTAACCAGCGCTTATCACACAAAAACAAATTTGTATTATAAAACCAAAAAATTGAAAGAAGAAGTCAAAAATAATCATGTGAACATTTCTAAAACAAATTGAAGCATGATAATTACAAGAAGAAAATAAGTAGAAAATTTTCATGTTTCTATTGGCAACAGTCTGACTATTTTCTTTACGCTTTTTAAATAAATGCTAGTGATGTCATTGAGATGAAATTAAACCTTTTTTTGTCACTTTCTCATCATCGAGAAAATGGGGCAGACAGAAAAAATTTAAATACTGGAAAATTTTCAGCTTCTTGCTTTTCGAAGGGAGAAAAATGAGAGTTTGTGTTTAATTATAGAAAAATCGTGTGGTTTCACATTGAGAAAGGTTAATGTGGATTTAAGAAATAATTTTGATCATTGGAATTTGTTGAATTTTATGCAATTTGAACTTTTATTGCCCTCAATAATTTTAATAAAAATTAACTTATTTATAAACAAGATAATTAAAAAGTTTTGTTTTCTTTCCTTCGCTATAAATTCAATAAAAAGCCTATAAATTAGATACATAATAACATCATCGATTATCCATCATCAGTTTTAATTTAGTCCGTTTTTTTATGGCGATTATAAATTGTGTGTGCGACCGATCCCTTTTAATGCATTTTTCTCTTTGCTTCATTCTCGCCATTTAACCCCACAATCACTCCCTAAACTCCCACGATGTCAATCAATTTTCAAACTATTATAGAGCAATCGCTAATGAATTACATTGTTTGCGAAATTTTTTTTATAGAACAAAATTAGACCTAAATAAAAGTTTTTTATAGTCGTAGGGATGTGCCGCATGTTGATTAATTAATTTTTAGCGAGCTATTTTGCACTTTGTATACGAGCGTCTTACGTTATGTTGGCGAGAGATGAAATTTCAATTTTTGTTTCTCTCAATGATGCGATGAAAGACATCATTTTAAGGAGAGAGCGAGAAATTTTTGTGTATTTGATGATTTTTTTTTCATGTTAGTAAATTTAGGAACTTTTGATAATAAATTTTCGTGTTTATCTTAAAAATTTACATTTTATTTTCTTGTGATGGACCGCACGTATGAAATCGGGTCAGTATGACTTAAATTTTTTGTGATTTAAAATTTTGAGACATTTTCTGAGAGAAAGATAAATTTGTGAGTTTTGACGTCATTTTCTTATTTTGTTGTTATTACCGCTTCATTTTTGACTTATTATTATTAATATATAAATCCAAAAGTTATGAATATTGATTAAAAATTTTGCAATGCAATGACGGAAATTTATTAAATTTTAAAAGTTTTTAGTTCAGTCTTTGAAGGCAACGCATCCACCTGTCACAAAAAATCAAAATCTTGTGAATTAAAAATTTCATAAATTCCACAAATTTTTTTAAAGAACTAAATATTTTTATAGTTCCTTAACCTCGAATTTTGAGTCGTTACTTTTCAACACCCCTATAACTTTGAGTCATTGCTCTTAAATTTTGTTGATGACACTTCCTCAAAGTTATTCACATTGTAGACGAAACAAAACAACTACCGATAACATGAGATGTCATCTCCTATATTGTTTTTAAATAATATTTACCTCTTAGCATTAATAGAAGTATTCCATAAATAAAATATTTTAATATGATATCCATTTTGTGTGTGTGTGTGTTTTATGAATCACTAATTGCACTTAACCAATTTAGATTATTAAATTTTATTGTCAGTTATTTTTTCTAGTGGTCCATAGCAGCATTCACAAAAATCTTTCTTTTTTGGTGATTATCTCTGGAATGGGAGAAAGAGAAAAAATTCTTTCCTTATCAATTCTGACACTAATCAATTATTCAATTGACATCATCCACACACAAGTACAAAATTAAATTAAATTCATTCACAATTTTTATCCAAAAAAATAAAGCGTTAGACAGTGAAGACAAACTCTATTTGCGATTTATATTGCAGAGGAGATTTTTCTTTTGTAAAAAGGCAATTTTCTCCTCCCGTAAGAAGAAGAAGAAAAATATAAAATTTCTAAATTTAATTTTTCTCTTTTTCTTCTGTCCGAATAAATTTTTTAACTGAATATCGCACAATATGAACCTCAATAATTTTTCTCGTTTTTCTTTCTCGCTCCCGAAAGTCCGCGAACGTGGATTTTCCTGCTTATTCGATCGGCAGTAGAAAAGTAACTGACAGAACTGCGAGAAAAAAAATTAATATTCTTGTTCAAAATAGACACTATGCGAGCGGACTTTTTATATATTCTCCGAAGTTGAGCCACATGTTCGTTATACTATCTAACTACATTTGCGAGGGAGAGAGAGCGAAGTGAAAAGAGAATTAAAAAACTTTTGCGCGCGATGCTCGTGCTGAAGAAATTTTTTTCCCTTTTCAACTTTTTTTTTGTTTGAAAATTTTACAAGTCAAAAGTAAAAACAAAAAGAGCGTAACGAGAATTCATCGCACTACGAAAAAGAGAGTGAGATTGAAGGAAAAGAACAATTTTATTTGTGAGTGTAGTTTTAATGTTGTTGCATCGCATGGCTGAGAATCAACGAAGCGCAATCGAATTCGTTATAAAACACACATATGGCACAACGTGTTGATGCCCACAACTTCTTTTGTTGTCTTGCTGGAGTAAAATTCTAAAGTTAGATCACTAAGGTCTATTTTTAAATTAAAATGAAATTGTCAAATTGAAGTCAACGCACAAAACACACGCCGATCGTTAGAAAGAATGCAGCTGCTGTCCACCTTACACAGCTTGATGGATATCAAATTTCGTTAAATGTCTTGCTGGTTGAATTTTGTAGGGAATCTTATGATGGATTTTTAAGTTTTTTGTTTTAAATTTTTTAAATTGAATAAAATAATTTAAAATTTTAGAATTTAGTTTTGGTTACTAAAATAATTCTGGGTATTTTAGTTAAAATCATTAATTATTCAATAAATTTTAGTATTACTATGACACGTTCATCATCACTCTCTAAATAGTTTTCAAATCAAAACCTATTGAATTAATAATTAACGAGAAGATAAAATCAATTTATTTAAATTGGCGTCAAAAATTGTTTTACTGTTTCAGAAGCCATAACCCAAACATAGCTAACTCAACGTCTAAAAAATTCTCTCGACCGGATCTATTGATAATTCACCCATAACATAAAAGCATGAAGAGGAATAGAACAAAAAAAACATTTAAATTCCGCTCAAGTCGATCGTGCGCTATGAAAAAAGTATGCGATAATTATGGTGGATGAGTAAAATAATAGAAGTGAGATGCGAGTGTGCTGCTATTTAATTTTTTACTCCAACTTTTGATCCGGTCACTGATCACAACGATGCAGAGAGAAAAAGATCAGAGGTGGATATTTCATGAGCTGCTAAGAACTGTAATCTGATATCAAGTAAAACGGTCAACGATTAAATTACTCGAGATAGTTTTTTTTTGTTGAAGCGGAAAATTGGATTTATTTACAATTATTTTTTCGCCTTTGCGATATTTAAGCTTTTTACAGACATGTCCATTGACGTCACTTACAATACTAAATTTAAATGTAAACCTAAACTGGGAACCAAGAGAGATCTCATGAATTTTGTTTGGTTGGTCATTGTCACGTTCGCTCGCTACTGTTGAGATTTTCGACGTCACTTTGGATAATGAGCGACGCTGGAACTCTTCTATTGAAGTTGAGTACATATTGATAGTAATTGCAAGCAAATTTACATCCGTCAAACTAAACGGAAGAAAGAAGGTTAGAATATGCATGGATAGCGAGAATCGATGATAGCTACTTACGCAAACGCCATCGGAGCACATTAATGCTACAATAATTTTCTTCTTCCTGTCCTTGTAGAGCATCGAACAGTAATCCCAGCACATGTAACAATTGGGTCGATCGATGCACTCTCGCTCGTATGAAATGGCATTTATCGGTTCCGACAAAAACTATTCACAAGAAAACAGAATGTTAAAAAGGGAAAATTTAGAATATAAAGTTGATAAATGTTAAAGTGCGAGGTGGAGAAACTCAGAAGATTTTTTATTTAATTGTTAATTTTTAAGGCATTGCATTACCAATACATGTTTAATATTTTGTCTTTCTAATGAACTTGAATTATTTCCGGAATTTCTTGCTACCTAATAAATTTTCATTCAGACATGCCTTCAACTTTTATTACGAATGAATTATTAAAAATTTAATGTGTGATGCTCACACAGATTTATTTAAATGAAATTCCACTAAGTTAAAATTTTTATGATTTTCTAAGCATTGATTGATAAGTATTTATTTCAAAAATTAATTTAATGTCACACTCTTAACACTTTGTCTCCACCTCGATTAAAAAAATAATTTCCTATATCCGTGCAATTCACAAACGTACTTTTGATATGCATCCTCTTCGGCACTGCGAAACGTAAAAGTCCATCCGACGATTTCGCATTTTCAATGCACTGCACTCCGCTAACGACACTAGCGTTATTAGTAAAATTTTTAGGATCACTTTGGAATTCATCTTAACACGTCAACCTCCTTAATACAAGTGGCGTTCATCTCACGAGAGAGTGAAAAGTAATTTTGCATTTTATTATTGTTATTTTATGGCTGAATTCCATTCGAGATGGCCTAGGTACTCTTTTTTCATGAATGAATTTACGACCACACTCAAAGGCTTATGAATCGATCTTGTGAAGGGAAGATGGATGGAGGATGCAATGTGCGATAATAATTTACCTGACGCGTGTAAAATTCATCTCGAACGCACACGAAGATATTTTTTGGCATTCGTAATTAAAAGAAGAGAGAGAGAAAAAATTTCCTTTCACTTAATCTTTTTCGATAACAATTTAGACTATTTAGACTGCATTTACGGATGTATTTATTGATACAACAACACTTAGTACCTAGATGTTATGTAAGGTCTCTTTCCTTTATTATGGCTCTTCTCTTCTCTTCCTCTCCACTGTCTGCCAGGAAAAAGAAATTCTCAACAGCATAAAGGATTGGAAAGTACATCAATGCAAGACACATGTGGTGTTTAATGAGCTAATGGACATGAAAACATCAATATTTGTCTCGTTTTCGAAGAACATCAGCCAACTCTTTTCTATTTCCGTGCGAAAAGAACAAAATCAAATAAGCATCAAGTTCTTTATGGTAAAGTGAAAAGTTAATCTCTAAGAAATAACAAACGAATGCATGAGAGATCTTAAATTTGTAGAATATAAAATTTTACTTTAAAAATGAATGCTGAATAAATTTTATGAGAAATCTTACAATTTTTTGGTTTTGATAAAGTTAGTAGGAAAATTTAACTGTAAATAAAAACATTAACCGTATTTTTTATTTTTAAATTCTAAAATGATCATATTAAAGTGTCTTGGATTTTTATGATAATTCTACAGAGTGACCAAAAATAATAAAATTTTAATTACAAAAATTCTCATACATTTTTAATTTATTTCAATGACTTTACAATCATTATAAGCAGCACTGATGTGCAATTGAATTTCTTTAACAATTTTTTCTGGATTCGTGAGTAAAGCAACGTTGTAGAAATCATCAGCGACATTTTTATTTTGCAACACTCCAATCACACATTCTATCAAGGCGTTATTTTTGGGATGACTTTCAGTTATGACAGCACGGAAGATTTTGTAGATTCCATAGTCAGTTGCCTTTTTCAGCATGAAATTCGTTTTGTTTGATTCGTTTTGAAATTTCTTCATGACATGTCCATGCGACGATGATATGATGCAAAAAAGAAGAATCAAGAGAATAATTTTGCTGAAAATTTAGAATTATTTTAAAAGAAAAATCAAAAGGAGCTTTAAAAACTTACGACATATCAAAATTTAAAGACTCCGGAAAAAATTTGAATACGAATATAAAAAAAAATTCAGTGTGAACTATGATTGACTTTTATTGTAAATGCATTTCTGATTCTCAACATTTAGGTTACAAAACATAAATTAACGCAAAATAAAAAATAAAATAGCACTTTTTATATCCATTGTGATTATCAGAAATACTTGATTTATTTGCGGGGAGCGATTGGTTGAGTGATTCTGAATTTTTCCATCTCAACTTCAGCCTCGGCGAAACTATCCTTGTTGTAACCGAAGTAGGGTGTATTCAAGTAGACTTTTCCAGTTCCGATTACTTGTTTTTGTTCGTTCGCAGTCATAACGGCTTTTGACAGTCCTTAAAAATTCATTTAGTGAATTTATTTTATGATTTTTTCACTTGACCTTACCCGTAACATTTTTAAGAGGATCGACTGGTGGCGGTGGTGGTGGTGGTACAACCTTAGCTTTTGGTGGAGCCGAAGTTGAAGGTGGTGATTTTGCTCCTTGTCCTGCTTCTGAAGCGAAGGCTCGAACTAAATTTCTATTGATCAATAACGATAAGCCTCTCATTTTTACTCAAAAAAGATTACCGAAGATTGTTTACAAAAATGGGGACAGAATGAGTTGCATGTCAAGTGTAAAATTTTGTTAAAATTAGTCTATAAATTAGATTTTTGAAAATCTATGATTAAAATATTTTTTGATGCTAAACAGGTTAATTTCAATTCAAACTTATTAATTTTAATTATAGTGACAAATTTTATAAACATCTCAAAAAAATCTTCAGGCAATTCCAATGTTTCTTATGACGTTTAAAAATTTAATTTATGGTTTTAAACTGTGACATGAAAGTTTATTTAATTTAAATTATTTAAATTAAGCTCAGTATATGAAACGACTTGCTGTTAGGTCTATTTTTGACTTATTCACATTCAAAATCAATTTTTTTTTCCTTGGACTGTTTTTTTTGTAGAGAATTTTCCTCTAAAAGCTTTTAACGAAATATTTTTTAGGTGGGGATGAAAAGCTTAAAAATCCTTTTTCATCGTCGCGCAATGAACTTCAGTGTCTAGAGGACCTTTAGCACCAAATGACCGTACACAATTTATTCTTCAAACCCTGCTTCGAACAAAACATGCGATTTATAAAGATTAAAATCTTAATGTTCATAATATCCTCGATTCCTTCCATTAAATGAGAAATAAATTTAAAAACTTTAACAGGAGGTGTTAGAAAGCTCATTTAACTTTTTTTATTACTGTCCCTAATTTAATTAAATTATTATTTGAATATTTTTATGAAGGGACAAATATAAATAACGTCACGCTTAAAGATAATTTCAAGAATTAATTCTTAAAATTATAAAAAGTACCCACAGAACATTTTCAGTGTCAAATTTATATCAATTTGATATCAATTTTTGATAGCAAATTTTTTGGGCAATTTCGTCGATATTTGGTCAAATTTTCTATTAAATTTAACATGGATTTGAACAAATTTTGACATTAAATTTAACATTTAAAATTTATTTTTTTTTTTTCAATTTTTATCATTTAATATTTTATTCATTTCCACTTTTGCTATTATTTTTTTCATAGGTCTTTTTCTCTGTATGAATATTTTTAAAACACATTTTTCTACCCCAACCCCAAAAGATAATTTGTTAACACCCGCCAACATGGCACCAAGTTATTAATTAATTATGGCAAACAAAAGAAAAGTGAGATTAATTAAAATACAAACATTTAATTTCATTATTTTTTTCCAGTTTAAGATTAATGAACTAAAAAGGTATATTATAAAAAGAGCGAAAGAATGATTAGAGGAATTGTAGAGTATATTTTCATTAATGATCTAGAATTGGACATCTAAAACTTGTATTTAATTCATAAATAAAAAAAAGTAATAAAAAAAAAAAAAAAAAAAAAAAAAAAAAAAAAAAAAAAAAAATAAAAAATAAAAAAAAAAAAAAAAATAAAAAAAAAAAAAAAAAAAAAAAAAATAAAAAAAAAAAAAAAAAAAAAAAAAGATATTATATTTTTTTTTTATATCAAATTCATTAAATTTAATATCAATTTATTTTAAAAAAATTTTTTGACAAGGATTTAACGTCAAATTGATATCAATTCAACCAAAAATTGTTCTATGGGTATGAAAAAATTCATACGAAAAATATGGAAGTCAAAATAAAAAATTTCCATGATTTAATTGACAAACTACTCATCAATTAAATCCTTTTCACAATCTGACATGAGTTGCCTAATTAAATTGCCACTCAAACTGTAAATTGATACTAAAAATCACACCAACAACTTTTTTCTGCTCTACAACTATAAAATTTAATGCTCATGTCGTAAATTTTTACAGCATTAAAAAAAGAAATGATTTCTCTCGAATGGAAATTGAATAAACTTTTTTACTATTCACATTTTATACAAAATTGCACTGAATTTCATTATAACATTTCTCATGACTATTTCTGCGAATGTCATATCATTCAAATTCTCATACAAATTTCTCGCTTTCGTCGTTTCTTCTTTTTTATGTGTATATCTTCGAAGACAATTTCTTTTCTTCATTTTCCTTTTCTTTTCGCTTACGCTTTAAGAAGATCATATAAAAAAAATATGACATGAGAATTGTTTCTATATCATTCATTCGCATCCATAAACAAATTCTTCGAAGTCATCATTATTTTAAGGGTTTTTGGAATTTTCCATGACCACGACCCTTAAAGTTTAGACCTTAGCATCTAATTAACCTTTCATTCGGCCTTTCTTCCACCCTCACTCACTATTCACGTAGAAATTAATTTAATTTTAATTACAAGCGACTAGAAAGGCTTAATTCTCTCTATCATCGCTCGTTTCACTCATTCTATCGAACATTCGCTTCCTTCCACCGTTTCCTCTCAAGGGAATTAGTCAGGTAAGTTTGATTAAAATTCACTGTCAGTAGCGACGAGTTTAAACGGATTGGAATAAAAATTAATTAATTGAAAGTCGATTGGAATTGGTATGAATTGATGGATTTATACAAAATTATTTTTAATGAACATTTGATATGTTATCATGTGTATGATTGAAGCAATTTGAGAAACCATTGTTTTGTAATTTTGTGAGTTTATCAAACTTTATCATTGTGTGCATTACTCAATGTGCAGTTTAAATTCATTTAAGAATTAAATTAAATTTGTTGATGAAAATTAAATCCCAGATTAATTATAAAATTACACTTTTTAAATAAAAATACATGTCACGTAATTTTCAAATTTCCCTTATCCGAAAGCAAGCTGCCAAACCTCAATGAGCATCATATTAAAATAATATTTTTCATGCGTAAGAACTAAACTAATTTAAAGCACATGAAAATAGCTTTGATTAAGCTCTTCTTCGTTCAATTCAATCCCTACATCATCATCCAATAGCAAAATTTAATTTGGTAACCATAAAACCGTAAAATGTTATTCATTCTCCCAAAGCAACTGTTTTGAATTGAGGAGCTTTTGAGAAGTGAGAGAGATAGAGAGAAACTTCTGAAAGGGAAATGGATAGAAAAGGGTTCATAGCTCACACATGTTCATTCTCTAATTAGAAAATTATGCAAAATCTGATGAATAGCAATTATATTCTTGTGAAGAGGAAAATAGGAAAAGAATTCTTCTCATAATTTGTATCATTTTATCATTTCAAATGGAAAATCTTCTTCTTCTTCTCTCTCGAGGTAAGGCTGCTTGCCATGCATGCAAAACTCATGGTTTGATAAACATACACTCATATCCGACCGAGCATAAAGAATGTCAGATAATATTTATGTTTATAAAATAGAGACTAAATTTTTAGCGTCGCATTTTCATTCCTGAGCGAGCATCAGATGAGAATCAAAGGAGGATGAATTATAATTGAATTTGAGCCGTGGGTGGAGTGTATTTAAAGCAAGTCTAAAGTCACAAATAAGCAATTTGCGAGGTCTTATTTATGCAGAGAGTCGTCATGAATCATAAGCACGGATGTAATCAAAGCTGCATGGAATAATGGCATTTAATCTTTTCAGTACACTTCAATACACGACTGAAATGATCCCCGCATGCTTTACAAAGCACAAAAAGGGGACGACTCGAGTCTTTTTTTAATGGAATTCACATTTTTATCCTTCAAATTTATGATTTTTAACGATGCCACGGAAAATTCCATAAACTTTCCTCTTTTCAATAGTTGAATAGAGGAATTAAGGTATTGAGAGTCGACGCTGTGGAAACTTTATAAACCTGTTTTGGAAAGAAGACATGTTTTTGCTATAAAAATAAAACACAGAGATTAATAACATAATCGAGGCATGGATTTTTATGTGAACATCAAGACTAAATTGAATGTAGTGAGCGTGTATTTAATATCTGAGAATACTTTTTTGTTTCCACCGACCATTCTCAAATATATCAAAAGCCGCCCTTAGGTCAAAGTGAAAAGACGCTCATAGTACATCGCATTTTCATGATACGCGTATATGCTTTTATGACTTAGCCATCAAAATTTTCTTTTATGCTCGGTGTTCTTATAAAAAAAACGAGGAAAATGATAATGGTCCATGATGGCTGGTGCAATTTAAAAATATCTCGCTGTTGCTTTCTTCTTTTTCTACCTCTATAAAAAAAGTTTTTCTGAGGTTTCTCGTTTGAGTGCAATTGTGAATTCAGGTGAAAGTTGACGAGGATAGTTGTGCTGGTAGTTAGCGAAATATGCAAAGTCATGAGAGTGCAAATTTAATTTTCAGATGCAGCGCTGCAGTAATAAAATTAAATAAAAATGTTTTTATAATTTTTTAACCAATAATAGTAAATTTTAATTTAAATGTTTAAAATAATTTTTTAAAATTCTAGTTTTTATAATTGTTAGATCAGAATTTTTGTCATTTTCCATCTCTTACAAAAAGTTTTCAATTTCAAAAATTAACAATCGATTCAATAGGTGAAATCAATTTTTAAACATTTTGTGAAGCTTTTAAAAAGCTAATAAAAGCGCAACTCAAGTGCTGAAAAGTTTTCAATCTGCTAAATAATTCCAAACACTTTCAATACAATAGAAGAATTTCTTTGATGAGTTCGCATTGTCAAACGATAAGTAGCAGAATTTATTTCTCAAGAAAAAGTCATCTCTGGTTTACCTTCCGTTTTTAGCAATTTCTTCTCTCCGCTTAACTCGAAATGTTAAGGTGTAAAAAGAGAGAAGAAAAACTACTGAAACGATTGTGGAAAACTTTTTAATTTAATTTTCGAATTGAGTGAAAAGAAGAAGCAGAAGAAATAAAAGAATTATGTCAACCGAGAATTAAAGTTTTAAATCGTGCTCGTGGCTTTTTAATCTCGTAAAATCAATAAAGTTCATTTATTTTTTTTCGAAATGCTTTTGCCAACATAACCCCTTCGGGCTCATTGATTATTTTAACACGAACTGATTTTTTTTCGCGGCGAGAGGTTAATAATATGAAGTGAATCAACCATATTAATTTAATTTGCTCTTTATTCGATTACTGTTGTTTTATTTTGCGGAACTTTGGAGTTTAAATAGTGGTTCAATTGATCAAATGAGTTAATTTAATAGCCATTAAGAAGTTTTAAACATTTAAGCATTTTTTTTATAAAAACTTTGAAATTGAACTTTTTAAGAGCTTTTTCCAGCCAACAATTTTAAGTTTTTTCGTCATTTTCTTTCATCATAAATAAATAATTGACTTCTTTTCAGCAATAACAAAGCGAGTGTGCCTGCATGTAGGTACGATGTAAGTGTCACACAAAATCAATCATCTTAATGACAAAGATTTATGACAGCCGACAGAACTGGTTCACATCATGCATGATCATAGCGACATCAGGATGTTAGCAAAGTTCGTATAAGTAGATGATGATGGCGAGAAATAAAAGTTAAATAGCACAGTGGGAAGAGACAATGGAACCAGAGCTATAAATATATCAGATTTCATTCGCTCTCACTGTTTTCTCGCTCGTTTTCTTTCACTCTCTATCGTTCTAACAAATATATATGTGTTTCAATTCCATTTAGAGATTAATACATTAAGCATTCTCATCGCAGCACCATTTTTATACACAACTTATCCTCATTTCATCCGTCCTCACATGTATAGACTTCAGTCAGATAGATGCAGCCAGAAATCTCTTCGTCTTTTTCGGTATCATCTCATGTAGTAAAAGGAACACATTTTGTAGAAAGCTGTAGCAATAAAATGAAAAGCACGTAGGGCATTTTCGTGTTCTAAAACTGTTTTTCAACATGTATGTAACAGTCGCAAAATTTTTTTAAATCCGCTCTTTTCAGCTTACTTTTTAAAACATTTAAAAATCAAATGTATTAAAAACTAACCTAAAGAGTGTCTTAGGATTTATTAATACATATTTTAATTGAATTTTAGATTTTTTGATTTATTTTTTTCTGGTGTAAAAAAAATCAACTAAATTTTGTAGCAACTTTCTTGTTTTCCCTATAGAATTCCAATGAACCTCAAATAATATAATTTGTTAAAACGGTTATTGAAAATGCTCTTTTTTCAACATCTTTCACTCCAATGTCGTGATTGCTTTTCAGTATTCTTTTTAAGAACACACAAAGCTAAGAGAAAAAGCTAAAAGCTTCCAAATTCATCTCTGAAATTTACACGTTTCAGTTTTTGAGCAAGTGACCAGATAGTGATGAAAAAAATATATTTCGGATATCAAGATCGTGCTGAATAGAAGTTAGGGGCGTTTGCTGAATGTACGAAGCTCTTTTCTGCTTTTTATTGTAATTGCTCGCTGCTGCTCCATTAAAACTCAATAAGTTTTTTTTTCCGAACTATGGATATGAGAAACGAGAATAGCCTGTGGTGAATGGATTAGCAGTTAATTCGATTCATTAAATCCTACATACATATGAATGGCCAAAATATGGAACGAAATTGATGATGACCATTTGCAACATATAATTTTTGGTTGGGGGAATTGCGAGAGGCATGAAAAGTTTTCTGTTTGCTCGAGGAAAAAAATATTTAAGAGTGAGATTTTCATTCTACGAAGGAAAAAATTAAACGAAAACCGGAAGTTAAATAATCTTTATTTAGACATTTAAGCAAATAGAGATCCAAGATAATTCCAAGATTTTAATTTGTTTATCGCATTATTAATTTTCTCTGGCTTGTCAGAGATTATGCAAATATTATCTATCCAACAGGATTTTTTCTTTGACCAAATTTTGTTTCATTGCAATAAAAACATTTTATGACAAAATTCATATAAAACATTTTAATTAACGAAAGAGTTTTATGGATCAAAATCTAAAATAATTTTCACATTATTACAAATGTGTGGAACAATGCAATGTTGAAATTTTCATGAATAAGAGAAAATCAGAAATTATTTGGAATTTATCCTAGAAATTTACCAGGGATGAGAACTCCGATTTTTTTGACCGTGAGTGGCCGAAGTGCCGTATGTGTCCGTAAGTGCCGAAGTGTCCGTAAGTGTCCGTAAGGTCCGTAAGTGCCGTAAGTGACCGAAGTGTCCGTAAATGCCGAAGTGCCGTAAGTGCCGTATGTGGCCGAAGGGCCGCAAAATTTGGAGTCATCCCTGGGAAATTTATTAAAATTAATTACCATGAATTTTCACTAAAAATCCTAACAAGTGTTTAAATTAAATTAAGTTTAGAAACCTAAAAATTCATTCAAGGATGAAAGATTGATTGATGTTTAAATTTAATTCCCACAAAAGCTTCATCTCATCATTGATACATGCCATGAAGGAATTGAATTGGAATCGAGAATATTTAATAATAGAAATTCTCGCTCATATGGTAAGAAGCAATAAAATTGAATCATTCGGAGTGAAGTCAAGCTTGATAAAATATCTGAAAATGAAATCTGATTTATTTTCTTCTTCAGTTTTCACACAAAAAAAAACTCTTTACAGTCGTAGCATAAATGGAAGAAAAATTTATTCTATCGTTCGCTGCCTTCAGGCTATAAACTCGCCTTGCGTGTTTTTTCGTGAAGATTTTCATGCTCTGAAACGGATCCGCTTTCGATGTCAAATTGTTTACTTTTGATTTCTTTTTCATCAATTTTACGTTTTGTTATTTTTAGTGTCACAAAATTTCCATTGTTATAGAAACAAATGTTTCAATATTTGCAGACTGCCGCCAAAAAGTGTTTGATGTTCAATTTGAGTCAATTTCTTAAGCAATTTGAGTTGAAAAAAGTTTGTTTGAACCCTCAACGATAATAATTTCATTCACCCCATAAATTTGATCTAATTATTTTCTTAATCTTCAAGAATTATCTTCAGCAACTTCATGAGTACATAAAAATAAAATCTTAAAAGTTTTCTCACTCAATTCGATTAAGTAATTTTTCAAAACGAGATGTCGGACGTGACAGTCAGTTACAATTTTGATTTTCCATGCAAATGTTCTAAACTTTAAAATTTTATTATCTTATCGATTTTGCATAGAAATGTTTGCACGTTCAATTTCGAGCACTCGCAAAAGACATTCACATGTTCGAGACATTTATTGATGAAATCCAATTTTGTCACTGAAACTTTCTCGATTTTCGAGAAAAATAGCTTTTAATTTGCTCCATGATTAAAGTTTTATCGTACAACTTAATCATTTGCCATCTCGGAGAAACATTCAACGGAAATTTTTTACATTTTTGTTTTCTGTTTTACAACCATCGACGGTATTAAAGTGCCTCAAATTCTTTGGGGAGAGCGAAGAATTTCTGCTCGACATTTTTGCAGAAAATTGGTAAATGAGCATTCAGTCTTTCATGAAGTTGGAACAGTGGCGTTGCTGAGGGACAATTTCTACTGACAAACTCAATTTAAATTGTTGAAATGAATTCTTGTTAGAACAAAAGAAGTGTGCAAGAGAATTTATGATTAGTTGAAGAAACAAAATTCTGAAAATTCAAGCGACAGTTGACTTGCAATTTAAAAAGTTTAATCCTAAGATTTAAATATAAATCCAGTGATTAATTAATTTTTTATTTTTCAACTGTCAACTCAATAATTAAAATTTGAACGTCTTTTCGCTAATTTCGAGCAAAAATAAAAAATTTAGTCATAAAAAACCCCAAGTTATTTTGAGTATCCGTTTCTTATGAAAATAACTAAAAAAAGAACGCAAGCATCTTCGCAGTAATAAAAAAATATCTCCAGTGCTCTTTCCGTTCTTTATTTTTGCCATCTTGCTATGCAATAAAATCACAGTATGGTCAAATGCAATTTCGAGAAGGGCAATAAAATTAAATGACATATAGTGGAAAAAGTTGCCTTTTAATTTTGCAAAGTTTTTTTTTCTTTATGGCCTTAAAAAAGAAATAAATGGAGTGCGTAGCGTGAAAGGGTGTAGCGATAAATTATGAGAAGTAAATTTGTGTTAATAAATTGAAATTTCCCCCCTTTTTCAGGCTCCATAAGAAATTAAAATAATGTCGAACTTGCCTGCAAATAAATTTGAAATTAATCCCTGACAACTTACTGAAAAATAATGTGCTGGAAATTTAATGGACTATTAATTTGTGTACCTGCAAAAAAAGAAGAATTTCTCTCCACATAACACGTGTGGTCAGTTTTTATGAGGCATTCATGTCGGTTTTAAATTGTAAATTATTAAATTTTACCCTAAATTAAAATTTCATTAATGTTCTGCATGCATGCCATTACTGTCAGTGCTCAGTCTCATTTCCCTTAAATTACTTGTTTTAATAATGAAACACCAGACAATTATCACAATATTTACACTTTTTTTTTATTGCGGTTGATACCTGATGACATCGACATGTAAAATAAATTGCTGAATTAACTGAAAAAAAATATCTCGATGCACCGGATGAAAAATGCTCAATCGTAAAAAAATGAAGTGCAACTAAATTGTTGGTAGAAGTGAGTTATCGAAGTAAAAAAGCTCTTTAATGGAATATTAAACCTTGGGTCATAAAACAATATTCCATTTTCCCTCTTTCTTTTGCTCGATCCTTTCAAACTTTATTATTTGTTCATTTTACACACTTGACTGACTTTTGAACACGGTAGCGACGTAAACGAATCGCTGGCAGGGTTATGAAAAATCATTTGCGGTGGTTTTTATGTTGTTGAAAAGATGCACGAGAGCGGAGGAAGCATTTTGTGGCAGTGCCACTGCTGTGCTCCTTTTTCCCCGCCGCCACCGTAATGATGACATTTTTTATATTTTCTCTTTCTTTCAAATGGCGAGAAAATCGCGAGAGAAAATTTTACGACCCTTCCGCTTCATCGTCATGAACTGAAAATCTTTTGCAGTGCGTTTCTTAAAGATTTCTCGCGTTTATTTTGATGTCCATAAAAAATTTATCAACTTAAATGCGCAAAGTTATTTTTGTTTCGTCATCAGTGAAATTATTTTGTTTACTCTCATAATTTTGTGTTGAGGAAACAATTTTTCGAGCGGAAAAAGAATGTTTATGTTGATGATACCGAGAAAGCTCTTTACTTATTTATGATGGATTTCATCGATGCGATGAGAGGTTGTTTGATAAAGCTAAATAATTGAAGATGTTATTAATTTAGGATTTTAAAAATGTGCTAAAGTCAATGTTTATTTTTAAAAAATGGTTTCTCAAGTGAATTAATTTATGGGTTATAAACCATAATTTTTACATTTTCAGAAAAAATCTTTTTGATGATTCAAAGTCATAAATAATGAATGTCAATGTATTTTTAACAAATAATTAAGTTAAATATGAAAAATAAAATCTCATGCTAAAAATAATATTTACTTAGAAAATTTAATGAGATGCGATTCTGTTGCAAATTTAAAGCTTCATGTGTGCTTCACGTTTGCATAATTTTATTAAATATTTATCTTTCATATTCACCTCTAATTAATTTCCGTTCTTTCGCTCGTGTACACGAAAAGTGCTGATGCAACATAATTAATTTTATTAATGTGAGTCTGTGAGCGTTGAATTACATCATAAATGAGCGCCATGTTTATTATGTTGTGTTCTCTGTTTGAGTTCAATGGCTGTGAGAATTTTTTTTATTGCATTCAACATGAAAGGACGTTCATGGGAAATGAAATAAAAAATAGAAACATTTCGAGCAGACTTTGAGTGGTGCATCGTGTTATAATTCATCATACTGATACAGTTTGCGTGTTATCGTGCGAAATGAAATTCGACGGGCTGGCATCTCTAAAACAGCCATATGCTGAAAACTCCTGTACGCACACACGAGAATCACAAAAGGCATAAAGAGAATCGAAGCTACATTTGATCATTTATCATCAGAATGTGAGAGATGAGCAAGTTGTGTTAGCGGTCGAGTTGATGTTGTTGATGATATACGAATAAAGCTTCAATGGATTGAAAAGCCTGTATCATTTCAAACCCCATCTTGTTCTCTTGTTCGCTTTCAATCGCACCCGCTCTTTCTCCACTTTTTGTTTGTCCATTCAATTTGTGAACTGTGGTAGATGCCTTTAAACACAGGCAGCACTATTTTTTTCCTCTCTCTTCCACTTTCATTCTTCGGTTTAGTTTGTTATTCACAAAAAGCAACATGTTTCATGAAAGCAAGAAGAGGAGGTGGTAAAATATTTCTGGCTATGGTTAAAGTTATGGCACTATATCAAACTTGTCTCGTGTCAATGCAGAGGATGATGTGTCAGATAATCTGATGGGATTTGCACAGCTTGCGTTTCTCTTCTCATCATGAGATGACCACAAAAGTTTTTACATTTAGGAACTCCACACTTGTCTTTTGTATGTTTGCATGAACCAACATGCATGAAGATTGATTTTCATTTAGTTTTCATCTTGATTTAAGTCTCCCAGAATGAATTTACAAATGTTAAAAAGAATTTCAAACAAGATGGGTCTGCAAACGGCGTTGCCATTTCCAATAGCTCCGCATAGATTAGTACCCTACTCCGTTGGCACTTTTGGTTAATCATGAAGGACATCCTTGAAAAACCATCAATGCCAATCGATTCCTGATGCAATGACGAGTTCAACGACATACATGAAGCCATTGTTCTGAAAAATGGACATTAGTGGCACTCCTGGCCAACCATTTTGGATATTCCTCAAAAATCGTCAATGTCAATCGATTCCTGATGCAATGACGAGTTCAACGACATACATGAAGCCATAGTTCTGAAAAATGGACATTAGTGGCACTCCTGGCCGACCATGATGGACATTCCTCAAAAATCGTCAATGTCAATCGATTTCTGGTCCAATGACGAGTTCAACGACATACATGAAGCCATAGTTCTGAAAAATGGGCATTAGTGGCACTCCAGGCCGGCCATGATGGACACTCCTCAAAAATCGTCAATGCCAATCGATTCCTGATGCAATTACGAGTTCAACGATACCCATGAAGCCATAGTTCTGAAAAATGGACATTAGTGGCACTCCTGGCCGTCCATGATGGACACTCCTCAAAAATCATCAATGTCAATCGATTCCTGATGCAATGACGAGTTCAACGATACCCATGAAGCCATAGATCTGAAAAATGGGCATTAGTGGCACTCCAGGCCGGCCATGATGGACACTACTCAAAAATCGTCAATGCCAATCGATTCCTGATGCAATTATGAGTTCAACGATACCCATGAAGCCATATAAAAGAAAATTTGTATGAAAAAGGACATTTTTGCACTCATGGACGGTCCTTGGAGGGTCGTACCTCAAAACTAAATACTTCTTGCACAACTAGAGCCAAAACCCGATCTTTAGCCACAAACCCGAGTTAAATCCGACCAGCCGTTCTTGAGATATGGCGTTCACTAAGATCGTGAGAAAGTGAGAAAGTGAGAAAGTAAGAAAGTAAGAAAGTAAGATGACTTAAATGGCTCTAACTCCTCGTAGGATCAACCGATTTCAAATCTGTTTTCGCCAGTTTGTAGGGTTTGACTAGGCCTATCATTTGAGTATATGTTTTGATATTGCACAATGTAATGTCTTGGCACTAGGGGCCGAAAACAGGTTTTGGAAAAATCCAAAATTAATATATAGCGGAGCTATAATTATAACAGTTAAAAAGTTAAAAATTTACTTGAGCAAATTTCCTTTTAATTTTCGCATATTTAACGTGTATGAAGTGGTTCGTCTTAATGAAATTTAATTGAATTAAATTCGCTTGGGTGCTTCATGTTAAACTCAATTGCTGAAGGAACTTTCATTCACCATAAAACTTACTCGTTTAAAATTTTCAACACTTTACAATTCACTTTCTGGTAATTAAGTACTTTTCCATTGTTTTTCAGAGCTTTTTTTATACGGCAAGCACACAATGGATGTGGCATTGGTCGGAACAAAAGCCTTTATGATTAACTCACTCATCTTGCAAAAGAAAAAGAATTTTAAAACAGTGAAAAATCTACAATTGTTCACTTCTGATTAAATGCTTTTTTATTTCGAAGCTTATTGACTTAGTTCTCTTTATTGTGTACACGAGCAGGATAAACAATGTCAAAGCCGAGTTTGTATGTGAATCTCGTCGGTTTTTATCTGTCATTTTGGGATTAAGACAGAGAACATTAACTAAATTATTCATCAGAACTGCGTAAATTGCGGATTGACTGTTTACGAGACAGCAAAAAAGACAGGAGCTTTATCTAGTGTCAACATGCTGTAGGAGAAAATTAAGCTGAGTGAAAATGAAAAGATTTTTTTCTTCTCTCTCTTGAATTTTCAGCTCCTTGAGAGGTTAAGTAGTGCTCCATTAATGTTACATCACCATGCACATAGATTTAAGATTGCCTCATGAATTATGGCCGTCCTAATTGTATACAGTATCTTCTCATCAGCATATTATGGTCATTATATGTTTACTCATCTTTCATTATTAATGCATGCGATGATTATCTTGCCTCTCGTAAGTTTTTATGATTATTTTCGTATATCACCCTGAGGCAAAATATCCATTTTCAAAATAATTATGAGGCGTATCATGATTGATGTTCATTGGTGTTGATTTAATTAAATAAATTATTAAAATAAATTGTATTTTAGGAAAATTGGGTCATTTATGAAATATCAACATGGTTAGCATCCAATCAAAAGTTTTCCTATAACAGAAAAGCTAAACAAGCGTGAGGTTAAACATCCTAATGAATTGAGCTTTAATGTCTGGCCCGGATGAAATCTCGATGGGTCCACTTAATCTAAGAAATTGTTCTCGATGCGCTAGAAAAGGATTTCGACATAATTACAACGCCTCGAGGATGCCTCTTTTATATCCACATCACGTTGTTTCCGTCATTTCCACCAGAAATGTAATAAACATCCTTGTCTTTCTTGGAACATTGTTTGTGTTTCCTCCCACTTAAGATCTAACCCACAAAATTAAGGATTTTCGGTTGAGGAGGTTATTCGCCAATCGATATGCCAACTTTTGTCCCACTTAGCATGCATAAATGTTTGTGTGTGTGTTAGTTTGCTTGTAAACGCGCATTTCTTAATTAAGAGTTAAGAACCAAACTCAACCGTCGCTGCCCATTACTTAATGAGTTTTCTCATCATTGTTACGACTTTCTTTCTTATTATTATTCAAAACACCACGTTAAGCTTTAAGGGGGATTTGCCCAAAAAGATTTAATATCGCTACCATAAATAAATCCTTCTTTTTTGCCTTCGTATTTGAAGCTGGAAAATGATGATGAGAGCTTATTTTTTCCCTTTTTCTTTGAATTCCATTAATGACTCCTTTTTCTGTTAAAAACGTGATTATGAAAATAATAATTTTTCTTTCTAATTAATTCATTTCCTTTGACTTTTTTCCATTTCCTTTTCTGCTAATTATTAAATTCAAAGCACATCAAATTTATATTCGTACACGATGTAAATTTTTCTAAAAATTTTCGTGCACGACAATTATTTTTGTGAAGCCTCATGGCTTAGATTTTAAATTGAAAAATTTTGATTTTAAAAGTTAAATTTTGTGTTCAGTTAAATTTCGATCGAAAATCGCTTCCGGATTTTTTGTAAATTTCTGAAAATTTTAAAAATACATCCGAGATATTTTTAAATCAGTGTACACGTGCAAAAATTGGATCGCCAAAAAAATTTCAATCAAAAAATTTTAAATTCACTTTTATTGGAAAAGAAAGCTCGAGGAAAAGTTTTTCTCTCGATGAGATTCAAATATATAATATCAAATTTCTATTTTCATCTCCACACTTTTTGTTATTCTAGCAGAAAGTTTATTGATTTTGTAGAGCGGAACATTTCAGCTTTTATATTTTAAGGAAATATTTTGCTTTTGTTTCACAAGTTATTACTCGAGTATGTATGAAGAAAAGATGTTGTAGGATATTCTCTTTTTTATCCTGTTTTATTGAGATTACTTTTGGCATGGTTTGTGTCTTCTTTTTCTAAAACAAGCTTGAAGTGAATATTTTATTCAACATGCTCTCCAAAATAAATAAATAAAGCAACATGAGTTAGAAGAGTTTTAATTAAGTCTGCGAGCTTTGCCAATTGGAAGAAAAGGATTTAAATTTCTTAATTAATGATTGAATTGCAAAATGAGAAAGACGTGAACCATTGAATTATTTTAAAATTATTCTCTTTAAGCTCTAAAATAAAGAGAAGTTTTTGATAAATTTTCTATCGTGAATAATCTCGTTCAATATATCAATACATCCAGCTGTATCGCAAAGAGATCGGCGAAAGTCGTAAAAGTTTCTCAATCTCCCTTCAAAATCAATTTTACGCTGCGGAAAAAACTTTTCTTGTTTTCATCATTGCGTTGCCGCCAAAGGATTGTTATTTTTGCTGAAATTGAATTTAAAAATTAAATTTTTAGAAGAGAAAAGTTGAAAATTTCAGTCGTGTTAAATTTTGATAAAAGCTTTTTTAAAGTTTTCACACATTCTGGATGGATTCGGTGTTTTGTGGGTAATCTTAGAATGTAAAAAATTTTTGTAAGTGAAGTATTAAATTTTTTTGTAGCTCGTGTTATAAAATGGTTTGTAATTTTCTGTATTTAAAATCATTGTTGATGAAAGTTTTTAATTTTTAAAATTTAAACTTTAAATTAACATTAAAATCGTTAATTTTCTCATCTAGTTTAATTTCTCAATAATTAAAAATGCAAAAACTACCTCGAGCTTATCTCATTATCATTTAATTTAGCATGTGTTACACATAAAAGTTTAATTACTGTACGAAGGCAAAATTGATAATTGTTTGACAGTCTCTGTAAAAATTATTACTTCTTAATGAAGTTGCGATGGATTTTGACGAGAAAGTTTTAATTACTTTTTTCTCCCCTCATTTATCGTCACTGTTTTACGTAATGTGAAAGTTAATAATAAAAAATTTTAATTGCACAATATGTTTTTCTTCACTTCAAAGGATTAAAAAATTCAAAGTTCAATTTTTTTCTTTATGGGGAAAATTTTTCTGCGTCTGCTTTTTATTCCCACATTTATGCTTCTAGGCGAGAAATTGTTTTACTTCATTGAATTTTATTGCGAATGTATTTGTAGCTCCTTTTTCTTTGCAGCTGCTAAATTGTCGTTGTTTGTTCACTGAGGAGGGAGAAAAAAAATGAGAGAGAAAGGAAAAAGCTCTGAACAAATGTTGTATGGTAATTAAATAAGGAAACACTCAGCGAAGGATTACGTATAAAGTTTCATAAATATAATATAAAGGGCACAAAATAAATGCCTGGGAAAAATTGGTGGGTTAGATCCATAAATTTCGACAAGATTGTTTTTAGGATTAAAAGAGATTAAAAAGTTTAAATAATTATTCCATTTTAAGTGCTCTCAAAGTTTTAATGAATTTAATCAACAAAAAATTTTTAATGTGTGACAAATAATTCTTTGACAAACTTCGCCCTCCAGAGGCATGTAAAATTGTTCATTTCATTATAAATTAAATTTTCCACCATTCGGAGTAACAGTGGAATTATATTGCCTCAAATTATTACACATATTTTTCACTTTAAATTGTAATGAGAATGGAAATTAGATTTTCGCGAAATTACGCGTATAAATCAGTTCATTTATATGTCGGAGAATGTTAATAGTTTGCGGAGTTTATTTATGCTTTTGCCTCGAGTGACACCTTCCTTAAGTGAGAACTTAAATAATTATTCATGTCAAGTGTGTTTGTTGCGTGAAACATTTCTATATGAACATGTCTTAAACATTTATATTATCCTTTGTCATGTGAGCACTTTCATACCTCCATTACATGTCTCGAAACGAAAGGAAGTGAATATGGGAGAGGCTTACGAACAACTCAATTTGATTTATTTTCACACATTCAAGCTTGAGAGAATTTTTTATTGCTGAAAATTACATTCTAATTGCTGGCAATTTTTTCCTTGGATGTAATTTTATGGGTTGAACGAAGAGATTTGATGTCGTAAATTGACCTTTGATTTTTGAGGTATCGATTGATTTTAGAAAAGAGCTGCGTAAGAAAAAGCTGTACAAAAAAGCTTATACCCTTGTAGCACAGAAAAGGAAAAATGTAGGAACTTTACTGGAATTTTGGTGGAACTTGACGGAAAAATTCCGTCGGAAAAAGGGGCAAAATGGTACAATTCTTCCATCAAAATTTCCATCGGAAATGAAAAAACGTACGTAAATATTTACGTACATGGGAATTTTAATGGAAATAAAACGGAATTCGATGGAATCCATAAGAATTCCGATGGAATCCATTGGAAATCCGATGGATTCCATAAGAAATCCGATGGAATCCATTGGAAATCCCATGGAATCCATCGGAAATTTGATAGATTCCGTCGGAAATTCGATGGAATCCATAAGGAATCCGATGGAATCCATTGGAAATTCGAAGGAATCCATCGGAAATTCGATAGAATCCATCGGAAATTTGATAGATTCCGTCGGAAATTTGATAGATTCCGTCGGAAATTCAATGGAATCTATCAAATTTCCGATGGAATCCGTCAAAATTCTTACGGAATCCATCACATTTCCGATGGAAATCCAATGGAAATCCGATGGAAATCCAATGGAAAAAAACAATGGAACCAAAGAAAAAAATAAATTTTTGGATCCTTCGCAGCTCGGGCCCACTTCTGGATCCTACCTGGGCCTGAAGAGGTAACATTTGAGCGGCAAGATCAACTTTGTTGGTTAGAATTATTTATTTTTTACTTAATTTTTCTCCACGTTACAACTCTTTCTGCGCCCTTTACCATTCTCACAACCAAAAAATATAAATTATTTTTGGCAAACATATTTAAAAATTTACTGCGATTAAAGGAATTTTGTTGGAAAATAAATTCCTTGAAAATTCCAACTGTTTCCTAAACGGAAATTGACGGAAATTTAATGGAAAATAAATTCCGTTAAAATTCCACAACTTTCCTAAACGGAACATGACGGAATTTTGATGGAAAATAAATTCCGTTAAAATTCCACAACTTTTCTTAACGGAACATGACGGAATTTTGATGGAAATAAATTCCGTTAAAATTCCACATTTTTCCTAAACGGAACATGACGGAATTTTGATGGAAAATAAATTCCGAAAATTCCACAACTTTTCTTAACGGAACTTGACGGAATTTTGATGGAAAACAATTCCGTTAAAATTCCACATTTTTCCTAAACGGAACATGACGGAATTTTGATGGAAACTAAATTCCGTTAAAATTCCACAACTTTTCCCAAACGGAACATGACGGAATTTTGATGGAAATAAATTCCGTTAAAATTCCACATTTTTCCTAAACGGAACATGACGGAATTTTGATGGAAAATAAATTCCGTTAAAATTCCACAACTTTTCTTAACGGAACTTGACGGAATTTTGATGGAAAACAATTCCGTTAAAATTCCACAACTTTTCCTAAACGGAACATGACTGAATTTTCAACCAAAATAAATTCCTTGAAAATTCCACAACTTTCCTTAACAATTTGACGAATTTTATGGAATATTTTTTTCCGATAAAATTCTAAAGATTTGCATAAGAAATTTGGTGGAAAAAAAATGGAAAAAATTTCCTATACTTTTCCAATGGAATCCAAAAATTTCCTTAAAAAATCCAATGGAATTTTGAAGGATTTTTTTCCATCAAATTCCGTCAAATTTCCGGTAAAGTGGTCGCAGAAATTCCATCCAAATTCCGCAAGTTCCATTAAATTCCTTCAAATTTCCGTCAAGTTATTTTTTTCCATGCAAGTTCCGAAAGATTCCATGCAAGTTCCATCAAAATTCCTTTATTTTTGCTTTTCTTTGCCACAAGGGTAAAGAGCTTTTATAGAAATTTTAAAGCTTTTTAGGTTCAAAAATTCTTTTGATATATTTTTTCCTAAATTTTATTCATAAAAAAAGTGCTTAAAAAAATTTAAGCATCTCAAAATATCAACTTCAATAAAGATCATAACTTTCTTTTATCACAGACTAATTCCTTTTATTTTACGTAATTCACATTTTTCATTTTCACATTCAATAAATAGCTTTTATTGTTAAAATCAGTTGCTTAAGCTTCTTCTTACTTGTTCACAATGCCACATCTTAAGTCCTCACCCCACAAACTCTGCAAAAAAAAGTTCTATAAAAATTCTACTGGCGTCACAATGTGTGCACGTCTAAATGATTTCGAGGGGTGAGAAAGGAAATCTTTTTTTCAGCATAATTCTATGAGCTTCTTTAAATGGTTAAAGGTGTAGAATGTACATTTCGTTTATGAGACTTGTTGAATTCATCACTCTATGGAATATAAGTAGTGCTAATTCTCATTTGATTTTCCTCAGACTGCTGACGATAATGGACTGTCTATTTACTGGGGTTGGTTTGTGTTTTGTTGATATTTTGATTGTGCGGGTGATGTTGACTGTGCGCCAGGTGTCGGATATTTAGATTGCTTATGAAATTGGCCAGGTGCTTTGTCAAGATTTGCTGGTCGCACGCTGAATCTTCGCTTCAATGTCGGATTGATTAAGTCATTTTTCACGCCAGATGTTGGCGATGAGACGGAGTAGGGCGGTGGTGGAAGGAGGGATGGTGATCGTTGCTTAATGAAAGGATTCCCACGTTCATTGTCGTGCAGATTGCCGGTCACACAACTATATAATCTCGCTCGCTTTATTGCTCCATCGCCGGCGGTAGGTCCGCCATGGATTGTGTGACTCGAATGATGTCGCCGATGAAGCAAAGTTAATAAAGAAGATTTTCGAGGTGCTGTTTCTGCTTGCTTTTGTTCTTGCGAAGTTTGAGCACTGACATTGTCGGTGTGAAATATTTCTAGGGCTCTAATTAAATCGGCGACGCTTGTTGTCTCCAACAAATTCTGTTCTTCTTCGTGACAAGGCACCGTGAAGAGACTGGGCCGGGCATGACTCAAGTAACTTTTCGATAAGCTGCTTACCGACGCCCTTCCACTTTGTATTTTACCAAGATACTTTTGTGCATTCAATTCGTGTCCAGCAGCCAAGGAATGTCGTTTCATCATGTCCGGAACTTTTCTTCTGAAAGGATTTAATTTACGCAGCAATGATTTGTTTGTAGCTGTTCCATTCAACTTTGTCGGCAAGTCCCGAGAGAAATCATTGGCATCGACATCGTAGCGCAATTTTGTCTGTTGAAATGAAGCCTTGTAAAGATTCTCCTTTGGCTTACTCGCTCGTGACCGAATCTTTTCGATTTCACTAATTTGAGTATTCGCTCCGCTCCATGTCCACTCAGTTGAAGCCTAGAAAACATAGAGCAAAATTTAATTGAATTGCGTTAATTCAGAGGGGATATTTAACTTGGATTTAAAATTAAATTTTTATTCCTGAGTGGATTAAAATTTAAATCCTAATTAAATGTTGTCCCACTCACTGTATTTTTTACCTTTACCGAGTCCTCAATGGGAATGCGAACCTCCGAGAGTGCTCTTCTATTTCTCGTATAGACCGGTGTAATGAAACTTTTCTCCGATGGCCCCAGTGACCAATTCGAATTATTTTGTTCGCTTGCGAGAATCTGTGAGTCACTAAATCCATCGATGCCCATCCGATTATGGCTGCCCGCTACGCTCGCGACATGTTCATTTTCATTCAGTTGAAAGCCTCCGAGTGCCAACGCAACCTTCGCTAACAATTCGCTCGGCTCAACTGTCCCTTGCTGTGCATTAAATGCAAAAGTTTTTTCCTTATCAATGTAACTTAAATCGCCATCGGATTGAGGTCGATTGAGAGTCATCGAACTAATACTATTTATGCCGCTTTTTCTACGCTTGAATTTAATGCAATGTTCCGAGAAGGCACGTTCTCTAAGCTTTATATTCGGAACTATTCTATCCTCTTCCTCTTCATCGTTATCATCCATAAATAGTTGTGGACATGACTGAGATCTCGGTAGACGAAATTCCTTATCCCTCTCTTCGGGATCTTTATAAACTGGCTGAAAAAAAATGTGAAAGAGATTTTTCCTAGTAATTTAGTTAATCACATGGATATCATGGTAACTATTACGTGTCAGTATCTAACAGTGAATATGACAGCTTGTAAATAGAGAAAAAGAGAGATTGAATTAGTTTTGATGAGATTTATTATTGATATTGTTAGATTTATGAAAGATTAAATTGATTTTTAATTCTCAACTCAATTTAGATTAGTATTCAAAACTCATTCTACCTGATCACGTGCCTTACCTTGAATTTAAGTAAATAAACCTCATTAAGAATTTTGCGAATATAGCCGACATCCCTTTGAACACCGTTCCATATTTTCCTCTGCGTTCCTTTAATATTTTTCGCTAGGTGGTGTTCAATTCGCTTAATTTTCTTGCTTCGAAGTCCCCTGAAAGAAGAAAATCCAATAAAATTAAGAGCTTTTTATCTCGCCGTCCCTTTCACTTACAAAAGGTGTGTATAAATAAATTTTGAGTCTTGTTATACTCACTTGATAAGAAATCCAATGATCATTGCAATGTAAGACACTCCTGATAAGGGTGGAAATCAAATTTCAAATTGTAATTTTTTTATTATCGTAAAGAGAAAATAAATTAACATTGACTTTACCAGCAATGAACCAGCAGAGAATAAAAAGCTCATAGAATACAAAATAAACTCCAAACTCATGCTCTTGATGCTTTTGAAAGGTCGGCACAAAATCTCCGAAGCCTATGAATGAGATTTTAATGAATATTCATTGAACTTTAAAATTACTTACCGATTGTTGTGAGTGCTGCCCGAGAGGAAATTTTTTGGGTAAATTATGAAATTATCGTGTTATCATAATAAATTCTTACTCACTTACGAACGCATAATAAACAGAAGTCGAATATTCCCAATCTTCAAAGAACGAAAAGAGCATTGCGGGAGCAAAAATAAATACGAAAAATCCGGGTATGAGATAAAGTGAAATTTGTCCAATCAAACTGTACTTTTGAGGGACATGATGCGGATCAAGTGAAAGTTTATAATCCTTATATCGCTTATGGAGTTTAACAAACTAGATTTGAGGGAAATTTTTAATTAATTCTTTTTTTTCGCATGCAAATGTTTCTAGGGATGGAAATTTTCAATTGTAAAAAATTTAATTTTTATAAATTCTAAATTTCCATTTAAAAATTTAAAATTTTTCTCACCGAATTTCCCCAGAAATTTCCCATGTAACCAAACAGAATGGCATGAACTGGCAATCCTGAAAATTAGAAATTCTAATTTTGAATCAAAATCACATTACGAGCATCATTTTGGGGGAAGGAAGAACGTCGTGTAAGAAATGGTCAACAATCAACGTGAGAGCAATAGCTACAAGCATGGAATACATAAAAAAAAGTTGTGTGGATTGTTCATTATGGCGTTTTCCCTCGACAGCAAGTAATGCAATTAAACTTTTAGTTTATAGAACAATAGAAAGTTTTACAACATAAATTCAAAGCTTACCGACGATCCCATAAAATATCAAAAATATCCTTCCGAATGTATTTGTTGGCGTAATATTACCGTACCCTATTTTATTTTGTAATTTCATCACAAAACGTGAAACAAATGCATGAAAATAGAGAATTGAAAATTAAATAAATTTAATTGAAATTTAATACAACGAACCGACAGTCGAGCAGACAGTGAACGAGAAGAAGAAAGCATGGTAAAAATTCCATATGAATGGAGCCACAAATTTATCTTCGGACGGATGGGTTACCGGCTTCTCACAATAATGAGATACTGTAAAAAAACATGCAAATAAAGAAATTACCAGGCTTGTACTTTTTGCTCAAGGATCATGGCAAGGGGTGGAAACTAATTCAAATTTAATTTTTGCAAAATCTTTTGAAATTGAAATTTTTTAAAGTTTTACCACAAAAATTATATTTCAAATTTAATCAAAAACTTTTTAAGTTTCCATCCCGTGCTCCAGGATGCCCGAGCACACGTTCTTAAATTACCTTCATCTAAAATTTCACCTTGTAATTCTGTGTTGTTCGGAATGAGATATTTCCTCAAGAGTGCTATTAAAAGAATGTTTAAAGAAGATGAAAAATGCGTTAATTTTTAACGAGTCACGGTCACTTACGCGGCGAAATGGCTACATAATAAAACTTATCATTAATTGCCGCAAGCGATTGGCACATTTTGCAGGCGTTGAAAGTACGCAAGTTTAAGCAATTTTATGTTGTGAATTTTGATCAAAATTAATCTTTATTGCCGCACCATAAAATGCGAAAATCATGATAACGAGGGAGCAATTTTCGTTTAGAGAAAAGCGAGGGAAAATTTAAAGCTATGAGTGAATAAACTATTATGATGCACATAAGCATTTAGAATGCCTTTCTTTTTGCCAGCAAAATTTTGGCAATCATATTCTTAAATCGTTGTCGTTTAGTAATTTTCAATCATCAAAAAATAATTTTGGTTAGTATTAAAAGTGTTCTAGAAAATTTATGGAATTTTAAGAATGCAGGAAAAAAAATATTTTTTTAATCTTTTTAAAATTATTATTAATTAATTAATAAAACACATCAAAATATGGAAGTTTTCAACCCTTGCGACCTTAGGTGAACCGAAGAATGCTTTAAAAAGAATACAACTGATAATCGTGAGGAAATGTTTTCACGAAGTGCCTCTCACACGTGCTAATTGTTTTCGAAGGAATTTCTTACAATACAGCGAAAGTCTTCAAGTATTATTGATTTTTAATCATTAATGTAGATAAGTCGGCAGCTTTTGTTGCGTATTTTGTAAATGTGTAATTATGCACTTTGAAGGGAAGTTGATTGCACGATATGCGCGTAGTTGCAACTTTTTCGCATCTTTAATTATAAGAGAATAATTGAACAAAATGCTTAATTAGCTACCTGCTTGCTAATTAACAGAGAGTGCACTTTACAATAGCTATAATCATGTGTGTTAATTGGATGTATCATGCTCACAAATGGGATCATCATCGCATTGAGAATTGAATTGTTTGGAATAGAGAGGAAAGTTGCAGCGTTTTGTTAAGAACATACTTAATTATTTTTTTCAAGTGATAGACACTGTGTTATATTTTTTTTAAGCAGTGAAATTCAAATTTTTTTTAAGTTTAAATAAATTTTTAAAATCATTTTAAAATTTTGTTTAATTTATTTAATATTTTTATGTTTCTAACTCTTGAAATTCTTAAGATTAAAATTCAAATTTTTTGGCACATAATTATGATTTATCAATCAGAAAATTAAATTCAACAAAATTCATAATTTTTCTATAAATTCTGTCGCTGTGACTCAATTTTAGCATGCAGCGTAGAATCGAAGGCTGATTTCAATTAGTGCTGCAACAATTGAGTTCTTTCGTGATAAATTTTTGAGTAAATAGCTCAGCTTTCACTTCACCTCGTGCCATCCTCTGACTCTCTCGAACACACAATGTCACAATGTGCAATTATCAATTTAAAAGTATGAGGGTATAATAAAATTGCAATGTCAATCATAGCTCAATATTGACCGATATCATTGAGATAGTTTCGAATTGCGTGGAATCACTAACAAGTGATGCTAATTCACTGTGAAAATATTGACGACATGTCATGCTTCATTATTAATGATATTCATCACGTCTCACTTCGACGAAAAAGCAGTCAATATGTTGTCGTCGTCAAAACACATGCAAATCGCTCGATTATGAATTGACTAGATCATCGCAATTGAGTAAATTCTATGGTAACGTGCACATATATTGTCATTTCTTTTTATATTATGCACATTATTTATTCCATCATGCTTGAGCATCTTTTAGCACCACAGATGAGAATGATATGTGTGTCATACATAACGCTAAAGTTAACCGCATAGCTCTTTATTTTCCAACATCTTCTTTATAAACAGCAAAACTGGTCTCTAGATTGCTTTCGATGTCATAATTCTCTTGAACTTGAAACATTTTATTCGCTGCTACATGCATTGAACACCTTGAAGATTTACACTCAGATCAGCGCATAAATAACACGACAATCATCAATATTATATGCGTACAAGTTCTCGTAACACCTGGGCTTATTTATTGACACTGTTATTTTTTACACTTTCAGATTATCCTTTTGGATGTAAAAATTATTTCTCTCATTTTTATTTTGCATGACACACACATAAAATTTATCATTGAAAGTACACGGAATTTTATAGCTGCTAACGTTACAACAAGTACGGTTAAAGTAATTGAAGCAATACCATGTGCAGGAGTTTACTCTGTCGTTAAACATTAATGATATGTTGTGCGAAATACAAAGCAAGAAGGTGTCGTGGGAAACAGAAAATCAGGAATTTCGTGTCATCTCACAATTTATCTAATTTATTTTCAACATTTAATGCATCATTAAAAATTTTTAAATTTAAATCCAAGCTAAAATTTAAATCCTTTAGTTTAATCTTAATTCAGGATTAAATTTAAATCCAAGCTTACATTTTAAATTTTCCTAAATTTAAATCCTCTTATGACTTAATCACAAATATTTTAATATTTTAATTAATCATGACTGTGGTATGAATTAAATTTAAATTTCTCAGATTCAGCATTTAAATCCTTCCATAGAAGATACTTTATGGTAATTAATTTCATATTATAACAAATAAAAAATACTTCAACTATTTCATTCTTCTAAAGTTTTACAATGATAATATTTGCATGAAAAATGTAATTTCCTCATAAACTACGGTTTATGAAGATATATAGGTTTCCTGAAAGTTATACTTCATCATTCATCTGCAACTTTATTTTCTTATCATCTTTTCGTGAGCACAGAGATAAACTTTCGCCTTTGTTAAGTACCGCTATATAACACATGCTATCAAGAATGAGTGAAGGAAGATGAGAATTTAGTGCATGAGCGATGGTTAGATGCGCAATTTGATGTATACAGTAATTGAAGTTTCCTTGATTGTTAATTACACCACATCTTTCTGCCGTTCTTCTCTGTGGTTTTGTATTGCAAATGAAACCACTTTATTGAAATTATGTCATGTGCTCTGCATTAACTTTCCCATAGAGTAAATAATTTTACAACGAACGCGAGAAAAAAAATTCTCTTTTCGCATGATTTATCACGTGGAATTCTTCATGCTTTTAGGAGCGTTATTAACTTAATTTGTCAAATTTTTTTCACTCAAATTGCACGTCTCAACAAGCGACAAAATCATTTTGAATTTACAAAGGCACGTCAAAAATGTTTTACATGATGAATCTTTGCGTCATTTCCTCATTTTTTACTCTAAGTGAATTCTAAGGAGAAGCCATTTAGATGACAAAAGCCATTTTTCAATTTTATGAAGAATAAATTTGTACTTTCATGATAGCAACATAGTTTAAAAATGAGAATGTTTCCGACATGAAATCAATTAAGAAAAAAAGAAAAACAAAATTAACTTCTTAAAAGAAATTTAAGCATGCCATGATAACAAGTTGTAACTTTTTTTTTTAATAAATTTGTTTCGCGTTTTTGTGCAGAAAAAGTTGCAATTTGAAAAATTTAATTACCTATTCTAAGATTAAACTTTACCTGGAATTTAAATGTGAATGCTTTAATAGTTTGTTAATTTTTTAAAGTAAATTAAAACGTGTTTAGAAACTTCAATTAGTTTTAACTAAAACTCAGGTAAGCTAAAAAAATTATAAAATTCACGTAAATTTTTGTAAAATTATTTAAATTAAATTTCTTTAACATGAACTCAAGAACTTTGTTTTCTCACTCTCAACGATTGTTTTTTTATTGCTTAATTTTTGTAAATTCTCAGAGTTTAACTTTAAAATTACTTTTTTAAATACAAATTTAAAACCAAAAAATTTTAACAATATTTTCCTTCAAATTATGCAAAAATTGTCCTGATTAAAGTCTATTCATTATTTTTTAGGCCAACCAACGTGAGTCACAAAAAAATTGACATTTATTTTAACATTAACCATATTGAATTCGATCGATATTCGAGACGCATACAGTTCGAGTGACATAACAGACAATGGACGAAAAACAAGATTACCATCCAGTGCGTATGCCAATGTCACTGTAAAGATAATTACCATTAATTTCAATTCGTTCGCCATTAGCAGCGGCACGACGATCCGTTTCCAATTTATGCTCGACATGATAAAAAATGCTTGCGCCAAAAATCAAGTACAGAATGTAAAACGTCAAAAGCGAGAGCCATTGTTTGGGGCTCATTTTTTAGATGTTACAGCAGTAATTGATTTTTACGATGCACAAAATTGTTCACTTTAAAGTTCACCACAACAAACACTCTTTGTAGCTTCGCACGTGCAGACATTCAGAGTGATTGTGATTTTAATTTTTTGAGTTGCAATAATTTTTTTCCTCATTATTTTTCACACACTCATTTCGTATTCCGATGTGCATTTGAAACTGTTTACGCAAATTAATTGACTGTATTTGATTTATGTGTGTGACTCTCTAATCAATTATCACACAATTAATTACTCACTAATTTATTTTTTGCTACTTCACTTTTATGCACATTTTTATTTTTCTATGAGAACTTTTTCATTCACTGATTTTTTTGAGTTTCATTCATCAACTCATTTTTTGAGGTGTGTACACTTACGCGTATTACACTGCACCAGTTACTGTGCTTATGAGGCACTTTAAAGTCGCACAAACACACGTTTATGCTCTGAGCACGTTCGGTGAATGTTTAAATTATGGATTGTTGAGCAGAATTTTGAGCTTTTATAACCCGAGTGATCGTAAAATTTTGCACTATGAATTTTAAGTGCTCCCTAATTCAGTTGTTCTAATAAATCTGCCTTAATTTGTTTATGGCGCGTGTCTCAGATGTTGCACCTGCACGTGAACATGACCTTTAACGGCTATCGACTAAAAGCAGGAGAATCCAGCCTGAAATATTCAAACGTGATTTTGTGTGGCATGAAATTTTTCACGATCGTCTTAAAATTATTATACACATTAAAAACTTCCGAATTTAATTAAAAATTTAGTCAAAGTTTAATAAAAAATTAAGAATTAATTTTTATCATCCCAATACTGCGGTTCACTCGTAAGTTAGATTCACATTAAATAAAAACTATCACAAGTCTAGAGAGACCGAAAATTTATGACATGCGGTGCACGAATTTTTACCTAGTTTAATGAGCTCTAAAAAGTGTGAGCCCGCAGTAGCCGAAGATAATGTCACAAGCCACACGACCGCTCGTGTTTACTTAAAATTGATGTCAATTAGCTATTACAAATGTAATTGAGCCATAAGTGGGAGTTTTTGCCTTATCAAACATTCGGTTAGAGCCGGCTTCTGTCTACCACTACAACATACGGTTGCAAAACCACACTGTGGTGATAGCCAAAATGCCAAAAACAATTTAAAGTGCCAGATCATCACATTTTTACCATTTTTGCTTATTTTCATTCTGCTTCTTTCATTCAATATTTTTTTACAAAAACTATAAGAAGAGAAGCAGGAAAGAAATGCAAAAAAAAACTTTTTTTTGGCAACCCATAAATTTAAGTTTCTGTTCAGTCGATACCATCCCACATTGCAATGAAGCGAAGCAGTGAAGAAGGAAGAAAATATGTCTTTTAATCCATTCATATTTCAATGAATTATAAGCCAACAATGGAAAATTTTGACTTTAATTCTGCTCAACAAAATGCTTTACATTTAAATGCTTTTTGTTGAGAGCGGTGCTGATTTTTTTAAAGCTTCTTTAAGAGGAATTTAATGAGAATTTAAATCTCATAAAAAGATTTACTAAGGCATCAACATCTTTTTTTGTGTGTCAAGCGTTGGGGAAAACATTATTGACGGATTTTTGTTGATTTTTAAAAATGGGATTTAAAAGTGAGAAAAATGTGGGGATAAAATATTTTATTAAGAAGAAATTTGTATTTTAATTTTTAAATTAAAGAGAGATTTTTTTTAAATTATGGTTTAATTATTTTTTTAAATCATCAAATATATTTTAATTTATTAATTTTAAGCAACTTAAAAGTCTTCTCCATAAATCAGAGCCAGGAAAATGAAAATTCTATAAAATTTTAAATTTATTTATTGAGAGTTTTCCACCCCTGCAATAAATCATTTTTCCATCTCAACCTCAAATCTATTTTCGTTCGTCTAAAATTTAATTTTAAAGCTCAACATAAACCGCAGAACGTTCATTAATTATGTTTTCGGAAACACTTCAATTGAATCTGACATGAGAAATTAATTTTTAGTCTTGCTGGTCATTTAGAGAGAGAGAAAACAACACACTTTGAATTTTGTACACACGCAAAAGGGATCGCTTGTCAAGTGAGATAGATTTTGTGATGGCAGAGAGAGGAAAAAAGGTCATTTTCGTAGCTCTAACCACTTTTTGCTCACAGTCAGAATTTTATGACGATAAAATTACTTTTTGCCCTTTTATTATCACGACACCACTTTGAGTTCGTAATTAAAACACGTAAAGCTGCAATCAACTTAAGAACTAAATTAAAAGTAGCAAAAATTTTTTTCGGAACGTGCTGATGTTAGAGTTTGTGCGCAAACAGATTGAAGTTGTCGCGTCAAAATCCGTCCGATAACTGACCATAAGTTTTTCAAATTGTGGGGAAAAATATCCACATGTACGTTCTTTGCTCGGCTGCGGTACATTTGTACATGTATTTCCATATACTTATGTCATATAAAGTATAAAGTCACTCTAAGTCTTATTGTATAAAAATAAAAACTATTACAGTGCAACATGTAAGTTGTTTTTTGCTGTCTCTCTCTCTTGCACACTTATGTACATTGCGGTGCACTGAATGAGGTTCTGATTATTATCACTGTCGCATCAGTTCAATAAGCCAATATCTACCTTTTTGTATCAAGTACAAATTTCATCATCGATAGTAGATTACTTTGGAATTACCAGGGATGTCACACGAGTGTCATATGAGCATGAGTCATGTTCTTCCTTTTAGCCCTGAAGAGCATTACCCCAATGCTCGACATCATCATCGTTGTCGTATAAATTCATTATTTATTGCTTTCATGGGTCTTGAGTCACTCATTCTTGGCATCGACACTATATAGAAAGCTATCAACGTACTTTCATTTTCCCTTATCAACAACATGTTCACTTTAGTCTCTCTCTCATTCTCATGCTCACCCGTTTTTTTTTTGCTAGAATAATAACAACTATCTCATCATCATATACGTGAATCATTATGAACTACACGTCTGAGAGATGCTTCTTTTACTTCTTTCTCTCTCTCTCTATATATGTTTCTATCTTCGTGTATTTAATGAACTTTTTCCTCTGAGTGAAGAAATTTAATAGAATTTGATTTAGTAAATTGAAAATCTCAATTTTTAAATTGAATTTTATTTTATAAAATTTTTTAATCTCGAGCACTTTTAAAAAATTTAATAGCAAAGTTAAATTTTAAAATTTTTATAAAAATTATTATTGGTCAAGTAATGAGAGATGAACTCGTCATTCAAATTCGAATATTCGAAAATCATTTTACGCTCTCGGTCGTTGTTTTTAATTATTGACGCAAGATAAGCAAGACGTGAAGTGAGCTTGCTCCATTAATAAATGTCGCACTTATTATATTCTGATTATTTTACTAGGAGAATAAATCGTTATTTACAATCAAAATGCTGATTGTATTTTCACGCAGCGTCACTACAATAATTAGTTATAAAGCTCAAGGATTCAATTAAAAAATTAAAGCACAAGACAAGCATGAAATTTAATAATGAGGATATTCTTGCGCAAATCTCACAAACTTTAAAAAAGTAAAATCCTTTTTAATAAGATATTAATTCTTAAATGCTAAAGGCAGGAAAAAATGTTATGATAAAATAGAGGAGCTTTGGAGACGAGACTAAGGAAATTATTCATTGAAAATTTATAGGATTATTGTTGAACAATACATAAAAGAGATTGTTTGCATTTAACATCGTTCCCCCTTCAAGGGGTGGAAATTATATCAATTTTATATTAAAATTCAATCTAGTTTTAATTTTTTATTTAGTTTTATTTAAAGGTGATTTAATTTATAATTTAAAAATTCTGGTTCTCTGAATATTTCAATGCCTTGTCATGACAATAATTTTTAGAATTTAATCTTTAAAAGTGCTCATCCCTTTTCAATTCTGATACTTATTGTTCGAACAAAGCAATAAAGCCGATAAATCAATGAATCAGAAGCCAAGAATGGTCAATGGGAGGAGAAGAAAAAGAAAGAATGTTGCATTCAAAAGCATCGCTTAAAAACGAAATAGAGGAACATACGGAAATGGATGTAAAAATAAAGCGATTGAGAACGAATTACAACTTTTATTAATTGGCATTCGTAGCGAAGAAAAAATAATCGCGATAGAATTCACTGAACCCTTGAATTTTATCTGAAAACTGAAAAGCGTTCAATTTGTTTTTTTTTGTGTTTTATCATAAAGCGAATTACATTTTATTTATTTATGAATTTATAAAAAAAATTAAATTTAGTAAATTAAAAAAGTTTTGTCGGATTTAAATTTAATCTGAGTCCATTTAAAGGAATTTAGTTAATCCTTTTTTACAAAGTAAAATCATTTAAACTCTCAACACCAGATTGTGTTCAATTTTATCCAACCAGATGCTGAATGTTCTGATAATCTGATTAATGTCATTATACCCGTAACAATGTCCAATTGTAAAAGTCCACAATGCATTGATTAGTTCGTTTTAATGACATGTTTGCATTGTTTATTGTCATCGCAGCCTCATGTCAAATTTCATAAATTTGTATCTAAACGATATTCGCAATTATTTTTATAATGAATTGGCTCGAATGGACTCGGGCAAATGTTTAACCATCATGGCCAAAATTATTTTTATCCGCAGCATTTACAATGAACACACGCAGAGAGTAACACGACATAAAATTTATTTATCTCCATCTCTTCATTTTTGATTCAATGTACTGCTGCTGTTGTTGTCGGAATGCACAATGTGTACAACAGTAAATCCATTGAGTTGTCCCCAAACTCGATGTCATGCGTAGTCATAAAATATTCGCTCGGGAGATCTCAATGGGTAAAATTGTCTTTTGCTCCTGCACTCACTCGAATAAATAACAAATCAATAAATTACAAGCGGATTGAAATTTTCACTCTTACCTACCAAAATCCGAGCAATATGCGTTTTGTCGAGAGCACAACGAAAATTAGTAGCTTGACAAAAATTCTGACTGGATTAAATAAATTAATTTTTTTCCCCTTCGATGACATCAAGTCGAAACTACAGAGCACGGTTTGATTGGATTTGAATGGAGTTTGCAGATAGTCTCCGATAACACTGTGTGCATGTTTCATTTTGAGAATGAACTAAATTTGCATAAAATAGAATTTAATTTTTATCTATCGAGACAGAGGCTATAAATACACCGAAAAACCGGGGGCTGAGCAAATGAAAACCGATTTTTGTTAATCATGTATTCAGCAATGCCAATTAATTTTGCAAAATACCATTGACCATTGTTAAAATTAAATTTTTATCCATCATGATGTGCAATTTAATTTCATGACCTTTACATTGTGAATGATATTAACGTCACTGATATTCTAATTTTTAGGTAAGTCTAATGTCAAAATTATCAAGACAACAGTCGTCAAATTAATTATGCTTGAAGTGTTTTCGTTCTCTAAAGACTGTCAACATCGCTAGCGTTGACATGAAAATGTTTCAATATAAATTGGGCACTTCTACGAATGAGATATTTTCGCTGGTGATTTAGATTTACGTCAACCGGCATTACAGCAAATATTTGCTAAAATCTCCAAATTATTTCACCATCAATTGATCTCCATTCAACCATGAACTCACTCACTTACTCATTCTCTCAACATCAATTGACAATTTTTCAATTTCGAGTTTGCGTGGCGAGGGAAAAGAAAAGCGGAAGAAAATAAATTAATTCGTTTATCGGATGAAAAGGGAAGCTTTTAATGGCGGTGTGTGACATAAAAAATGTTTCAAAACCCACACGTGGGTGTTGCCGTGTAACCCACTTGTAACTGATCAGTATTGGAAATGCTAAGGAAATGTAATTATGTGGAAGATTTTTTTGGGGAATTTTCTAGAGAATTTTTTTTAAGAGAAACCTTGGACAAGTCTTGCACAAGTTTTTTAGGAGAAGTCTTGCACAAGTTTTTTAGGAGAAGTCTTGGAGAAGCCATTTTCAAAAAGTTTCGGAGAAGCCATTTTGAAAAAGTTTCGGAGAAGTCTTTTTTGGAGTAGTCATTTTGGAGAAGTCTCGGAGAAGTCATTTTTGGAGCAGCCATTTTGGAGAAGTCTCGGAGAAGTCTTTTTTGGAGCAGCCATTTTGGAGAAGTCTCGGAGAAGTCTTTTTTGGAGCAGCCATTTTGGAGAAGTCTCGGAGAAGTCTTTTTTGGAGCAGCCATTTTGGAGAAGTCTCGGAGAAGTCTTTTTTGGAGCAGCCATTTTGGAGAAGTCTCGGAGAAGCCATTTTGGAGAAGTCTTTTTTGGAGCAGCCATTTTGGAGAAGTCTCGGAGAAGCCATTCTATAGAGGAATTAACATCCAGCTGAGGAACCAACATCCAGCTGAGGAACCAACATCCAGCGGAGGAACCAACATCCAGCTGAGGAACCAACATCCAGCGGAGGAACCAACATCCAGCTGAGGAACCAACATCCAGCGGAGGAACCAACATCCAGCGGAGGAACCAACATCCAGCTGAGGAACCAACATCCAGCGGAGGAACCAACATCCAGCTTAGAAACCAACATCCAGCGGAGGAACCAACATCCAGCTGAGGAACCAACATCCAGCTGAGGAACCAACATCCAGCTGAGGAACCAACATCCAGCGGAGGAACCAACATCCAGCGGAGGAACCAACATCCAGCTGAGGAACCAACATCCAGCGGAGGAACCAACATCCAGCTGAGGAACCAACATCCAGCGGAGGAACCAACATCCAGTGGAGGAACCAACATCCAGCGGAGGAACCAATACTCAGCTGAGGAACCAACATCCAGCTGAGGAACCAACATCCAGCTGAGGAACCAACATACAGCTGAGGAACCAACATCCAGCTGAGGAACCGACATCCAGCGTTGGAACCAATATTCAGCTGAGGAACCAACTTCCAGAGAAAGAACCAACATCCAGCTGAAGAACCAAGATCGAGTTCTGAATCTGACATCGACTTAAAATTTTTCTGCAAGACTTAAAAATTACCCCTTAAATTTATATTGCACGCAACACCCCCCATATTTAATAGTTTTTGTTAATTTAACTAACTTTAAAGTGAGAGAGATGGAAATATTATTGATTTGGGCAAAACTAGAGTCTATAAGCTATCATTTGGCGAAAACCCGAAATCTCTAGCTGTCCCAGGGGCCTCGGAATTTCAGGAACGGACGGACGGACGGACGGACGGACGGAAAGCAGGGCATATAAGTGTTACACCACTTCGTGGGTTACACTAAAAAATGATATGAGGGAAAAATTTATATGCATTGAAAAATTATCTTTGTTGTTAATAAATTCAAACTGCGAACGAAAATTTAAATTTTTGCGTCATGTGTGGACAAGAAGTGGAGATAATAATTTTTTGTAAAGCTTTCATGATTTTTTAAATTGTCGGAAAAAATATCTAAATTTTACCACAGACGATTTTAATCTTCAATGTTCTGTCCCCATCTTTGACCATAATTTCTGTATGCGTAGCATCTAATTTTTATTCTCGTATCGTGATTACATTCAAAGATGAAAAAGAAAATCCATTTAAAGCAAATGCTGCCTCCAGGAACTTTTCATGGATATTTAAATTCATATCTTAATGAAAAGAAAATGTCTACGAGTGAATTCGGTTAATTCCTAAAATTACATTAAATAAAATTTAAAGAAGGTTAAAAGCTTTGAAGAACGAAACACGTTTCTGAAGTTTCGATGATAAAAATATCTTCATCTCATGGCATCACTAGAGAACAAGCTTCTAAAGTATAAACGCGTGTTTCATGAATATATTGACAAAATAATACTCAAATTTCTTTTAGCATTTCAAATTAGATTTCTTGTTCATCGAATAAAAAAACTTTGAAAAAGTTTAACTTGAAAGAAATGAAAAATGAGAAATTTATTTTTAACTTTGCTGAATTTTTTTCTGAAAATTATTCAAATTATTTGTAGCGAAAAAATCAAGTCATTTGTAAATATTCCTTTTAAATTTTTAAATGGAATTTCAAATCGAATTTCGATTAAAATCTTGATTTCAATAAATTATCGTTAAAAAATAATTTATCTCATAAAATTTCCTTTTTCTATTAAAATAAGGAAATTATCTTCAAAATCAGCACAAAACGGAAATTAGCGTGCTGCTGTCCCTTCCTGATTTCTCGGAAATATTTAAAGCTGTGTAATCTAAAATAAACACAAAAAATATTAAAGCATTTAAGAAATCTTCAAATTTATTCAGTTCAAAATTAGAGAGAGAAAAAGTATTTTCAGAAAATTGGAAGCTTAACATGGATTACATGGCTTTTAATCCTAAGAAGCGTTTAGCAGTGAAAGCAAGAAGGCGTTTTTCTTGCTAATTACTTTCTCACGTGTACGCTCACTTGTTAACACGTGAAATGGTGCAAATAACTTTCCCTTTGATACCTTGAAGATAGCGCTTTAAGGTGTGCCCTAGAAAAAAGTTTTCTTTACATACTCAAATTAAATATTCAACTCCCATCCGCACACCATCATTTTGTGAATGATTTATAATGAAAAATCGATGCTAATCCGATTAGCTTTGCGTCTGTTGATGCGTTAAATGCTTTCATTCCCTTGACATTATTTCTTCAATCTCAATTTCAATGTGAGAGAGTTTTAATGTCTTGTCGATGAGATTGATTGCAAGTAATTTATACCTCATACGATCGCTTAACTGCAACTGGTACCGCATATCTTGTCATTGTTGTGTCTTCACACAAAGCAATAGATAAACACCATAAATCCTCCCTTGTTTGGAATTGTAGTTAACAAATTGAGATGTTTCTAATTGAACTGATTTATTTTCATTCGAGCGAATGTGATAAATTGCAAGTGAAATTGAAAGAGGAAAAGAAATGCGGAGATTTGAAAAATGAGATAGAAAGTTGCGACGGGAATCGATATCGATTAAAAAAATTTAGAAATTAAATTTTCAAATTAAAAAATATTTGAAGGTTAATTTAATTAATTAATATTTGAGGAAATTCCTGAAAATTTCAAACTAGTTTTAAATACAAAAAAAGTATTTGAAAGAAAAATTAAATTATATATGAATACAAAAATCAAACAGTTAAGGGAAACAAAAAATTAGCATAAAAAATTTGAATTTATAGGAGTTGAAAGAAAATTTATACTGAAAAAATTCTTTAAATAAATATTCCTCAAACCATCAAAAGATTCATTTAGTCGCATCTAGTTGTTTATAATTTCCATCGTTAGTTACACGACAAAAATAACCTTTATGTGTTTCATGCTTCAAAGCGTTCAAAAGCTCGCAGGCAAGCACACTACAGCGATTCCAATTAAAACTGAAAGTGCTTTTGAAAAATATTTTCAGACACTTCGTTTGAAAATTTAGAATATTTTCACAAGCATCAATCACTTTATACTTATGAAAAGGAACAGTCAATTGTGCTTCAAAGAAGTTCTCGTAACTTTTTTCTTATGAATTCATTATTTAAAAAAATGTTTGTAAAGTCTCGACGCACAAGAGGCTTCGAGCGAAGTAAGTGAGTGTGGGAAATAATTTAAATTTTTATCGTTTTCAATTAGGCAATTCCCTCTAATGAGAATTGCGACTTTGCCACTTAAATCAGAATGTCGACGAAATTTACTTGCTGAACAAATTTTCTATCAAACATCATAAATATTAATGTCGCAACAAATCCTAAACAGCAGTGGCGGCAGCAGTTCATGATATTTAACGGCTTTTTCCCCTCCAACTGTTAAACGAGTTAAAGAGAATGAGGAAAATTCTCGTAAGCCCCAAAAGTATTAAAATTTTACGAGACCCAATAAAAAATATCGAAGGCAATTTCATCATATGAAATATATTCACGTTTTCCTGCAATCGCAGCATCTATTTCCAGCATATATAGATTAATACACATTATTTGAGATATCAAAAATTTTGATTATAGTTATTATTGCGAAATTGTAAAATAAAAATTCACATGTGATCCCATAAACAGAGCGGAATTGAAGGTAAAACTTGAGATAGGGTAAATTCATTCCAGAGTCGCTCAAGATTTATCACACATGAGTTGCAAAAAGGAATTTTCCTTAATTCATTATGGCAAGGAAATGTTCGTGAATGTAAAAGGAGCGAGGGAATTTCAACCACATGAAATGCTTCGACGGAGTGCTAAAATGTATTAAATTTATCAGTACTGATTTCTATGACTCACTATGGAAGCAAGCATGACGCTGTAAATTTAAATTTTAAATTTGACACACTCGACATCGTCTTTAATGTCGCGTCGTCTTTCCGAGATTTCTGTGCGAATTTTAATCAACTACGCTAAGCGAAGCTAATTCTTATTCCCAACGAGTTCGTTACAAAATATTTGATCAATCTTAGAAGCTTTTTTCGCCATGAACTTTTCCCCCTTTTTTATTTCTCGTGCCCGCTTCGAATAATTTACTTTGTATATTTTCTTAAAAATAATTGGATGAGTATGGAACGTACATCATCGTGTCTGCGGATGAAAAGGCAAACTCGTTTTGCTTGAGTAAAAAGTGTTCCGCTTCATGCTAGAAGACTAATAAGTATTTTTCATCCTTTCCGCAAAATTTATTTTAGAGAAAAATTTTAAGTGAGGATTTTTATTTATTTTTTTTAATTGAATTCGTTCCACATTGTAGTGATTTTTTGGAGCTTTTACAAAAAGTTTAAAGCTTTTGGTTTTTCTTATTTCATGGTATAGAGCTTACAGCTGAGCTTTTGCTTTTTTACCTTTTAAAAAAGTTTTTCACAACTTTTACCTGCGTTCTTTTTGTTTTAAGCTTTTGGAGCTTTTTACTTCATGATTAATGGCTGAAATTCAATCACTTAGAAGAAATCCTTGTATCAAACAATTTAAGATGAAATCAAATTATCGACAAACATCTCATGTGACGTTTTTTTCTACGTCAATAACAATTTCTCAATCAGTCTTTACTCAATCCATCTTCTTTAAAATCGACATTAAAAATCCATTACAGCATTTAGGGTTATTTACGATATCCCTTCGGATCTGAAGTAGTATACCGAAGGCACTCAAGTTAGTGTAGTTAGTTCTCCACACACATCACACATTACTTTACAAGTGATGCGATCCTAATGGGCAGTTTAAATGGACGACTTTAATGTTTGTGTGTAACTCCACCGCTCTCTCGAAATCCTGTTGATAAATCTTTATTGATTTTTTTTCGTGCCGAGAGTTAGAGGACGAAAAAAGTGCCACCACATAAGCCATTTCAATGATTTATTAGGTTCTAATCGTAGGACATTCGCATCCCACAGCGATTGAAAAGTGAGCAGAAAAAATGTTCGAATGTTGTTAAATGAATAAATTATCAGCAACAAAAGGCATCCACGGTGATGCCTTTTATTTGCAAAAATTTTATTGCATCCCCGCTATTAAAATATTTCTCTGTCTGTGACTCTCACACACCAGCCAACAAAATATATATTTTAATCTGTGAAAAAAAACGACTAAAATATATTGTTTTATTAGTTTTTGTACGCCATACCGACTTTATCGTAAAAGCATGATTGCTCTTTTAATTAAAAGCAGCAAAAAATTGGTAGAGTGGCTTAATAAAGCTTTAAAATTTCCATAAATAATAAAAAAGAGCGACTCAACTCTAATTGAGATGTATTCGTTTTCATTTAAAAAATAATCAATTTAATTTTTTCCGCTCTGTCCAGTCAATAGTGAATCTGATATATAGTTTCATTTTAAATGAGACCGAAACTTGGGAGAGCGCTGTTGAATATACAAATGGAGATGAAATGAACGCAATTTAGTGATTCATCTAATTTAACTGTGATTTAGAAACTCATTAAACTCCAATTTAATTTGTGGACGAATTATTCATGATTTAAGAAGGTTTTTGATTCTTTAATGATGCTTTATAAATTTTTTCATAAAGATTTTTAGAAAAAAAAATTAAAATTAGGAAAAATTAATTTGCTTAGTTTTAAATATTTTTTCTGCGTCTTTATAAAAATGAACTCACATCTAAACTCTCCGATGATGGAGATGATAAGAAATTGCTAAATTAACGCCAATGTATCCTTATGAGTGTCTCAAACGTATGTTTCTTAATTTAATACAACACACAACATGCTCTGTCACTGCCTACGTTGAAATAATTAATCACCAGGCATTGCTTAACGGAAAAACAAATTATTTTCATTATGCACAGAGAGTCAAGAGTTAACATTAAGAAATTATAGTTCCATTCATCACTCGGTTTAGAACGAATTAGGCAAAGGGAAAACGAGCCACACCTAAGGTACGTGCCATTATGAACGTAAACATACATTTGTTCTCTCAGACTGAAATATAATTAAGCAAAAATGAATTATGTGCTTACATAAATGGACATTGCTACTGCAGCTCTTCTATTCTGTTGACGCTTTTCTCTTAATATTTTCCCAATGAAGTTTTTTTTTTCGTTGAGAAAATTTGCGGTTTCATAGATGCTCAAAAGCAGTCTCCACATGTTATTGTTATTATTATTGTTGACTTTACCTAACAATGTTTGTCCATTTATCCTTAGTAAAGAATGATGGTGCTGTAAACATCAGATGAAAGGAATTATTCTTTCACAGATGCATAAACACGAGAAAACGGAGTTGGATGTCGTGTTAGTTTTTCTTACAATTGAACCCTGTTGCTGAAGAATGAACTTTTGATAAACGTTTGAAAATTTTAAATAGTTAGATTCAAAATTGAAGTGTAATTAAATATTTTAACTTAATTTTTAAAATTTATTTAATAGTTTTTTTAAAGTTCTGCATTCCTTAGAAATAAAACTCAACTGGTCCCCCAGAATGACAATTAATTGGAGGGATGTCAAACTAATTGATCGATTTAAGGAACATTTCCGAAAAGAAAACATTTTATTCTTCTTCATTAATATCAAAATACTCTCACAAAGTCCTATTAAAAATAATTTTCATAAATTTTTACTCCTCAAAAAATTAAATTCTAAAAATATCACCAAAAAGTTTCATTATTTTTTGCGGACATGTACTAAGAGTGTAAGAGAAGTCAAATAAAATTGGTAGGGAGAGAAAAAGTTTTTATGTTGACGGAGAAACAAACTTTTTACTGTTGTTATGTTCTGCCTTGTCTCTCTCTTTTTTTCGGGTAGAAACGTGACAAGTCATGAGCAAGGAATTCCCTCTCGGTTTGATCGTATATAACTTAATAAAACAACTAGAAAATTTAAATTTACTTCCAAAGAAAAACACATAGAAATTTATAATGTTGCTCACATGCTCACGTTCGAGTACATTCACACTCTTGGGTAAACAGAATAAATAATTAGTTTAGCATCTTAAAAAAGTTTCTGAGTTTGTGGAAAAACACAGCAAGTTGATGGGGGTACATTGAACATTGTAAGCTGCTTTCGTTTTTTTTCTCGAGAGGACACGAAAAAAAATTTCAAATATTATTTAAGGGCGTAGAAAAAACTTTTGCATATCCGAAAGCAATTTATGAGAAGGCGAAAAGAAAACTTTTAGACGCTGAAAGGGAAATAAAAAAATAAGAAATGTTTTTTTATAATTTTTTCTCTCACGAACTCAAGAATGCAAAACGAACGAATTTTTTCTTTCCAATTTACAAAGTTGAATTTTTTTGCGCCTTGAAGATGCGACACGTTAGCACCATATTAAGAGATGAAGAAACTTTCTGTTGTCACTCAAAAAGTTTTTTGTGACCATGATAAAAAATGATTCATGGATATTTTCCGAAGGTGTTGACCTTGTTTTCAACATTACTTAACTGAGTTGTTTTTTGTGTTTAATATCTCGGAGCTTTAAAGGATGACATCAAGCTTTTTTGGGGTGAAAAATATTTACAGCAAACATTCAGCACAAAATTATAAAAAAACTGAAAATTAAAAGTTGACGAGAAATTTATTGGGTTGAAAAATTTTGAAGTTGTAATTTTTGAACAATGATGAAAATTTTAGCTCAAAATATCTCATTTTTGGAAAATCCAGGTCATGATTCAAAAATGAAGCGCTGACTATTTTTTGTATGAAATATTGATCAAAAAATCTCAGCAAAAGCTTAAACATAAAATTTTTGCTTGGACATCTTTCTCCCTCATAAAATGATATTCCTCTCCCCTCAATAAATAAAATTATAATGTTACAAAGTCCGTCAATAAATGTAACCATTCTGATGAGACAAACAAAAAAAACACGACATCAAATGCTTTTGACTCGAATATTCTGACCATCTTGCAGAAGGACAAGATTTATTCTTACGTATGAATAAAAAGCTCAAACCCTTTTTTCTTTTGTTGGCTTTTGTTAGTAACTGACTAAATGTTATTTAAGAAAAAAACATCTGCGAAAAAAAGAGCTTTAGCATAACTTTCTTTATTCCTGTTTGAAGAAGAAACGAAAGACAAAAGAAAGTCGCAAGGTACGAATAAACTATCGCCAAACAAAGCACGTCTCCGAAAGCTAAAGAAAGTTTTCCGTCATATGGGAATATAAATAAAGATTTACAGCTTCATCTCTATGTAATAAAATATTATTAGAGCGTGCCTATTCAGACCGTATGCCGAAAGTACGGTATTCCTCCCTTGTCTTCAATCTCGCTATCTTGATGCACAATAATATGGTCGATGCTGAAAAATGCTATCGTGAAAATAGATCTTCATAATGGTTTAAGTAGAATAAAGCGAGTCCCTCGTTCGCTTCAACATCCATAACCATAAAAATTTGCATTTCTCCCCAGCACATGAGGAATTCATGGTTTCTCTAGAATTTTAAGATATCTAAAATGCGGCGAGCACACATGACTGTGGGTGCATATGAAATATTACGGAGAGGATTCATGCAGTTGGTGTGCCGCGTACAAATTAGAGAAATTGTGTACGAAGCATTGTTAAATTCAGATTGTGACAAGCGGCAACTTCCGTTGATTTTGCTATTGTTAAACATAAACGACCTGATTAACATTTAACAATAATGTGGGAAATTAAAGTAGAAATTTAAATTTTCATTCGAAACCACAAACAACTTAATTAAATAAAGTCAAGCTAATTTTTTAATATCCAATTCATTCAACATGCACACAAAGTTCTCGTTAGATAATCAAATTAAATCCCAAATGTAAATGAACGAAATTTTCATTGTATCACTTTAATCAGATTGGACGCATTCATCAGTTGAATTCATTCTCTCTGTGGATCAGTTGTGCTGAAATTTTAAATTGGATTTTTCAATTTTGAAATTGTCAATTTCTTCAGATTCTCATATCCATTGCATGGAGATCTGAAATGTGCTTAAAGTTTCTCTTTTCTCAAGTACAAAAGAGTAAAATTGATTTTTTCCCCAATGCAAATGCTTCATTTATTATTTAAAGAACAATTATCGAGTCTATTTTCTGACATTTAGTCTGTTATCGGTGTTCCTCTGCACCTTTTTTTACTCTCTCCTCCAACTCAAGCTTCCATCCGCTCTTTCATGCGATATTCATTCGATAATATTTTTTAAATCGAGGAGAAAAAAGAGCGGAATATAAAAGCGAATATAAATCAGTTTTCTGTCAGTTCCATTCGATTGCCATTTTCGCTCTCTCCAGCTTCCGATAATTTTCTCCCGAGTGCCTTCTCCAACTGCTATTCATTCTGAAGCAACCAGCATCAGCATCGCTTTAACCCGGAAAAGTCGTTGTTTATATAAATTGAGAGTGAAATTGTCGATGATATATTTTTTTAATAAATTTCCCCCGATCGCTGTCGATGAGAGGACTAAAACTATTAGAAAAGTTAAACACCAACTATCAGCAAAATGAAACGTTTAAATGAAGTGGAATGGAAAGTTTTTTTCCTAGACCCTTATAATTTTGCCATCAATTAAGAGGCATTCGATTGGATATTCGAAGGATAATGGTTTCATAAATGTCAATTTTGATATCTGCCAATTATATTTTCACCGGTTGATTTTCTCATTCATTCATCTATTGAGAAATAGAAAATCTTATTTCAAAATTGAAATTTATCCAACAGCTGCTCAAAGTGAATGTGAAAGCTGGGACGATAAATTCACTGATTTTATTAGCATTAAATGTCAGAAAAAGTTCCTTATCGTAGAACATAGTCTTTTTTCTCACTCTTCCCCCCGGGGTGGGTTCCGTCTGGTGATTTTATAGATTTAATTAAGCTCTCTAGGAATTCTCATTTCTGTATGAGAAAAAATAAAAGGTAAATTTTCATCGTGATTTTAATTTAAATTTCTTTTTTGCCTTCTCTTGCACACACAACCCTTGTGATACATTTAATGAGAAAATTTCGAAACTTTCACAAAATTACATTTTTTTGCTAATTGTTTCAGTAAAATTTTTCACATTTTTCTAAAAATTTGTGCCACAAGGGAAAGAATTGCTTTTTCATGTTTCAGAGGATTCACATTCAGTTTAATGTTTTGCTTATGTCCCCACAAGAATTTTAATCCAACTACACATTCGCAGCGGTATTGTCCCATGCACTCGAGAGCATTAACTTTTAGAGACCGCAGAGCTATTTGAGGTGGTTAAAAAATAATAATACAAGAGATTATACACAACGCGATACAATAAATCTTAATTATTGTTGAAACTTTTCGCTCTCGAAAATTCCTTCAGCAATTTCTTTCTAGAAAATTTTCATCAGCGAGGCGACGAGGGGGTTTTATTTCATTTTTATGCAAATTCTGCAATCTTTGCTGAATCCCGTGGAAAATAATAATTTTTCGCTAGAAGTTTTCATTAAAAATTTTTGAAATCTTTTTGAAAGCGACTAAGTGAGAGCTAATTCAATCATTGTTGAGAGATGAGGAAAAAAATTAATGACATTCATAAAAAATTTACGTCTAACTTTTGACAACTTTTTGAGAAATTTTAAAAATCAGTTGTTTGAAGGTTTTAACCATAATTAATACTGAAAGATAAAAAAATAATAATTTAATCTCACTGACTCGCTCTTGAACTTTTATTAATTCTTCCAAAAGTTCAAAGCTCCTTTTATCGATCTCAGATTTTCACCCACATAATGTTGCGTAAAATTACAAGTCAATGTGCGATTTTATCTAACAAAGAATTCAGACACAACTAAATAATTTAAATCCTTTGTTTATGAGAAACAAAACTCAGTCTTGATAGCATAATTTAAAGTTCAATGCTTTCGCGTTTCGCTGAGTACCATCAACATTATTAAAATATTTTCAATGAGTTTTCAGCTGAATTTTCCATAAATAAATTTCATTGTTTTAATTTAATCAATAACGTCCTATTAAAATACCCCAAAAGCTTTTTAAAATTTCTGCATATTTTCAAAAATTCAATATCGAGCTTGACAAAATTATTATTGATATAGGTCGTATCTGCTGTTGATGCTGAAGTTTAATATTACCTCAAGTTAATCCATTTTGAAGATTCCATTATTAAACTGTCTTCCATGGTAACGTTTCTCTCTCTCTCACCCTTTTGAGATGCTTTCAATCAATTTCTTTAGGCATGTAAATGTCGCAAGAGGATCACACAAATTCTTTGTTAACCATTGGCCTTTGCCAAAGAAAAATAAGATTTTCTTAAAATCACAAAATCTTCTTGAAACTAAATCTTTGATCAGAAATTGAATGGGCAGTCACCGGAGGCAGGCAAACAGATTGCATTATATTTTCTTATGAGGATTAAGGTGAAAGGTTTTCGTCTAAGGCCAAACATAGTTCTCGAGTCATCGTCATGACGTAATAATTATTCAACATTCTGTTGCTTTTTCAGTGTCTTACGCTTGATGTTGTCGGTGATGATGGTAGAGATGAGATGATGTTGGCTACTTCATTTTCAATTTTGCGGAAATAATTGAATTTTATTATCAACCTCTCTCTTCAACCTTTGCCTTTCGAGATATACCGTTTTTGTCGTCCAGAAACCAGCTCTTATACTACTCTGATCTTCTCATAGATACCAACTTTTTAAGAAGAGCTCTTCAACTGCCTTTGTCGAGGAGATTTTCCTTTTTTTCTTGCTCATAAGAGTCTTCTGATGAGATAACCATTGAACGAGTTTAAAGAGTAATAAAGGGGGTTGCTTGTCTATACATAAGAGAAAGAAAAGCATCAGAGAGAAGATAAAAATGTTTGGGATAGAAAAATTAATTGATAGACGGTTCGAGTTGAAAAATTAGCGGTCATTTAGAGCGAGGTTGCTTGTAAATTAAATTGCTATTAATTTTATTTCTTTTTTTCCTAAATCAACTGGACATTTTCTGACTTTTTGAGAAAAACAAGGAACAAAGAAATATCCCATAGAACAATTTTTGGTTGAATTGATATCAATTTGACGTTAAATCCTTGTCAAAAAAAAATTTTGACATCAAATTGATATTAAATTTACATGAATTTGATATCAACAAAAAAAATTTAATGTCAAATTTAACGTCAAATTTAATGTCAATTTAATAGCAAGTAAAAAAATATTTTATTTGATATTAAATTAATGTTTTATGAATATCAAATTTGACATAAATTTGATATTAAATTTTTTGACTAAAATTTCAATATCAAATTTTTACATTAATTTGATGTCAATTTAATATAAAAATTTTTCACCAAAAATTTGTTATTAAATTTTTACATTAATTTGATATCAATTTTATATAAAATTTTTTGACCAAAAATTTTTTATTAAATTTTTACATTAATTTGATATCAATTTTATATTAAAGTTTTTGACCAAAAATTTTTTATTAAATTTTTACATTAATTTGATATCAATTTTATATTAAAGTTTTTGACCAAAAATTTTTTATTAAATTTTTACATTAATTTGATATCAATTTTATATTAAATTTTTTGACCAAAAATTTGATATTAAATTTTTACATAAAATTGATGTCAATTTAATATTAAATTTTTTGATCAAAAATTTGTTATTAAATTTTTACATAAAATTGATGTCAATTTAATATTAAATTTTTTGATCAAAAATTTGTTATTAAATTTTTACATAAAATTGATATCAATTTAATATTAATTTTTTTGACCAAAAATTAAATAGAAATTTTTTATATTAAATTGATGTCAATTTTATATTAAATATTTTGACAAGAAGTTTAATATCAACTTTTTACATCAATTTGATGTAATATATTCTTTTTAAATTCAATGCAAAGTTTTGTTGTAAAATTTTAAAAAAAAATATTACATCAAGGTTCAAAGTTTATTATCAAGCATTTGGGAAAAAAAGTTTCAACAAAATTTCCTTTCAAATGTTGATTCAACTTAATTCTTAGAAAAAATATATTACACTCTTTGTAAATACAAAAGGATGAGAGATTTCTTCATTCAATAAAATTTTTAATCTGATATTTTCTATTAACTATAACCCTTTATTGAAAGTTTTTTGAACAGTTTCCGTTTTTGCTTAAGTCGCTTTCCTTAATTTTCTGATAATTTTTTCAAAAGTTCCTAAAATAAGCATCGAAAATAACATAAAGTAGAATAAACAATTTATATTTCAGTTTAAATTTTTAATTCCTTTCATAAAATTCTAAAGATAATTATTGCTTCAAAATTTAAATATCTTTAACAAACCTGAGAAAAAAAATAAAGTTTGGTTCAAAATAATAAGAATGAGGATATTTTTTTTTTGAAAGCTAAAAGATATTATCAAGAAATTAATAAGTATCTGCTTAAATTTTCACAAAAACTTTTGATTTCTTATATAAGTCTTTAGCCATTGTGAAATTAAATTTAATAAAGGCTTGGTAGCGCAATGTTACGCGCGCGAGTGTTAACAAATTCATCTTCTTGAAGACAGCGGTTCGAATCCTAGCAACGGCGGGTAAGCAAAAATAAGTTTGAGTTTCTAAAAAATATTCCTCCTTCATTACAGAGCAAAAAACAACCAAGTGTTGACCTGATATAGCAAAAAAACTTAATTAAATTAAGTGTTCCACAAAAGTGGAAAATGAAATTTGACGTCAAATTTACATTAAATTGATAGCAAAATTTGACACAAAAAATTTTTTTAGAAAAAAAATCATGTCAAAATTTGCTATTAAATTGATATAAATTTAATGTCAAAATTTGCTATCAAATCATGGTTAAATTTAATAGCAAAATTTGACCAAATATCGACGAAGTTGCCCAAAAAATTTGCTATCAAAAATTGATATCAAATTGATATAAAATTGACACTGAAAATGTTCTGTGGGTTAAAACTTGATAAAAAAAATTTACAAACAATGTACATACCTAAATTTAATTTATTTTTATGTATCAAAAACTCAAATTCAACTTCCTAAATTGTTATTTAAAATTTAATGCATTTCAATAGCCATGCTATCATCTTCAGAAATATTCGATACACACTCGATGTGTTCAAACATCTGAATTTTCAATTTTTTTGCCATTAAATCAGATTTTCCGGACAGTTTTCATTAATTATTCATTAACCTTTTTTATTTTCTTATTTCTTTCACCTTTGTAATTTTTGGGATCATTTCTTCTCTTTTAAAATGATTAAGAAGAATTTAGGATCCGCCTCCGGTGTCATGGTAAATTTTTGTGAGTGTATTTTAATTTTTAAATGATTGAAATTGAATAAAAAAATTTAATTTTTTCATTCATCATTAACAAAAAAATCTATCAATAAATTTATCACGCACATTTTACCATTAGCTTAAATCTCACCACAGAATTAACCGAAAAAAGTATTCAAAACCTTCGACTGTGCGCGCTCATCATCCCAGCACGTATATTTTACCTTCTTCGCTTATGCGCACATCACAAAATCATAATCTTCATGCTAGTATTCATATCATCGCTGGGCTCCGACGCCGTTGTAAGGTTTCATTTGATATTATTTGCAAAAAAGTTGCACAACTAAACAAAAATTTTGAGTTCAAGCTTTTTTAATTAGATTTTATTAGCTTTAAAGATTGAAAGTTTGAGATAAGAGTGAAAAGAAAGTGTCTTTGTAGTTTAGCAGTGAAAAATGATCAAATTTAGCTAAAAAAATTATTTTAAAAAATCGATAATACGACAAATTAGGATTCAAGTTTAAATAGTTGCGAAATTTCAAATATTTTAGCCTTACACGCGCTTCTTTTGTGTGTTGATAGAGCAAAAGCGTTTTATTTAATTTTTCGCTAAAAATTGCAACGAGTCAAAAAATATTTTCTTGTCTCTACATGAAATTTTGTGCAATGCAACATGAGAAATTAAATCAATAACTGAATTTTAAAATCTACAGTTGAGCTTTCTTTTTCAAGAAAGAAGCCTTTTAAAAATTTTAGTTTTAGAGAAGCTCAATGCACTATGACAGTCTCGCTCGCCTTCAAAAGGAGGTATTCGAAAAGGTGAATTTTAATTAGAGTGTACTAAACTAAGAGCTGTACATAAACTCACTAAAAAGAACTTTTAAAAATTTACATACAAAAAAGAAATCACACTCATCATAAGAATTAAAAAATTGCCCATGGCATTTAAAATTTTAACATTCTTACGTCACTTGATTGCGACATGTGCCGGTCCTGGGTTATTTCTAACGGTTTATTTTTACAACTTGTAAGTAAATTAAATTAAAACCAGCTTCACTACGGACCTTATAATTGTTACAGTTGCCTTTATAAGTTATGACATTTTGCTTCTTTTTGAGTGTCTCGCAAAATTTTGAATATCGTAAAACGAATTTGGGTCACATATTGGAGATGAACAACGAGTTTCACTCGAAATTTTTTTCAGTTTCTTTTATTAATTGTGTAAGGCTTGGAGTCAATGCTGAGTATTATGTTTTGGGTATTATTCGCAAAAAGAAGTGAATCGTGAATTATTTAATTCGGCTTAGTGATTTTGAGTTTATTTAATTTTTTTATCAGAATGGTGTATGTAAAATTTTTATTATTTTGTTCATTTTGATTTTATCTCAGTGTTCAAAAAAAATTTGCAGATTTATAATTTCATCGAGTTTTATTTCTGAAGAATATTTTTAACAAAAAAATTGTATCATCAGGCTCGTGTCACAACTCACAAAATTCTTCAAAAATAGCACTCAAATTATTTCCTAATCAAGAATCTTTTTGCCGCTGTAAAATTGTGTACTTACCAGACGCTTTCAGCTTTGCAAATGAATTTCATTCTCTGATGTTTATTTTTCATCGTATAAATGATTGATTTGATTGAAAGCATTTCATGTTCATTAAACACGGTGTAATTTTTAATTCGTTTGCTTAATTGAATTTTTACATGATGCTGAATTTAAATTTATGCAAATGAGCTATTTTAAAATTTAAATTAATTTATTTTCGCCATAGAATTCTCTTAAATTCGTTAAAGCTGCTGCTAGTTGGATGGTTTGCAGTGTTTGTCATTATCCCGCTGGTGTTTCGCTTCTCATACCGGATACAGAGAGGATTGATTTTCTTGAATTTCAGTAAGTATAGATAATTTTATGATCCTATTTTTATCCCTTAATTGATGGGACATTGCGAAACCAAAAATCTATTACTTTTTTGTGTCATCCTCACACATGAGTACAGTAAACCAAAAGGACTATAATAACGGATTTAAATAATTATTCAATTAAAAGTTAACCATCTGAAAAAGTTTAATTTTATATATGTTGCGATAAAGTTTAGGGGTGATGGAGATCGAGAAAAAATTGCTGGTAATCTTTTTCTCTTCCCCCCTTTTTTTACTCGTAATGAATAAGTAAAAACTTATATCTGCCATATATATGCATTGAAAAAGTTTTTCTTGTCCTTGTTAAATTTTCTTCAAGACTTTTTTGCTCCCCTCTTCTCGTACGAGAAGAATAAGTACTTTCTTTCGTTTCCAAGTGAAAATGAAGAGGATTACCGGAAGCAAAAAAGTTATCAAGAGTCATTCGGTTAAGTTTACTTCCCTTTTTTGTGGTTTGTTGAACATTTCACTTTGCATAGATAAAGAGAATTGTTGTACAAGTGTTGACTCGCAAAAAAAGTAAAATATGCTTCTTGAAAATTCAATTTCTAATGCTTGATTGTTTTCAATGGTCATTTCCTCTAATGTCATGTCCTTCCACTCTCTTGACTCTGTCTTTAGTGTCCATTGAGAAAGCACAAAGTAAAGGTAAAAAAGAATTTTTGAAAGCATGCAAAAAATCTAGTGGATTTTAGTGTATTTTATTTCTTATCTTATTTCATTCTGAAAATTTCCACATCTTCATTTTCTTCTCAACGGCACTTTGACATTTTTTCTATTAATATTTTAAATAGACGTACACGTCGCTCATTGAAGATAACAAGAGACAACGGATGCTACAGGAGATTGCTCTCTTTATTCACATTTTTTTTACTCAACTCAGAAAATCTCATTTTTATTTGAACTACCTTTGACAAGGGGGTGGGAAGCTGTATTCAAATTAAATATTGCTTTTTTCTCACTTCCTGAGGTTTGGTGAAATTATTTAAAAATTGAAAAATTTCAATCTTTAAGTTTTTTAGTAAAAATTTGAAACTTTTCGAAATTTAATTTTTATAATTTATTAATTTTGTATTATAATGTGAAATAATTATAACGTCATAAATTAATTATTTCTTTATATTTTTTTAAAAATGTCACATATTTTCTTTAATATCCAAATGCAATCGTTATCAAACAACCCCTCGCATGACTTCACTTTGTCACTTTATGGAAATAAATTATATAGTGTGTACATAGAAGGAAATTATGACGAATAAATGCAATTTGAATTTAAAAAGTTGCTGAAAGTAAAAGTTGAAAATATATAACGATAGAACGATAGTGAGGAATGATAATATTAAAAAACTTTATTTTTTCTTTTTTATTTATTTCATTTTTCCTTCTTTACCAGTTCGTGCATCTAGTTGCAAGTAAAATTTTATTTTCTCTAGCGAAAATATGATTTTTAAGCACTTGAATTTTAAGAAAACACCATTTAGATGAGAAACTTTATCTATGATCCTATCTCAACCTCAATTATATTCCGAGAAAGTTTCACGCTCCCTTTCGGGAAGCGTTTTCGCAAATTTTCTCTTTCATATTGCAAATTCAAATGAGAGCGGAAAGCGACAGAAGTGTTATTACGAAACTAATTCCATATATTTTTTCTCTCTTCTCTTTTTGTCTTTTTATCTGATTTTATTTGCATCATTTTAAAATTTACGAACGACAAAAAAAAGTTCACTATCCACCCCACTTGGATTTAAGCGCTCCGGAATCACTCGGACTTTATGGGACTCGCAATTTTGTGATAAAATATGAAGATGAAGATAAGAATTTGTTGTCCATTGCCACATGGCACGTTTTGCCCAGCAAGATTGTTAAGCGCTTTAGCAAACAGCTAAAGATAGATGCAGAAACGCTGAAGAGGGTTGTTAATGACATTCATTACCATGCGAATGAAAGCGACGACGCGACGAGTGAGCAAAGCTATAAGGCCATTGAAGCATTAATAGGAGGAAGTCACTTTAACATCTACAATGGCACTCACAAAGACCTTTTATATGAGGAAATATTGCGAAAATCTAAAGATCCGATTGTGCTTTATTTGCACGGCAATACCGGAACGAGAGCAAATGGCCATCGGATAGAGTTATACAAGACATTACAGAAATTAGGATATCATGTCATTGCATTAGATTATAGAGGATTTGGTGACAGCAGCTCGCAAAGTCCAACCGAAAGGGGTTGCGTATCTGATAGCCTGTCGGCATATATTTATGTCAAAAATCTAACAAATAACCCTCTTTATGTGTATGGTCATAGCTTAGGTAATTCACTCATACATGAAATGCAAAAAAAAATATGAAATTCCTCACTCATTCGTGCTCTATTTATTTTTCACTCAGGAACCGGTATTGGACTTCATATGCTCTCGCTTGTAAGTAAGAGCAGCAATATTGTGGATCCCCAAGGTGTAATTCTTGAGAGTCCTTTCAATACCATGAAAGATGAAATAACAAATCATCCCTTCTCGGTGGTAAGTTCCCTTCATTTTATTTGCTTTGATTGTACTTTTCTAGAGTGAAAAATGTCTTTCCCTCCGAAAGAAATAAAAGCTTTTTTATGATGCCTCAAAGAAAAGAACAATTTTGTTCATTGAAATGGGGTCGTTTAGCTGAAAATATGAACATAAATCATTTAAATAAAATCTTTGTCAAAATTTTCATATAAAGTGCACTAAAAATGTTTCAGAATGAGCAATAGCATTTATTTATTTTGAACCAAACAACCCCAGACGAACATCTTTTCATTTTCATTATTTTTAATCTCGCTTGTTTCTTCAATTAAAATAAAAATGTACTAAATACCTTTTTTTATCATTACAGCTCTTCCGCTGGTTGCCATGGTATGAAAGCACAATTGTGCGGCCAATCTATGAAAATGGTTTTCGGTTCGAGTCGGAACATTACATTTCGGATATTCGTGCGCCTGTTATGATAATGCACGCTGATAATGATCGCGTGATACCTTTGAAGCTCGGATATGGCTTATATAGGAAGGCAGTTGAGACGAGAGGAAAGTCATGGGGTCCGGTCGAATTCCATCGCTTTATGGAGAAATATGGCCATAAACACATAGTTAGAGCGCCAACTTTTGCCGACATCATTGATCAATTTATTAGGCGTTACAAACTCGAGTCGTATTAGCGAGAGAGAAAAAACTCAAATTAAAGTCAGAATAAGAAAGAGTAAGATGTTATGCTTCTGAGTTGTTCGGGTGATAAATTATTTATGACTTTTCTTATCTTCTTCCCTCTTGTCGCTTTTCTTATTTGCAACTAAACTTTTTTTCCCAAGCTGAAAATTTGATCGAATTTCTCAATTTCTCAAGTCATTTATCTCAATATATTATAACGAATAGATACGTAGCATCATAGCGCAATATGCATATAGCAGACAAAAGTTTTTTCAACTCTTTTCTTAAAGCAAAGTTTTACTTACTTAAAGGAATTTTACTCTCTATAATTATTTTTTAAAACCTCCAATGAATTCAGGAAATAAAACAAATTTTAATTTTAACCAAAAAATATTTTTAAGTGAATATTGTGACTTTTTTGAACAATGCTCGAGTTAAACTCTACACACATATTTTTATCTCTCATAATTATTTTTTTATAAAGGAAACAAAAGCGGAAATTTTTAGAATAAAATTGGCATAAAAGTACTGAAAATTGCGATGAAATGTATAATAGAGCAGAGACATTAGAAAATGAAATTTGCACTGTGAAAACTTTGTCTTTCCCGACTTTTTTCAAGATGCACTAACTAAAGGATGAAAAAGTTAGTGAATAAAATCGACTTTAAATCTCTTTTTATCGAAATTAGGTATTAAATTTTTATAGACTAAAATCGGAAAACTTTATTAAAATTTAGCGTTCATGTTTGTTTATGAAATTCATGAAACTCAGCGATATTAAATTTTATGATAAACCGTCAAAAATTAATAAATTGCATAATGAAAAATGTTTGTAAACAACATTTGGGAGCTGAAATGTGAGCTGCATTAATCCATTGAATATTTCATGAATTTAATTAAAGTATTCACATGTTTTTCGTCATGATTTGTAACATTTTATGTTTAAGGACGAGAAAAAAATTAAATAAATATTTAATGAAATCTCAAATAGCATAATTGCAGTCATTATTCCATCCCACATACAAACCTCCTTTTCCCCGCCCTCATCACTCGTTACGCTTCATGAATGTATACGAAGTAAATCTGTTAAGTAAACTGACAACGGCACGAAAGAAAAAGAGTAAAAAGAGCTACGAAGTACTCATCATCATTTTATGTGACAATCTGCGAGCAGCACAAGAGGCATCGTGATTAAACAGTGAAATCTTGCCATGCTTTCAGCAAACTTTAAGATATAAAACTTTAATTTTAATGAAGGTATCACTGTGAGTGATGGAAGTGAAGAAGAGTAATTGAAAATTAGTTTTATGATATCTAAATTTTCTCTCAGCTGAGTTTAGATTTGAAATTTCAGAGAGTTAAAAAAGGGATAAAAATAATAATGGACAAAGTTTTTAATTGCAGAGGAAAAAAGTTGCTAAATTTTTTAAAATAACGGAAATATTTAAATTTAAATTGACCGTTAAGTTTTTCCTTCAAGGGTGATTTAAAAATGAATTTATTAAATTACTTTTTGCTTCATCAATCTGTAGAAGTTTCAGGAAGCGATAGCTTTTAGGCAAATGTCGGAATCTCCCACCCCAACTGCCATTCCATGAAAGAGTCAAAAGGGAAACTTTTCTCATGAAAGATCAAGTCCCTTTTATATTTCGCTTGATTAGATTTCCATCAGTTGATGATATCAGTATCAAACTTTTCATTTTCTGTGGGTTCATTTTCTGCATCATAATAAACCTTTGGAGATTCAAAGATTCAAAGTCAATCATGCCTTTACATTTCATCAGTGTATTTATTCAATTTGGCTTGCGTGCGCATTGCTGAACTTTGTCTCTCATTTTGACACTAAAATGATTTTACAAATGATTGATTGCGGAATGATGTGATTAAAGTCTTTCTTTAATAATTGCTCTTTAGCCTGAAAAATTCAGTAAAAATTAGGCAGAGTTGATTTATATTTATTTTGATCTTCAAAAATCTTTGAATGTGGATTAAATTTTTTTAAATCTCTCTCTTTTTTAAAAGTTCATAAAATTAATTTCTAAACATGCCTTAAAGAATAAAATAAATTTTTTGAAATGCCAGAAAATAAATCAAATTTCAACATCAATTTATTTCTTCTTCAACAACTCTGCTTTTATATAACTCGTTCATTGAATAAAAAATAAGCTCAATATTCTATGAAATTAAATTAAATTTTATCGAAACGAGCATCATACGCACAGTGCACATACAATCATTATCAATAAAGTGAAAGTTGATGAAATAAAAAAAAGAATCATTTTTATTCATCGTCAAATCCAATTCTACGAGTGCATGAGTGACTCGAGTGTAGGGAATAAAAGTGCTGTAGACTGCACTTTTGCTCTGTGTGTGCACAACAATGTATATGTCTCGGAAAATAAATGACAATCGACCGATTCACAATTTAATTTATAGCTTACATTGAGCAAAATGATTGCATTTTGGAGTGAAAAAGCGAATGTCACGCAAAAAATGCACAGCGAATTTTTGAGATATTGAGTCGCTGCTGAAATACGAGGGAGCAGAAATCTCTGCAATGGATGACAAAAATCGTCATTTGTAAAATCCCAAAAGCTAGCTTACATTTTGCTGCGCTCATTGGATTGTTTTGCGTTTCACTATTCAATAAACCAGATTTCATACGCTTCACTTACCATTTATAAGTGCACTTATTGGTTCATTCTAAAACTGTGATAAATTTAATAGAAAAGTCTACAAAGTTTTCGAACTTTTGACAACACGTTTGAAATATTAATTTTTCAATACATAGAAAAAGAGTTGAGAGGAGATTTTTTTTTTTGTTTTAGTAATATTTATTTATTTTATAAAAAATAATACATATGTATGTTTATAAATTGATTCAATGTGAACGTTATTTTTCAGATTTATTTCTTAATATCACTCATCATCTATGTAATTGCTATACAGGTGCTCTTTTAATCTAATTTTAAAAGACGTTAAATTGTGAAATTTCTTAACTTCCTGAGGTAATTCGTTAAATGCTCTAGTAGCTCTAAAATAAAAATCGTTCTGAGCTATATTTCGCGATACAGAGAATTCGATATAATCATTTCTGTTTCTTGTGAAGTGACCATGCCTATCACTTAAAAACTGTAAATTTATATGATTTTTGATCATGTTATGTCTAATCTTGAACATTACAATATTTAATTGAAAATCACATACGGCCTGAAATGGAAGAATTTTTTCGCTAAATAATTCATTATTGTGACATCTCCTGTCTTTTCGAAAAACAATTCTTAGAGCTCGACGCTGAACTACCGCAAGTGACTCGGTTAAATAATTGGGTGCTACGCTCCAAATGACATTCATATAAATTAAATGTGAATAAACATTCGCGTAATATAGTTTTAGTGCCGTTTTTTCAGATATGAACCTTCTAATTTTAACTAATTTTGCAACAAATGGATTTATTTTACGTTTGATGTGATCAATCTGTACAGAAAAATTCAGTTGTTCGTCAACGAACAATCCTATGATATTTAAATTATCAGTGCGCTGTATTGTATCGCCGTTAAATTTAATATTTAAAGCTCGTTCAGTGAAATTTTCGAATTTTTTTCTCCCTTTAAAAAATACATATTTTGTTTTCGATGTATTGGCGCTAAGGTAATGAAATTTTAACCACTGACTTATGTGTAATAGATCACCCTCTAACCTTGATTTTAAATCACTTTCATCGTAACCTGATGCAATTAAAGACATGTCATCGCAATAAAGCCTTAGTACATTTTCAAGAGGCAATTCAAATAATGAATTAACGTAGATATTGAATAACAGTCCAGATAAAACTCCTCCTTGAGGAGAACCGCAAATGACAGTTAATAGGTCGCTCAAAGTATCATCTACTTTTACTACTTGGGATCTTTTATATAAATATGATTTTAAAATGTCAAAGAAAAAAGGGGGAAAATTCATTTTTGATAATTTTATTAAAAGCACTTCGTGATTGATGCAGTCAAAAGCGCTTGACAAGTCAATTGTGAGTAATATAGTGAGAAACTTTTGATCCAATGAATAATAAATATCATTCATTGTGTGTAACATTGCCGTTTCAGTGCCCGATTTCTCCATGTAACCGAATTGATTTGGATGAAAAAAATTATTTATTTTACAATGATCCATTATTCTTCTATGAATAACACCTTCATAAAGTTTTGATAAAATACATATTAAAGAGACTGGCCGATATGATTTTGTATCCGATTTACTTCCTTTTCCTTTTATGGGTTTCACAATGCTGAATTTTAGTGAATCGGGAAAAGTCCTTCATAAATGTTTTTAATCTTACATAGTATTGGTGTTAGTTGCGCTTTAATTTATAAATTTTAGATATCCAAACACACTTTTATTCAGTGTCATATTAATTAATTGTACTTCTCATTATACAGGAAGGACACTCAAAAGAGAACATAAAATGAGATCTTTATTTTTATGGTAATTATCTATTAAAGGCATTATTGGGCGGTCATTTATTTATTTCATATTTTGAAATTATTATATTACATTTTTTTTTCCAAAATTTCATGTCTATCAACAAGCATCTTATCGATTCATTCATGTTTTGAGTTTTTACCTATATTATTTATTTCTCTTTTTTCTTGTTTGGCATTACTCGAAAAATGCATCTAGAATTTTTTTAGCTTTAGCGCAAAGGCGAAACCTTGTTTCTTAAAATCCAACACTGTAATATGCGGCATAACGGAAGTTTTTTAACCCTCATAATTTTTTTTAATGCTTATAATTTTAGAATTTCATTATCAATGAATGGTTTACATTTATTAGTTTTATACTTTAATGTGATCAATATATTCTTTATATCCAAAGCAACGTTAAAATCATGGAGGTTAAATTTCTAATAATTTTCACTCTAATTTTCTTATTATTTACGCATTCATACGTGATTTTTTTATTATTATTTACTTTAGTTGCATCATTTCCATATCGACAAACAAATGCTTTATCCCTAAAATCAAAATAAGAAAGAACAATTTTTTTGTTTTCATCATCATCTATACAATCGCTTAAGATATGATCAATACATATATGGAATAATCTATTAATATGACTAATTCGAGTTGGAAAAAGATGTGACGACTGTTCAAAAATCGAAATCGTTCATGAAAACCGTATCTTTATAATTTTCTATTGCGCGATTCAATCAAATATCATATTAAAACCCAAAACTAGACTTTTTTTAAATTTCTTTAACAATGTGTTTAATTCGTCAACAAAAATTGACCATTGGGACATACGGTTGCCCGTTACAAAATAGCAAAATGTTTTTCTTTTCATTTAGTAAGTTTATGGCAAGACAGTTATTTCCATTCCAACTTTTATTAAAAATCTCGTTGGCTGAATCGAAGAATTTATGAACGAAAATCGCAACGCCTCCACCTCTCATTCGTCTCAGTTAGTGGAAGCAAATAATTACCTAAGTTAATATATCTTTTCATCGCTATTTATCCAAGTTTCCTATCAAAACGATGTGAAAAATTCTGTTACCTACTTTAAAAAATCTTCAATATCTGTAATTTATTCCTAATTACCTCCATTTAAATACAAGAATTTACAGCACCAATCGTATTCGCAATTCCATTATGAGGATTTATGACTAAATTCTAAATTTTCAACAATAATCTTTTTAAATTAATATTTCAAGAAAATACGGAGACATAATTCATTTTTTTTTTATTTTAATGTAAATTAAGAAAAGAGTAGTTGGTGAGGTTGAAATCCGAAGAGCGAATTTTTTTTTCTCCACTCGAAACCATGCGAGTTATTAAATGTCACAAACCCCTCCTTTCACCACACAACATATCGTCAAGAATTCATTCTATAGTCTTACCAGTAAAGAAAATTAAAAAGCAAGCCAAATAGCTGAGACTATTTCAAGGTCAGTATAAAATGCACAAGTGAGTAGTTTCAATTTGAGATCGACTATAACTTTTCTATTGAGTGGTTTTTTGTGAATAAGATTTAAAGGAGACGTCGCATAAAATTATTTGAGGCATTTCGCATTTTAATTGACCCATGTTGTTGCCTGTTATACATCTTAGAATTTATTGGAGTTTGAAAACAGCTCAATGACTGGCCTTCTAATTAGTTTTACTAACAATTCGGTCACATGGTGTAAAACTTTTTGTAGAAATTCAGTAAAATTAGATAAAAAAATTATTTTCACTAATTTACTTTTCATAGATTAAAAACGTATTTCATTGTTTTTTGGTCACATTCATTAAAAATTGCAAGATTTATTGCAAGAAAATTTAGACCAACTAAAAACTCCATAAATTTTTCATTCACAGCCTAAAACGAAACTTTTTTAAAAACGCAATTTATCATTTTTACAAAATGAATTATTATTTTTAAAAACAGTGGTTGGGTTTTAATTTAAATTCAACCTAAAAACTTTCAAATCAGTTTACAGACAAAAAGCTTTAAAAAAATTCTAACTCGCTTTTCCAAAGCTCAAAATTATTCAGTGAAAACTTTTTTGACGAGCTTTCAACGTAAAAGCTACAAATCTCCACTTTTGCATATGAAATTAGCACCATGAGCTGCTGTCGTGAGTGGAAACTGTCGAGATGAAATTTTCACTTAAATCAATACATGCATGTGAAAGCCACTCGAATTTGAATTTTGAAGCCATTAATTTTAAAGTCAAAAACTTTGTTATTCCGCTTACATTATGTGACATCCATGACGATGCTCTAAATTTTGGATCGTTTCAAGTAGCTCGATGCTTGTTTTTGTTTGGCAATATTTTGAAGCAAAACTCATTTCACTTTTTATTACCTCACGTTTTTCCGCACATGCATGTAGATTAGATAACATTGACTATATATGAGGATGTGGAAAGACAGAGAAGAGGCATGCAGCACTTACTCATGTTTTAATATAGGAAATAATTTACGAATAAAAAATATGATGGAAAAATTGCGCGCGAGGTGTGCGGGGAAAAAATTTATGGAGCCAGCTGTTGATGATATTTACATACGTGCGTACCTAGGATTTTTGGTTAATAACCGCTGTTATCGGGAAACACAAAAGAATGGAATGTTATGGAGGCATAAGAACAGATGAAAGCATTAAATTTCCTCAACGTTAAATTTTATCATTTTTTCCAGGGCTGGAAAAAAATGCACAAAATAAATTTTTTTCTCCAAATTTATACAAAACAAGAAAAACCTTTAAAATGTTTTGCAGAACAAAAATATCCCAGCAATTGCTGACTTTTAAAATCCGGACATTTTATGTGTCAACACCTCCCCCACTGATTCTTGAGAAAAAGCTCCGTTCACTACCCCATGATGCGATGAACCACCATCAAACCTACATACATCACGAAATGAGCTTAAAAAACAATAAACATTAAATTTACTCATGACATGTATGAAAAAAAGTCCAATCTCTGCTCTTTCATTGTCCTGCATTTTCATTCACACTTTTTGTCACTTAAGAATAATTTACACGCGTCATGTGCGTGATAATAATAAATGACAGACTTTTGATGCTATTTCAGCGAAAGCCAACATGTCATTCTAGTGTGTGTTTGTAGATGTGATACTGAAGGAATTATTGAAGGCTATTCTTCATAACTGCGTCTGTTTCTATTGTACTTTGTACTATGCGCTGTCAACCGTCGTGCAGGCTTGATAGAGGATTAGAAAAGTGTGATTTTTTTTATCAAATTCTACACGTAGGTGTTGTCGCGCAATTTATTCGTGTTAAATTAGATATCCGGACATTATGGTCATGATATGAAACTCTCACTATAGGTGAGCTGCGCTTAAAAATCTAACTGCGTGCATCATCTATCACACCAGCTCAGTCGCACACTATTGTTGTGATTTAAAAAAGCGTGAAAGGCTTTGCAGCCACACAAAAAGACTTTTTTGGTTTGTTTGAAAAGCGTGTTGATATTTTTATGAACCCCTATGATAATACGAAACGTGCTAGAGAGGAAAAATATAAGCGAAGATAGCAAAAGCGGAAACTTCAACAATAAATTCAATGATTATCGGTTATTTTCACATCCATTGAAAAGATGCCGAGAAAATTCAATTCACACGAAAGTCGCGCAATAAATTTCAATATCGAGAGTTTATTCGTCGCGAAAGCTACACGTGAAAAGCTTTTCTTTCGATACTTTAAAGATGCTAAAACACTTGAGGCAGGTTTTTCTTCTTGAATAATACTTTACTCCCATCACTCTTAACGCAATTCTTGCCGTTGCACCTAAGGTTGTAAATTTTTTAATACCAAACAAGAAAATCTTTGCAATTCTTCTTGTTTCTTGCCATAAAGTATTTAAGAAGAGGAGTGAAAATGAAGATGAACCACATTAAACGACCTCTGTTTGAAGATTTCTTTTTTATGTAACTTAGGCAATAACAGAGAGTCTAATTTGTTATTTGGAACTTTCTCATATGTTTGCCAAGTCTTTGAGCTTGAAAGACAAATATTTTACTTGAAGAATTTATTTAAAAAACGTTTGTGAATTTTAAATTTTTCCGGTTTCAAAAGTTTGCTCTTGTAATTTAAGCTGAGTTTTAAATACATAAAAATTTAAATAGAGGCATTTGTTGAAAGTTTCGTTGATGGTTTTAAAGCTTTTACATTTTGTGTTAAAAAATTAATGCAGCAGAATTTTGAGGTCATGTCTTAAAAATATTTTTTATTATTCATTAAATCTTTTAAAACTACACAAAGTTCGTGAACTTAAAAAAAACAAAAAAAGATTCCACAATTTTGATTGCATTTTAATGAACATAAAATGGAAATTCCTTTTAAAAATAAAAAATGATAATTTTTTTTAAATTCCTCATTTTATTTAAATTTATTTTACAAATCTGATTTATATTTGAAAAGGTCATTTAAGAGTTGAAAAAATGGCAAAGATTTTTTATGGTCAACAAAATAACCCCGCAAGTTACAAGGTCCGGTGATTTTCTTTGGTTTCTTTCATTTTTCCTCCTAAAATCAACAATAGAAAGTGGGGAAGAAAACACGTTAACGAGAAAAAGTTTTGTTGAGCAGTAAATTTGTCGTCCATGCGAGAAAAAAAAGAGAGTGAAGGAAAGTAAGAAGGTAGAAGGCTGGAAAAGAGACTTATAATGAGTCCACAGGAAGTTTCAAAATATCCCTTTTGTAGAGCTCGAATGAACAGAAGATTAGAAGTCCTTAGCCTTTGAGAATTGATGGTATGATACATAAAATGTTATGCGTGAGAGTGTGGGATGTCGTATGTAACGTCGTCGGTAACAGAGTGAAAAGTAAGGCAGTATTCCCTGTGAAATGTATTGTAAAAAGTACAATTTTAATGTCGACAGGAGCCTCATCCGGTATGTCGAAATTCCACACACACAATTTCGTCAATTCATAATTTAACAATAGCTTGGAGCGCAATAAAATGTTAAAGAGATACAAAATGGAAAAACTTCAATTTATTCATAGAGCGAGAGAGAGAGAGAGAAGAAGTGAAACCATGCCAAGAGCTCTAACGACACCGAACAAATTAATTAAATTGAGCTCTTCATGTTTTAATTGATACGAAATTTCTAATTGACGTGGTTTCAGGAGCTTAATGTGAAATTTAATAAAACAGCTCTCTACTTTTAATAAAAACATCAAATGCACTCGAAAATTTACTCACATGTGAAAATTTTCAATAAAATTTTAATTACCTTCAAATAGTTTCCGCACGAATGCGCTCGATTCTTGATTTTCCAAATCAAAAATTGAAGTTTATAATTGGAAAGGATATAAAACTCTCCAGTTGGTGATTAAATATCAATATTTCATCACTCGCAATATTTCGATACCTTCCGATGGTTGAAATTATTTCTCTCAACTTTAGACGAGCACACGATGTATGTCGGAGAGGGTGTGCAAAATGAGTATGGTATGAAAATTAATTGATTTGAATTATTAACTAGCTAACAGCATCTAACGATACACAGATGAACACACCAACAAAAACACACACACGCACACGATATCGACGTTTAGGGGCAATTTGAATATCAATTGATTGTTGTGGAGAATGAATATTAGCACACACATATGTGTGCATAGACTCGTGAGAGTGCTCTGTTGATTTTTCATGATACTTCACAGTGGGAATAAAATTCTTAGTTTTGGAGAGTTGTGATACTGACACTAAAGCTTAAAAAGTTTTTATGCGCTTTTAATTGTGCTTTTAACAAAATTTTAATTTTTGGAGAATTTTTCAAATTAAAATATTTATATAAGGGTTTTGAATGAGTTTTTGATATTTAATATGTTAAAAGAGTTTTTTTAAAAAAGCTTTGACAATAATTTTGATTTTTAAAAAGTTCTCAACTGTAAACAAAAGCTTTTGCTTTAAGTTACAATTTGAAATATCAATTTTTAACTTACCACATATTATGAGATTTTTTACCTCAAATTTATGAACTTTAATTTAAAAATTGATTTGATCTCTAAAAGTCATGAAACTTATTTTTACATTCAAAAAATTTTCTTTTAAAAAAGTTTTGATTGGAAAATAAAGTTTATGAAAAAAAATCTGTACAAAACTTTCGAGTCTTCATTCGAAGACCTTCGTCTGCATTGTCTATACGTTTATTGAATTTTTCAAAAGTTGACCATCTTTTTTTAAAAATAAAACTGAAATAAAAATTAAATTTTTTTAAATTTGAAAAAATCAAAAAAGGTTTGAAATAAATTTTGCATGTCACAGCAAAATTCGAGTAGATGGACAGCCCAATTTTTCCACATGCATGATAAAAATTGTTAGAAGCGACATGAGGAGGAGATTTCACATAAAAATAAATTGTAAATGATTTATTGCATGATAAAAATATATCATCTCAATTTATATCAAGCATCAACGCTGTATGTTCATGTTACATGCTACTTAATGTAAAAACTTTTGACATTATTTGATTTTAATACGCGAAGTTTGACTTTTTATTTTCCCTTTACCTCCACATGTGAATTTATCATCGAAATGTAATGTCAAAGTTGAATATTCTTAGTAATGTTTTTGGCAGCGTCTACCGGGAAGTCAAATTGATAGAAAATAATTTATTTCTATTCAAAAAAGATCTAAAACATGAAACTTCCTCTTTACGCGCTCGATGTCATTTCTAAACATCCTCTTCTGCCTATTTTCAAGTGAAAAAGGTTTCATGACATTTTCTCTGTTCTAGAATTACTTTTATCAGAAAACGCTAGATTGCCAATTGTGTCTTGTAAGATGTAAAAAGGAATCATTAAAAATGTATTGAAAAGCTATAAAAAGCCTTCCTCATGTTTTTTCTTCCTTCCTCTCTTCTCCGTCGAAAAAACACAAGCGAATGTGTATTGGAAAACCGTAATACTTGTCGAAGCTCCGGTACTTTAATTTAATTTTATTGAATTGACGAAGATAAACACTTAAGAGAAGTTGAAAGTCGGAACAGCTTTCATTTTCGTTATTCGTTTCTTCTTTTCTTTACATTTATTTCGGTTTTCGATTGTGTTCGCAATTGAAATCTCATCAATAAATTATTAACAATACATCATCAATGTTGGTTCTAGAGAGGAATTTTTAAAATATAGAATGATGGCAACAATTTTGTAGTGAATCACGAATTTTAAAGAGATTTTTAACTTGCAGGAAAAAAATAATTGAAAATTCAATGACTAAATTTTTCTGGTTCGCATTTTGTGAGAAAAAAACGACTTCCATGGAAACCACGAAATTAATATTCAAACTTTGATTAAATTTAAAACTTTTCGCATTTATCTGTTTTGAAAACTTGCGAGTGAAAATTTCAAAGAAAAAAAGTAAATTTATGATCTTGAATTTCTCCCACAAAATTTCAGAGTCCATGAAAAATAAAAATTAACTCCTCCAATCGCTGTTATTGTTCAATAAATTTAAAAAATCTTTTGAGCTTTCAAACCCACACACTAAGCGAACTTTTATGTGGGAAGATTCAAATTTCAAGGTGAAAAGTGCGGTGCTTTGTTGACTCTCTAATAGAAATTTATTGAAACGATTAAAGCAATAAATTTCTATTGAAATGCGACATGAAAAATTATAATGTACTTTATAGAAGCTGAGGAGCATTAAAAAAATGGAAAATGGTGAAAAAATAGGAAAAAGAAGTTTTTATGGCTCTTCCCCTTGTGGCCACATATAAAAGTGATGAAAAATTTGAACTAAAATTTCATGAAATTGCAATTAAAATCCTAAAAATCCTCAGAACATGCGCCACAGATGTTTCCTTCTAAAAACATCACGCCTTTTTTAAATACATTAAATGTGATGAATGGTTGTCCAAGATAATTGTGACATTAATTTTAAAAGCTTTAAACTTCACCTTCAGAAGGTCGAAAAATTTTTTTATTAAGTTATCACGAGGAAAAAATCTCAATTCAAAAGTGAAAAGAGAAGAGAGAGAAATCTGATAAGTATGTTCGTCATTCATCACTTTCACTTGGCAAGCTCGAAGACCCAAAGCTCTCTAATTACAAAGTTCGAAAGTTTGTCATGTCATATCTTATTATGTTGAAAGATGAGAACTGAAAAGGTAGAATGGAGAGAGGTGAAATGACAACAATTTAAAGTCATTAAGCAGAAACTTGTTGAACTATCGCTATTTAATATTGCAGCACATGAATGAATAAATCTTGTTGAAGAGTGGTGGGAGGAGGGCGAAAGGGAAAGAAGAATGATCACATCGTGTAGTCATTTAACAGCTTTTGCTTCATTTGAATTCAAGACACTCGCTCCCGACGATATTTTCGCAATGCCTTGGCAATGAAGTCTCTCGCTGAATGGAAAACGAAATGTCAAAGTTGTGTGTGAAAAAAAAGAGATGAGATGAAAAAAAGTTTTTCATGTTAAACATTTTTCTTTTTCTTATCTTTATTGGATAAAGTCCTTCACAGTTTTATTTCTTTTACTTGTTTATACAATAATAATTTTCACAAGTTGTCATCTTTTACAATTTTCCTTTCTTTTCTTGATAAATTTTCTTCACTATACATAAACATTCATTTTCTTTTTTAAGTGATAATGAACTTCTTAGGATTTGAGTGCTCTTTTGAAGGAATAAAATTATTCAAATTCAATATTTAGGAACTCAGATGATAAAGTCTTTTTATTTCATTTAAAACAAATAAAAATTAATTTTTGGATTTGGACTCAAATTTTTGCGGGCTTTTTAAAAATTAGGTGATGCCAAAAAAATTATCAGATTTTAATGATTTTAAAATAATCAGGTGGGATTTTTTAATTTTTTCAGATGTTTTTGATAGTTTTTGTTGTAAAAATTTTCTCTTCTCCTTTTGTAAATAATTTTTAAAAATTATGTTTGAATATTTTATAATTTTTTAACAAAGTCAAAACCAGAAAGTAGAAACTTTCAATATCAAATTAGGAATTCGAATATTGAGAGTTTCCATCATCTGTTCAGGACTCATTTAAATGGATTTTATATTTTTTTGCTATCATTCTTTCGTTTTATTCCCGAGCTTTTAAACAAGGAGTGGAAACTAGAAATTACATAAAGTTCAACGAGCAAATTTATTTACAAAATTTTTTATTATTTAAAATTATTTTCAAATTTAAATTCATTAAAATTCCTGATTTCCACCCCTCGTTAATTCTTCTTTAATACTAATTTAATGCTCGTAATCCACGAATAAGTGAAGAGAAGAGAAAAAATTTGGAACATAAAAATAATCAGGATGTAAAAAGAAATAGAATATTATTTAAAAAGGGTTTTCCTTCCCCTCGCATTAAATTAAAGCTCAACGGGATTTGCTTTCGTGATGTTTTTAAATTTTTCCTTGAATTTCATTCCACATCAAATTAAAAATTTATTACGATTCTTTAATGGAAGAAAGAGAACTGGAAATGGACATTTGAATAGACGAAAGGAAGGAAAATTTTATTTCATATATTTCTTATGAATTATGCTCGTACTCTATTGATATAAATTCTTAACTCCTTAGAGTGTAATAAGTTTTTTCTTCTTTTTTCCTATAAGGGTTTTAAGTTTCGTCTTCTTCCACATTTACTTCAGTTACAGTTCGAAGCAAGAGTGTGATAAAATAAATAATCTCGTTTGTATAATATTTAGTTGTGTGTGAGTGAAATGCTAATTTGAGTGAGTTCTATTTTCGAAGAATGTGTCACTAAAAATCGTTGAAATAAAATTCAAAATGATAAAAATTTAAATCTTTTTTATTTTTAAAACTGACCAGCATTAAATTTTTATCAAAGACACAAATTTTATGACCTGACTATTAAATTTTATTTACACGTTATTCAGATTACATTTTTTCAAAAATAGAACTCACATATACACAATTCACTCATTTACTCGTGTCCTCTCGATGACTTTTTTCTGCTTGATTATTAAATGGATGTTGCTGGTTCAAATGTGAGAACGAGATTATACATTTGAGAATTTATGCTACACCATTTAACTCTTTTCATATTTTATTTTTCTCTCTTTTTTTACAATGTCCTCCAAGCAGCAGGAAAAAATGTGTTGATCTTAAATCATTTCGCTTCTCTCAGCTGGTTATAACTCAGATATGTACAAATTCGGGCAAAAAATTAACATCAGCCCCATGAGGATCATGAAACTTTTCATCCTATGTACTTGCACTTTCGAGCTATGATTATGTTGAACTGCCTCTGGTCTCTCGCCTTAAAAAAATAATTTTTTATCCATTTTTTTCGGTTGTACAATGTGCGGTGAACGATGAAATAGCAAGCAGCATGGTGAGAAAAGGAAAAACAAGAAAAGTTAATCAAATTGCAATGAATTACGACACGGACGAGAGGGAAAAGTTTTATTTCATCATTGGGCATTTTCTGCATCAGTGTAATTAAATTTAAAGTACTAAAAAATACAGATGTGAAAATATTTCGTATTCAAATTTACAGTTCGCTCGCTTTCCATTTGAATACTTCAGCATGCACGAAGGATACTTTTGTTGAAAAAGAGGCGTTAGAATTGAAGGAGAGAAACAAACGTGATGTGAGGTTAAAAGGCAGATCTAAAGCAATGAATTTTTCATGTTTACGTGTAAAGCTCATCGTTCTGGGAAGCGGGCAATTTAGAAAAATAAACTCAAAGCGATTTTGAATTTTAAATATTATAAAATTTGAGTTTATTTGTTTTAAAGATTTTTTAGACGTTTTCTTTTTGAGTTTGAAAATTTTTAGCTTTAAAAATTAGTCTTTAAAAATTTGCGTCTTTTAATATGGATAAGCATAGACTTCATTTAAAAACTCAAAATATTTCCACGATTTTTTTCTCTAGCAAAGCACTCAAAAATTCCCAAAAGAACCAACCGTAAAAATTTTTCCAACCTACCCAATAAAATATGAATGTTCACACTTGAAGATACTGTTGAATTTTCCACTCGGCATGCATAGTTGCCACTGTGCTCCTTCTGGGCATGAATAATCGAAATTCTACTGTTTCTCCATGCATGCGATGTACTGTGAATAAAAAAATATTCAAGAAAGAAAAAGATGAAGATATTGTTAAAAAGTCAATTTTAATTAATGATGAGAAAATGAGGACGACAAAAGAAAGTTTCGTTACGAACCTCAAGTTTATTTTAATGTCTTTCGGAAGATTCTTTCCATCCTTTTGCCACTTAATGATGTGATTGCCACTGTATGGAATGTGGTCGTAGTTCTTTCTTATTAGATTCGTGTCAATAAAGGGAAAAGTTGTCGTGGTTGATGTCGTCGTGGTTAATGATATATGGAATTTGTCACTTGGATTTGTCACCGAGGAGGATGGTTGGGTGTTTAAGAACGACAGCGCCACTTGACACGTTATATCCACGCTACTACCTAATTTATAATACCTATCACTAACTGCATGTCCCAATTCATCCACTAATCTAACTGCTGGCTCTAAACGTGTGAAAAAAGTGAGAGATTGAAAATGCTGAATTGCGATAATTCTACTCGACACATACCCAATACCGTGAGATTAGTCGCAAAAACTCGGGGAGGATGCGTCGATACTTGGCACTGAATGTGAAAGGAAAAAATTAAAATCGAGTTATTGGTTTTGAGTTGAGGCGAGATTAAAAAACGAACAGTTTGCTTTTTTTTCAATTTAAAGGCAACAGAAATTTTAATTTAAACCTGGATTGAAATTTTAATCATTTTTAAAATTTGAGTAAATTCAATTATTTTTTAAAAATCATCACATCAATTCTTACCATGTATAATCCACCGTCATCGGAACTTATTGGATTTATCTGTTAATATAAAAGTCATAACATGAAGTTCATCTTTTTGACAAGTAATTTATTTTTTTTATCGTACCGATAATCGCCAGTTGTTGGGATAAATGAACGAAACCTATTGGGATAAAAAATCGAAGTTTGAATCTGATGCATTAAGCTTGTGTCAATATTGGAATTACTTTTATCCGAGGGTCACCTGAATACGTGACATTACCCACGGTCAACAACGACACTTTATCCACCGTCCTCCGAACCCACATAACCTATTCGGACATTGATTGTTTAATCATTCATGAAATTTACGTTAAGAAAAAAAATTGATTTACTGTTTTGTCCTTTAGCATTCCGACTCTACAATTTAGTATTGATTCAGTTCCTTCATGAAATTCTAATTGCAACGTGCCAGATGTATTTAAGGGTTCCTCGAAAAAGGGCCCAAAATGCCGATCATGATGATGCTTAGATTGATATTGTTTCTGTCCACTTAATCGATGTCTAGTAAATTCAGGTAAGGTCGGAACGATTACTGTTTAATGGAAAATATTTTTCAATTAAAAACAGGTCATTTTAGGTGTGGGGAAATTCAAAAATTCCGTCACACATATTTTTTGTAAAACGCATCAAGATAAAAAATTTATATGTTAAAAAAAGCGTGACGTAATTAACGATCGCGCCTTACATGGTTTCATTGTTGTGAATTTAATGTTGCTATATGATGTATTGCTACTATTTCTATTATTATCATGGCTTAAAATCATGCTGCTCTTGTTACTTATGTACGAGGATGTGACGTTTATCATGGAACCATTATGCGAGGTGACCATGCTCTCATTTGGCACGATAAATTGATGTTGTTGCAGCACTATACCATCCGTTGCAACAAATAATCGATTACTCTCCTCTATCGAATATGGAGATGTTGGTGTGGCTTGCAATGTCATCGCCATAGGTGCATGTGTTGAGGTTTGAGCATCGCCACCTGATAATTCATTATCATCATCCGAGTGAATGCCATTCACTCCCGTATTATCAAATGTTTCAGTCGGATTCACAAGCATTTCAGTTGCCATTTGTGTGCTTGCTAAATCTTTGGCATCTGAGAGTTGAGCATTAAAAAAAGAGAGAAAATCGAAGAAGAAGAAAATCGATTTTTAATTAAATTCAGAAAATGCCTTCGAGCGACAAAATAAGCTAAGAGAGAGAAAAAAGTTTCATGCCTTACCAATTAATAGGAAATAAAAGACAATAGCCGTCAAAACGGTACTGCTATTTAGGATGAATATTTCTCTACGCCGTCTCATAATTATATTCACTGAATTCGAGTATGGTCACATCGCTTTCACTCGCATTCATTAAGTTTTTAAAATCTGCCATTAACAATGTTTAGTTCTCGCTGCCGGGGGATGTAGATGCCGTACAAAATGAGGGGCGGCTGTAATATTATAAAAAAATATACATTCAGAAATGATGAGAAAAATAAGAAGAAATTTTTCATTTCAAAGCACATGGCTCGTTGTCGTCGTCGTAAAATGAGTGGAATTTAGTTAATTACAATTTTTTGCGAATATTGTCGAGCAGCGGGAAATTTTTTTGTTAAGAATATTGAATATTTTTTAAGAATTTGAAACCAAGCAATTTATTAAATTTTTTGAGCTTTTCCGAGGATAATTTAATAACACTAAAATCTTTAAATGATTCTAAAAAGCCCTCAAACTTTAATTTTGAACATTCAGCTTATTTTTTCGCAGTCTTCATTAAAGAAGATACAAAACGTTTACGGAAATGTTCATAAATTATGTAAGAAAATATTTAGGGAATTCCATGACCTTGGCAAGGGTTCATTTTTCCTCGAAGACTTTATTAATGAAATATAAGTGAACACGTTGGAGTGCAACCTCTTGTTAAAAAGGGTAAGCAAAGCACAGAACACCGCACTCGCAAAAGAGTCATATCTCAAATTTTCAGAACCTCTTTACGTACATTTAGAAAATTTACTCATTTTTGAGGCTCGGTGAACAGAATAAAGATTATTCTTGCGAAATATTTTTCACTCAAGAGCGACACAACTTTTATGCGACCTTCGCTGAAATTTCTTTACGCAAATAAAATTATCATAAAACACTGACGCAATTCAGAACTTCTCAAACGCGAGAGTTAATAATTTGAGTTTTGGTGGGTTTTAAAAGAAATCAAAATACTTAAGTTAAGAAACTTTCTGGAAATTTAATAAAAATGCTTAAATTTAGATTTCAGAGTTGAATGAGAAAACTCAACTTTTTGCAAGTTAATAAAATTACAAAAAAGTTTGTTACTGTATCGCAAAAATCTTGAAAATTCTTTGTAACCTAATCATGTAAATTTTTCAGTCAACCCACATTAAAAAATTTCAATTGCTGAATTTTTAATGATCATTCTTTACAACTTCAAAGTTGGAAAATGTCAAAAAAAGCCTTAAAACCTTTTTGACTTATTATGAAAATTAAAAAATTTTTAACGATCATAAAGTTGTCAAATTTTATTTTAATGATTCTTTTATTAAAAGTTTTAATGTCAAATTGAAAAAACTCTTTTTGCATTTAAATTATATCAAGTCATTTTCATTACTATAAAGGTCCAGTGTGAGTAAATTACGAAAATCCCATCAACAAAAAAAAAGCAAACATTTACAACAACACAAAATGATTGGTTGAGAAAAAATTCCATGAATAATAAAAAGTTAGACCAGTCAATCTCGAGAATGGAATAAGGAAGAGGCAAAGAAGCCGGACATGAATGTAAGAGACGGAAGGAAAAGCTACGAATATCAATCAAAATCATACCCAAAGCATTTGAATTTTGTATTCATTCGACACTACTCCGAGTTTCTACAAAGATATTTTTACACATGCAAAAAAGAAGGCCAATTTCCATTTAAAGTTATGACGATTGCTCATTTTTCTCCGGTTGATGTACCTTCGAGCATAACTAATATCGTATCATAGCTCTGTGGCCGTATAAAAAGGCGAATAAATTTGTTAGCATTTACACAACATTATAGGGCCATCATGACCGTTATAGAAGGATACTTTCTCTCTCGCCCCATTGCCAATATTCAATATTTATAAAGATTATAAAATCGGATAATCAAAAGGGAAAAAATCTTGTATCATCATCTATTCTAACATCCTCACATCGGATACCCTGCAATTTAGACTCTCTGCTTGATACTCCCTTGCGGCATAGATTCGAAGAAATATAATTAACAAGTTAGAAATCCAGAAAGATTTAGTCAGCACTCAAAATTTAATTTAATTTGTTGATTTTTTACTAGAAGTAACAGGTGGATTAAAATTTAAATCCCACGTTTAGAGTTAAATAAATTTAAATCCAGCAAGATTAAACATTTATGTAAATTAAATTAAAATTCCACTCATGATGATTCGTAACAAAATCTAGTTTTCTCACTTTTCGCAAAATGTGCCGCAAGGGTAAGAAATGAGAAAAAGAACCTTCAAATTTGTCTATCTCATTTTTCATAGTGAGGGAGGGGAAAAGAAAGGGACGAAGATGAAGAAGAAGTTTTATTTTAAGCAGCAGCAGCAACATGAACATGGTTATAAAGTTTTAAAGCTCAACTCTTCGACCACGATTTTTCATTGAGCGTCGAGGAAAAAAGAGAGAGAAAATTTCTTGAATTCATTCAAGTATGGAATAACAAGATAAAAACTAGACTCACATATGGGGTAGAAAAAATATAAAAAGAGATCTATTTTGTGAAAAAGAGAGCAAATTTCTTTAAATCCGAATTGAAAAGGAAGCGACATAGCGAGAGAAAGCAAAAAAAGAGTGGCATGTCGGTTGAAAGATAAATGTTATCATGCCACAGCGAGTGAATGTGTCAAATGATGAATGTCGAAAATTATTGGCTGTGAGAAATATTTCTTCAGCCCTTCTTTTCGAAATGTGACTCGCAAAGCTCAAATGTCGCCTTATGTATTTGATATGAGACGAAAAGTCTCTAAATTGTCGCACATGCATGTCACCAAAATATGTTTAAATAGAAGGCGACAAATATCATCTCGAGGGGTGAATGAGTTAGAAGCCAAAAAAGCATCATTATACGATGTCGATTTAGAGATCGATGAAAAATAAAATTTATGGGATTTGGTGTGAAAAATATTTTCTCGATTTATCGAAAATAAATATGAATGTTTGTAAATGTGATAATTCTCTTCGAATGCCACTAGATTTTCAATTCTCATGTTTATTTTTCTCAACAGCCTCCTTTCAATCGATATATTTATGTTTATCATCGAAGTGTGTTAAATCTAATGTGCGTGTGTATGTGCATAATGTATTCAAATATCTCAAACCAGCTCCGTGACGTGTAGAGCAATATAGAATGAGATTTTCGACGGAATGTATGAGATTAAGATAGAGAGAGCTGTTTACGTCATGTAAGTTAAATAAATGAAGCATGAAAGACCTTTGAAGGAATCATTTTGTACACCAGCAATATGTTGGCAACGTATCAGTGTTTGCGACAGGTGACATGTCAGAACACAAAAGTACATTATCGCCCTTTCAAAAATTCAATTTTTGTCGTTATGAATTTTAGATTAAATCTTTAAGGTTTGCTGCTGCCTAAATAAGCTCATCCATGTGCAATCAGCTTGTACTAAATTAATATTAAATTTCGAGAGAATCATAACCAAACGTTGTTGAAAATTTGTATAATGAGAAAAAGTCATTAGGATTCTTTCTTATGAATTATCAATGAGAGGAAATATTTTAATTTATTTTACAACAAAAACATCGAATGCTCTTGAAGTTGAGAATCACATTCAAATATTTTTACTTTTTAAAAAAGCATAAAAATTCCACCTCTTGCCACCTCTTTTGAATATGCAAATGAATTTTTGTTCTCAAGTCTTAGGAGAAGTTTGAATAATTTAAGATGAACGAGTGAGCAAGACGCGTTGCATGTAGATTAAGTAAAAGAGTGAGAAATTTTCATTAGAGGCAGCAGTTGCTATCAAAATCTCGCTCATAACTTCTATCAAAGACGTTGATAAACAAAAATTAATCCCATGTGTTCATGAGAATTAGTGAAGAGGGGCTGACGTCAGGCGGTGGCGGTGGAAGTTTGAATAAATTTTTAGCATATCATTAAAGATGTATTTCGTGCCTAAAATCATGGCTTTTGGATTTTAAGGAAAGGCTCTTATTTCTCTGTAATCTCCACCATCTTTAGAGTGTTAAAGAAATAGAAAAGAAAAACTTTTCCCGACCTACTTACACGGAAATTTCAGGGTGATGTTGTAACGTAGGCGTTTTCACACTCAACAACGAACATTGTAATGAAACTCTATATACAGGTAATTTAGAAAACTATAATCTTGCAGCAACTAACATGCGAACGAGGCAACGTTCGTATCGTCTCAAGATTCTCCACCCAACAAGTCTCTCTGATGATGAAACTTAATTATCGAAATTGATATTAATTAATCTTTTGTTTCGTTTTTATGTTGTAGTAAAAGAGTGTTTTGCTTCTTTTCTGCTGCGACATCAAGACAATAACAATAACAACATCAAGCGGGAGTAGCATAGCAAGTGCTCAGCTAATTATGGAATTGATTTTTAGCTAACAATTCTTTCCACATCGTACTTTAGTAGAACTTTTATTTTCTTCTTCTTTTTGCGTTCTGAATAGTTAACTTCTTGAGCATAGTGATTAATTCGTTAATTAGTCGTAATTAAAGGTTGAGGAATGATTTCTTTGAATACGTTTAGTTTAACGATAAATCTGGAATTTGTTGGCGGAAACAATCTGGAGGGAATTTTTCGAGATTAGAGGTGTCTTAAATTAATGGAAATTAAGAATTAAGTAAGTCAATGGGTGGAATAATTGACATTGAGTCCATTTAATGAGGAATTAATTAAAGATATATTTTCAACATTTTTTAATAATTTTCATGCCAAAAATCCTTTTTAGTTCATTTTTAAATTTGTTCATTTTCAACCTCAATAAAATTTAATATTCATTTCGAAAGCTTTAATTTCCGCCTGTTATCTCACGTAAGCTACATAATCAACATTATTAATTTCCTTTGAAAGGAAAATTTGTCTTTTATGCCTCCGAGTAAATCCTGTAATTAGTAATTACTCTTCTTTTGTACCATTATCATCACTTTTGACGTTAATTAGTTGATGAAGTCATGTAAATTAATTAAAAATTATTATTATGCGTACATCACACAAAAGAGAGAGTAACTTTTATGCATAACACAACCGAAATAATATAGAGGGCTTACTTAACACGGAGTGTAATGTAATAAGCTCATAAGCGTTTACCTTAATTATGTAATTAATTGAATGAGGAAAAATGTGAGGGGAAAGGAAGCGTGAAGGGTTGTTTATCTTTTGGCAAATCATAACACTCCACATTATTATATATTTCACGCACTCTATTTGTCTTACAAATTATCTTTTCACATACACACATCGAGTGCATGCCACGGAAAAATAACTTAACTCAAGTTGAGGAACTCGTGATAAAATTAAAAAAGTGATGATGCTTCCTGCATATGTAAATAACTTCTGACACATAAGTGGAGTTCTCAATCAAAATGATTTTAAATTGCACGACGACACTTTTTTTTTGCTCTTCCGATAAAGCGCATGGATGAGATGGGAGAGAATAACAAGAAGACTGAAGTGGATGATTGTATTTGAACAGGATTTTAAGAGGTATTTCACATTGAGCACCACCATACACACTTTATGGTTATTGGTTTCTTGCTATCACTTTTTCTTTTTTTTTATTCTCTATTCGAATGAACGAGGAGCGCAATTTATGCGACTCTGTGACATTTTGCCCCTGTGACATTTTGCCCACACCCAAAATATGTGGGCAAGGGCAAAAAAATATAGGGTCAATTTGTCCATGGTCAAATGAGGGCAAAATTTGCAAAATATGTGGGCATGGTCAAATCTGTGGGCATATTGCCCTGGACAAATTGACCCTATATTTTTTGCCCATGGACAAATTGCCCATGAATAATTTTTTTTGTCAAACTATAAACTTAATTAAAATAATTTCAGGAATAATTTAAAGTTTTTATCGAGCCAATACGGAAAATTTTAAAGATTTACTTTTTGCCAATTTTTCGGGTTTTTCTAGTGGTTTTTACATTAACAAAATTCAGGTTGTATTTTTTCTTAATAGAAATTTTGATATATCACATGTACTATCTAGCATTCAAAGTTATGGAGCAGTCTGCTCTCAAACCTGGAAAAGAAAGTCTTAAAATTTCTGAAAAATTTCGAAGATTCCAGAGGGGTGTTTTTGATTTTGCCATAACTTTTGATTCTTTTAAGATAAAAATCTGACTTGTTTGCATGATGTAGATGAAAAACATTTACAATTTTTCAAAAAATTATAAATTTTTTTATCTGGAGGAAGTGCTTAATATCCTCAAAAGAATTTAATTTCAAAACTTACTCTCATTTAATAGTTTTATAAATTTTATGAAGAAGCAATTCGGTGTTTTATCACTTTCAGTTAAAAATTTTTGAGTATGGATACTCAAGAAGTGCCAATAGGTGCAAAATTAAAAATCGCTTATTTCTCTTTAAGTATATCATAGTGAAATTAGTGTAAAAACTTAGTATAAAAAATTTGAAAAAATATTAAAACAATTAAATAATTTATGGGCAAATTGTCTGTGGGCAAAAAATATAGGGTCAATTTGTCCATGGTCAAATGAGGGCAAAATTTGAAAAATATGTGGGCATGGTCAAATCTGTGGGCAAATTGCCCCGGACAAATTGACCCTATATTTTTTTTGCCCTTGCCCACGGATTTTGAGTGAGGGCAAAATGTCCCAGGGGCAAAATGTCCTAACCCCAATTTATGCACGTTCATTCTCTCCATACATCCAGCATAAGACTTTTTTTGTTTCCTTAATTACTAGTAAGAGATTTATAGCTAGCTGTTGGATATACATTTTTCCACCACGCCATTATTGGGATTATTTAAGTAAATAGGGGTTAGAAAAAGAGATTTAACGGATTTTTGTTGTTTAAAATCATAAAAATTATTTAACTAAATAATTTGAATTTTATTAATAAAAAAATAATTAAAACATTTGTAATTTAATTTTAAATCTTTTATTTAATTCCAATCTATTTAAAAGCGAGCTTAAACTTTAAAAACTTCTGTTCCACCCCTGAATAATCCACCCTTCGTTACATGCTTTATAGTTGTCTATAAATTTGTATTGAATGTTCACATAAACTCTCGCAACCACCCTCTCCCATATGCTCTCACGTATGTCACTTTCAAGTTTACCCGCTCGTGCTTTCCATTGAATAGAGTAACGAGTGTAAAAAGAAGATTTGCAAATATTTTAAGCGCAAAATTAAAACTCAAACGGCAAATTATGGCACTCAAAACGCCTCGCTGATTTACACACACATTTTTGCGTGCTGCGTGAGCGATTTAAAGAATTTTTTACAATTCATTATCTCCACTTTTGTTACGTTGTGCTAGCAAATTGATGATTGCGGAAAGATGAGATGGTGCAAAAAAGAAGCTTCAGCATTTTTCATCCGATTTCCCTTCTTTCAAGATTATATTTCCAATTTTCATTAATTCTCGATGATTGGAAGAGTGAGAACATGAAAATCTTTCCGTGAAATGAGATTAGACGTGAGAATAATATTATTTGCCGATCCTATTGATTAATAGCTCAGGCTTTCAATGAAAGATTAAAGAGCGAAAGTGAATGAAATATGGTCGATGATGATCATAAAAATCTCGCCTAATTGCTCTCGGTTCAATAATTCAGAAGATTTTTCTTCCTTTTTGATTTCACCCGAGGAGTGAAGTAATGGTTTGAACTGGTTCGAAAAAAAAACTATTGTGGTTAAGGATTTAATTTTTAAAATGTATTTTTGAAAGTTATTTTAAATATTTTGTTGTTAAATTCTAATTTGATTTTTTAAAAATTTTCTAAGAGCGATAATAATTATTTTTAAAATTTCACGTTTTCTAATTTTATAATATTTTAATTAATCTTTTCATCCTTCATTGTGGTTGAACATCTTTATTTTAACTTTCTATTCCACCCTAGCTTTTCAACCTCAAACTCCACCTTTCACCCACCTAAAGTTCCACTAAAATATGTTATTTGGATAAAGCGTGGAAAGAAAGAATGTAAACAATTGCGATAAGAATAGATTCGTGTGGCATTCGAATGGAAAACGTGATTAAATTGTTTTTTTCCTTCCTTTTTGTTTGAAGCCATCATTCGTTTCTCTTCATATAAATTATCATCACCAGAATGATTTTAATGAATGGAATATTTTTCGGGGATGGCAATGACAATTAGAAAAATTATCCCATTTTTCAATATTGTCCATGACGGCTCGTTGAATAGGAGCGAAAAAATCTTAGACGAGGGAAGGGAAGATGGGAAGGTCACAACAGAACATTTTGTGTAAAACGACCATTCATTATATCGGCCATCAAGTGTTAAATGTCGCCTTTCATTTACATTTCATTATACGCTCAACGTCAGACGGGAAAGGTATGAAAAATTTATCGCAATTAAATTAAGTTTTAATTCAGTGAAGTAACATTTTTCATTCACGGCATATTTTGCTCTCTCATTAGGCAGATTCGAGTGTGTATGTGCTTTAGTTGGTGAATTATGAGAAATGATAATCATAATTCCACACGACACTGACAAATTACACTTTCCTCTCACTTTTTTTTTCTCTCTTCATTTCCTTATTTAATTTATACCGTGTTGATAACGAGTTTTGTTTTAATTTATTTTCTCGGATGATGCTAAACAAACTTTATCATGTCGAAATAATGTTTTAATTCACACAACTTTTTCTTTTTCACCTCTCTGAACATGTCAGAATATAATTTCTCATGTTGCAAGGCCAAAAATCTGTGCAAAAAAAGTATTTCTTCTTACATCTGAAGCACCGCGAAGTAATCCATTCTGATTATGAGTTTTGCTATTATATTTTTGTCGTGTTTTACACTTGAACCACTCGCGACGATGGGAAAAAAGTTATCAACATTAATTTCATTTGTGAAAAATGTCACCAAATTACTCTCAATTCTATGTCACTTTTTTGTGCTCTAAAATTATTTTTTATTATAGCGTGGGAAATTTTCAACATTCACTGTGAAATCCAATTTTTGTCAATTTTTTCCCTCGGCTATTCCAGAGCACCCGAAAAAACCACACCGATAAAGTCGAATCGCAAAACACAACTGATTAAATTTCATCTTCATCTAAATCGGTTGAAAGCATGTTCAAAAATTTCGAAGGAGAAGTGAAAGCTTTCGATGAGTTTGCGCAATAGGTTTTTTGGAGAAATTTCACACAGTCAAAACACTCGACAAAATTTTGAAGAAAGTTTTCCACTTCGAGAAACATTATGAATCAAATTTAAGGAGGATGATTCCGTTGAGCTTTAAGAGATGAATAATTTTTTATGATTCGACTTACTCTCTCCCGCAAAAGTTTACCATCTTTTACGAGGATCTTTCTCATTTCAAGTTGTGGTCATGATGCTTTCATCCCTTAAAAATTTAACTCCGATCATTTCTTTGAATGTTGTTATGAATCACTCCCAGATGTGTAATAATTGAAACTGGTGCGTTAAACGCATTCGTGCATGCCGAGTTTATAGAAAAAAGTGTATACTCAACATATATTTTTATGATGTTCGTGGTGTATGCGGTTAATGTGATAATTGTAGAATTTTGTAGTACAATGTTGATCTTGAATTGTGTCAAAAGTTTGTTTATTTTACACGTAGGAATTTTTCTACATAGAAACATTTTTGTTTTTAATTCAAAATATTTGTTCAGTTGAGAATGTCATGACATGCCACGTGACTCATGTGGGGGTAATTTCTAATTGGAAAAAAATTAAATTTAAACTTTGGTAAATGTACAAAATAATCACCAACATGGAAATTACGATAACGTGCTTGTTTAAAAAAATAATGTATTTAATTTTACAGCAAAACTTCATTAAATAAAAAGACAAAAATCATAAAAAGGAATAAATAAAATTGAAATTTTTATAGCAAGCTTTGCAAAAAAATTATAGCAAGTAATGTTCATTAAAATCAATAAAAAAAAGCAAGAAATATTTTTTGATCACACAAAATTAATTAATTTTCAAGCACAATCAAAATTAGGCCATGACGCACAGCTTTTATTTTTGTTTCTAAATTTTGAAAGCAAATTTGTTCATCCTCTAAAAAAGGTTTATTATGCATTAAATAGCTGTAAACAAATATCATCATCATGATTTTCACCTTCATGGAGAATGATTTTGCTAAAAAATTCCACAGCATAGCACATAGAGCCTGTGAATTATTTGACATACGTTTAACGACAGCTGATAAAAATTTATGATACATTTGCGGAAGAAGAGCGGACTGAAAATTGGGTGTAAAATGAACGGTTTTTAACAACCGCAGTTGTAAATTTTGCGAATGAAAATTTTCATTTGAATTTTCAGCCATTAAGATATGTGAGCTACATTTCATAAAAATGTGGTGCAAAAAATTTAAATACCACCGTAGTGTGGTTTTAAGAGGAGTGTCTGTGAAACGATACAGGAGACCAGAGTAGAGAATATAGAAAATGAAAAACTTTCCTCGTGTGTCTCATTGAAATACCATAAATGTTCTTTTCCATTCATTCAGCAGCGATGATTACGATGATGGTTTAGTGAATTTAAAGGATTTTATATTCAAATAATAGAAATGAACGTGTGAAAAGTTATGCGGAATTAATTAAAACTTTTCTAAAATTATTTATCCATAAGTTTTTAGTTAAATTAGTTAAATTAAATAAATATTAAATAAACGTTCAACCACCAACTAGCTAACACGCATTTTTATATCACATTTCTATATAGATAAGAATTAAATTTTTGAACTCGCAATGTTTGCGAATGTGACATGTGAATCGGGGCAAAAGTTTAAGCTGCAAATGCGATTAAAGCGATATATGACATTTAAGTTTTCCTTTTCAGTATAAACATCTACTTTTTTTGCCCTATAAAATTTTTTGTAATATGCAATTTCACACATGTGTCTTTGACTAGAGCTGTCAAGCAATTGACAGAGCTATTGCAATATGTTGTTACAACCTCTAGAGCGGAAGAAAAGGTTCCAATCTCAAATTCTTTGTTCTGCCATTTACACTTTTATGTAATTGAGGTTGCTCCGACAAAAACACACTTCGCATTTTAATGCCATGCATTTCCATATCTTTATAAGATCCCGAGAAAAAATACACGGAAGTGTCAAATAAAATGAAAATTATTTTGTAGCAATGCCGAATTATCTCAGCAAGAGAAATTGTGTTGTTTTTAAATAATTTTTACGCGTCTTAATCTTATTCGTTGTAGCTATGGAAATAACACATTCGCATTCCTTGTATTCTTTATTTGTATTTTTATTAAGAAAATTTGTGCTTTCTTGTAATTAAGAAGTGAAAGGAAAGAATGTTAAACAGTCAAAATACACTGAGAGAAAAATTTTGTTGTTTTTGAAAATATTCTGTCAGGATCCTTAAAAGATTTTCGATTTTTTAAATTTTTTATTAATAATTTTAATTAAATTTTCTCTCAGTATCCTTAAAAGAAATTAAAATTTTATCTTCAAATTCCACAACAAAAATAAACGTGATACGTATAAAAAGGAATTAGTATCATTAAAGTCCACACGAGGAGTGATCGAGCGGGGATTTGATGCTATTAAAAATTGTAACAACAAACGCGGGTGGATCTCGATAATAACGGAAATTGCGAAAACCAGATTCAATTGCGCTCCACTCATTTCTCTGTGTGTGTGTCTGTGGTTGATGAAGCTCGGATTACAAATGATTACATAAATTCTCCATTTGTGAAACAATATTTTCACATTTTCGTACCGTTACTTTTCCCAGCCGTGTTCGATAGACGACGCAGCAACTGCTACTTTGCGCGTGTTTGAACAAGCGATGTGTGTAAAGCCATTCATAATGATAATTTAACTCGTTTTAGGTTTGTAAAAGTTTTGGGAGAAAAAAATTATCGCATGCATTGTAAATTTTAAAACACATTTCGCAGAGTGCCTATGCGTAATCACTGTCATGTGAACAAAATCCCAAAATGAATGTAATTCACTTGTATGGGAGGGAAGAAGGGATTTTAATGTCATAGGCAATTTGCATAATGAGACGAAAATTTCAATTACAATAAATTAAATATTTTATCCCCTTGCATGTTCCTTTTTCTATGGGCAGCAAGCATGGCAAGAGAGCATAAAAAGTTTATTCATAGTCATTTCTGGTATCTTTTATTTTTCTTTTTATGCCCAACATTAGAATAAACATAATAATTAGGGACGCAAGACAAAAAAATATTTTTCTAGGTCTTTTATCAGTTAACGATGGCGAAATTCTTTCTCGTCGTAGAAATTCCTTAAATCTGCGCGGGTTTCTTCGTATTATAATTCTTTGTGAAAAAAGTTTGCAATTGTTCTGTGAATTTCAAAGTAATCCTTTGGGTTCGATTAAGCTTTTGTGGCGAAAGTTTTTGAAAGTTTTATTGCTAGAAATTTTTGATATTTTATATAAAGTAAAGAGATCTAAGTTTTTATAGCACTCAATACATTAGTCATGAGGGATGAAGAAGAAAATTTGCTATTTAATTAAAGATAATTAGTTAAGTTAATTCAATTCTTAACTTTCCCAAGAAATTGTTGCTCAAATTGACCGAAATAACACTAAAAATAGAGTTAATGAAAGGCCAGTTTTATTCGAGATAAAAATGATTTTTGTTATGTTGCAATAACAACACCCATAATAGAATGCCATCCCCGAAGGCAAGTGAAAGAGATTAATCTAAGCGTAACGTTGGAGATTTGAGTGGGTATAAAAGAAGAAACTTGAGATTATGAATGGGGTTAATGACATCTGTGAATTTACTTTAGGCATTTTCTTGAAATTAATCTTTTCACTTGTTTCAAAAATTATTTAATAAAATTTAAAATTGTATCAAAATTAAAAATTAATAATAAAAATTTAAACTTCTTTTGATAATTTGTCATTTTAAAAAAATTTCTTAACGAACTTTTTTCTTTGACAGAAGCTTTCTTTAAAAAGCTTCAATTGAACTTTCAAAAGGATATTTTTTCTAGATTTTCGTAATAGCTAACAGATGTCGCTCATTTAGGAAAAATTTGAAATATTTTTTTGCACGTGGAAAAATTAAAAACAGCTCCAACATGTGGCAGATAAAATTGTTAGGCTTAAAAAATATTTGCTCAATTTTTCAACATCCTTTTAGAAAATTCAAGAAAAATCTTGATTGAATAAATTTAGCTTGGGTGGTTAAAAAATAAATTTTTTATAAATGATTTTTTATTTTTAGATCCTCAAATGAAAAAAAGTTTATGATTAAAATTATATCTCCAGAAAAATTACATAAAAACTAAATTAATTTTTTTTGCAACTAATTAAATAGAAGATTTCATTTCGTTTTGATGATTTCCCTCATAGAACATAAAAAGAAGCATAAAATTTTGACTGACCATACTAAAAATTTAAAGCTTTCATATGACATTTGGACTCTCAAAAAACACATTCGAAAAGCCATAGAAAAATATTAGACGTTATCATCAAAAAAAGAAGACAACTAAAAAAGAGAGAGAGAGCGGCATTTCGCTCTGACGATGGCAGTGAGTGAAAAACTTTTCTCATTCAGTGGTCGCATAAAAAATGATAAAATTCGCTCCAAAGGGCACATTGAGAGACATAAAGTTTCAGATGTCTTATTATTATCTATTCGGATAAGCTTTTGTCAAAAAAAGATACAAAAATTTATTTTTTTGGTCTAAAAGTCAGCGAGGGAGAACGAACAAGAGAAAGAGAGGAAGGACACTTGATGATCTTGAAACACACAATGAGGTGAAGAAGAATACAAATTATTATTACGTAATTTTCGTGTGTATCTTTTCTGCAAAGCATATGTGACACTAAATTGTTCATTTCATTTTATGATCTAGTATTAAACACTACACAAAATGCCATGTGAACCCTTCACTCACCCTCTCTCTATCTCAATCCACTTTCATTTACTCTTTTTATTCAGTTATGAGACTCTCGAAAGATACACATCTGAATTAAGCTGCTTTGCTATGCTTTCATTCATTACAAACAATGAACTTTTTCCTAGTTTCCTCTTTCATCGCTTTATAATGCTCTCGTTCCAGTTATTAATCATAAAAGCCGAGGCTTTTGCAGTGCAGACGCGTCAAAAAGGGAAGCGATGAACGAAAACAAAAAAATCAAAAAAAAAAAAAACAATAAAAATCGTGCATCACATTTTTTCATATTAATTATTTTTAACAAGTTTTAGACAGTTTTTATAACTAAATACAAAATTAATTAAAGCACTTATTGCTTGTGGTGTTTTTTCAAATCAAGTTGTGCATTAACTTTGACTCTGTAATGAGTAATTCATCAATAATTTCACACCTCATCCGGAGGAGAGAGATTTCGCTGCAACATCATAAGGGCAGGACTCAAGAAGTTTTCCACAACAAGTCACCTCCCTTACACCACATATAGGAAATAAATAAAGGAGCGACGTGTTCCATCAATGAATGTTCCGATTATGACGCAAAAATTGTTCAATATTTTAGAGTTTGACGATACGATGGCGAATTGAAAGAGAAAGACATTAATGATTATGTTCAGAGCCGATTTACATGGAAGGTTTGAATCCTCGAAGTGCTGTTGAGGTTAAGAAGGATGAAAGAGTTTCGTATTTTTGAAACATTGGAACAGAGCGTGCCAACAATTTGAACAAGGGCAATAAAAAGAAGAAAGCATCGATGTTTATCCCCACACATCTTCAGGAGCTGATAGTCTCGTGATGAAAAAGAATGCCTACATCTAGAGTGACGGGAGCAACATTTCGAAGATTCATCATTGTTGGGGAAACACTCACACAGGTGAACGCCGACACCACCATTAAAACGAATCCTCGCAAAGACAAAATGATGAGTTAGATGAGGAAAGCATAATGAAGTGCCGCGGGGAATAAAGCAAAAAATTCAAAAAAAAGGCGGCCAAATAGCACCCACCAATTAAACAAAAAAGCGAAAGAGACAAAATCAATGAAAATGAAAAAAAGAGAGATAGATGATTGAAGAAAATAAGCGAGTAAAAAGAACGTGGATGCTTAGTATTGTAGTTGATGACGAATCAATTGGCGGCAGATATGGATTAGTATATAAATCTCCAAAAGAGAAAATTAACGATTTTTTATGCACAATTGACGAATTTTTGGAGAGCACAATCAAAATTGATTCAAGAAATATAATCCTGGGTGATATGAACATTAATGTTGCTAAAAAGAGAGGAAATGTTAAAAAATATCTCAGCTTACTAGAGTCGCATAATGTTTCTCAATTAATTTCTCGTCCAACACGAGTTCAAGGAGCATCATCAACTATCATTGATCACGTTATTTCTAACGATGAAAAATTAGCATGGTTCATTGATGAAAATTCATCTTCAGATCACCACAACATAGAAATTGATTTGGGCTATAACTTCCTGTGACCGAAAGAGCTAATTTTCTCGAAGAAAATAGAAGATGCATGACAACTCTGACTTATTGGAAAAAAGAAAACTCTGCATGCGCGAGAGCAAAACTTATGTATGAGAATCTAAAAAATATTATCTCGACTTTAGTGGTCAAGTGTGAGTCAAACAACAAGAAGAAAAATGCATGGTACTCAAAAGAGATTCGCGATGCAAAAAAGTTGATAATGGTAGCTCGAGAAAAATTCTCAATGACTCGTGATCCAGAGGATAAACAAGACATTAATAATCTCCTTAAGCGATATAAAAATGAAATTCGAGTAGCTAAATGTCAGTATGTTCAGCAAACCTTCAAGGACAACCGTCACAATTCCAAAAAACTATGGCGCACAATTAAGTCACTTTACAAGAAGGATGATAATGTTATCAAATCGCTGACTTTCGATGATTGCACCGTTGAAGATTCATTGGAAATTGCGCAAAAGCTCAATATCCATTTCACCGACAGTGTTCAAAAAATCATAGACGAAATACCCCCTTCAAAAAAAGACGATTACATTGAAAAAATTAAACAATGTCAAAAAATATTTAATCTTGAAGAAATATCAATGGAAGAATTAATTTTAATCGTCAACGAGTTAAAAAATAAAAACTTCGATGACAACGTTAATGGTCGTGTGATATTGGATGCAATTTCCAATGAATCCTTCGCAATCGAGCTTCTAGAAATAATTAATGCATCAATACGAGAGTCATCAATGCCTGCTTGTTTGAAAACAAGTATCGTCACCCCACTTCCGAAAACTCAAAACCCATCAACACCCAACGACATTAGACCTATCAATAATCTTCCGTTAATTGAAAAAATTATCGAAACGATTGTTCACAGTCAATTAATGTCATTTGTCAATGAAAATGATCTGCTGTGTCGACAACAATTTGGCTTCAGGAAGTCACACTCGACAGAGAGTGCTTTACTAGGTGTCCTCTTTGATCTACATGAGGCCATTGAAAGTAAAGAGTCAACATATGCAGTATCGCTAGATCTCAAAAGAGCTTTCGAGACGGTTAATAGGGATGTTTTATTTTTAAAGATGGAAAAATGGGGATTTTCATCAACTACAATAGATTGGTTCCGAAATTTTTTGAACGATCGCTTTCAAATCACCAAAGTGAATGGAGAGTATTCCGATCCAACTGTTGTTCCACATGGCTTGCCACAAGGAAGCAAACTCGCAAATCTATTGTTTGTGCTGTTCATTGACGATATTACACTCACCCTGAGACATGTAAAAATAAGTCTCTATGCCGATGATTGTCTCCTTTATGTTAGTGGTTCAAACGATGATGAGCTGGTAGAACTGCTAAATGATGATCTTGATGCCGTGGCTGATTGGCTGAAATTCAATAAAATGGCATTAAACATAAAAAAATGCAACACAATAACATTTCGCAACAAATCTGGTCTCAACCTCACGAATGATATTCACATCGACGGTGTGGAAATTCCATCAGCTAAGTGCATCAAATATCTGGGATGTTGGCTCGATGCTGGATTAAATCTTGAGTGTCACTATGTCAAGTTAAAATCAAAAATGATGAAGAGAGTTGGATTATTACGTAGATTAGCACCTAAAATGACTAGAGAAAGCAAAGAGATTTTCCTAAAATCAATTATATTACCGCTGATTGATTACTGTCCATCAATTCTTCTACTGCTTGATGAATCAAAAATTAACGAGGTCCAGAAATGCGTCAATAAGGCATTTCGTGTCGTCTTATGTAAGGCAAAAGATACTTCTATCCAGTTGATGCTCGACGAATTAAATATTCTCACATGTCAACAACGAATTCAATTGTTAACACTTAAAATGATAAACAAAACACTCACTGTAAAATTACCCCTCGGGTTATTTTCAAAATTTAAAACAAGAAGCGAGATGAGAAAAAAGACGTTAAGAAATGACGAAGATTTAAATGTAAAAAATTGGAACTTGAAAGCGTCAAAAAGATCGATTTTTTGTTATGGACTTAAATTATTTAATGATTTTAAAAGCAAGTTTAAAATTGACGATAAATTTGTAACAAATTGTAAAACCTACGTTAAATCATTGAACTAATTGCCCCTGAGGGGACATAAAATAAATAAACTAAACTAAACTAAACTAAACTAAACAGAAGTTTGTCGCAGGGGTGCCATGAGAGGGGTGTTAGAGAGGGAGAAGGCGGTTGAAAATATTACTGGGCGTGATACGAGGCTCAAATTGATCTTATTAACACAACAATGCAAAGGAAAGTTCCACAATTTTCAGCACGTAAAAGAGAATGGCGTAAAAAACTTTTTATACGCAATTCTTGCTTTAAAATTTCGTGTTTATGGTGGTAGGTTAAAATCTTTGTCGCTTTTTACCACAATACTTTAGCAAGTGAGCAATGCCGAAGATTTCCCAAAAGGCGCTTTTTGCTTCTCATGCAAAAATCTTTTTTCTCTGAAATATTTATGCTGCATGAAGATTAAACTCGAGCCATAAAACATAGAAAGTGTTTTAATAAAGAAATATTTAAAAAGTATAAAAGCTCTTTTTTATTTCTTGAGTTTACACAACTTTGAGAATTTTTAAAATTCACAGGAAAGTTTCAAAATATTTTTAGCTTCCAAGTTATTTTTAATTCAATTTATGAGCTCCAAAAAAGTAATTAAAATAAAAGCAAAGCATCCAACGAGAGCGAACACTTAATCGGTACGCGAGTGCCAGAAAAAGTTTTTATTTACGTTCAATAAAAGCGAATTTAATAAATCGTAAAGATATCTTTTACGCTCTGTCAATATTTCGCTCTCGTCTCACAAAGTTTTTCAGCTTCTTTAGTCATTATCGTTCATTTAAAGTTGTGCTGAAGGTTTATTGAGATTTCGTGAGTAAAATTACTTAAAAAATGTGTGTGCATGTTTAAGCGTTTGAGGTAACTTCAAAGATCAACTGTCAACAAAATCTGAACACATTTTTAGACTTTTAAGCGGCTCATCTTTCTGATCAAAGCATATTTCCCCGTTTCGCTTTCCACAACATAAGAAACTCCATAACATTGTTCATCTCATGGGAATTTTTCATTGTGTGATATAAAAAGCGAGCGCGGAAAAAATCCACAAAAAAATCAAACGACATTTGAAATTTAAATTGGATTTTGCTCTCTCTGTCTCGCCTCGTTTTTTTCCATGAGCCTGAGAAAAAAAATATGTCACTGGATGCCAGTAACTCAATTGACAATGAGAAATTATTCACAGCTCTGAATTCTCCCTAAACGCCTATTTAATCTCGTTTTCACTCACTTACATTGATTACCCTACGAGTGGAATTGTAATCGTTCGCATTCTTACCTTTTTACGAACGTGTGCAGAGACTTTCCTTTTTAAACGAATGTGTTTGTTGTGTACTTGAAGTGAAATAACTTACATGAATAGCTTCTTACAAAGAGCTTTACAATAGAGAAAGTTAGTGTCTAAATTATGGAACTTAATGCTCACAGTAAAAAAAAATTCAATTATGTCACAAAAATAAATATTTATTTAAGAAATAATCAGATTTTTTGCACACCCTCCAGTCATTCATTTGTTCCTTAATCCTTAAATCTCTCCCAATTTGTACATAAATCTGAAGTTAGTTCACTACATAAAGGCAAACTCATTCATGTGTAGCACTGAAAAGTTGATCGATAATAACAAGTGCTGTTCAATAATCTTATAAGAAGCATATCGTAAGTGTTTTGCGTGTAGGTAAGGCAAAAACATATTTCTTGTGTCAACTTCAGCGTGTATGACAAAATTCGATAGAGGATAAAAATGTGAAAATTGTTAGCGACAATGAAAGAAAAACTTGGAGGATGAAAGTTGATTGTGAGAGGATGGTGGTGCCGTGGTGTGATGTGTTGTCGAAACTTTTATTCAATCGTACAAGAAAACTGCCACGAGGGAAAACTCAATTCGCAAAATAAACTTACAATAAAAATCATGTTGCTGTTGGTAATGTTTGTATATATTTTTTTATATTATTCAAAAAAAGACGAAATTGCTTGTGAAATCATGGCTATACACAGCTATCATGTTTCAGAATTTTCTTTTCTTACTCAATGCTCTCGAAATTATATCGAGGAGGTGTGTCTGTATTGCTGATGATGGAGAGAGTGAGAGAGCAAAGAAGTCTTGTTTGAACTTTAATATTCATAAAATCCTTTCATCTTTTTATATTAGAGCTGATGGCAGAAAAAATGCCAACATTTTCGTTTTTTTTATCTTTCTTCCTGCAATGCTTCACAAACTGAATGGAATTAATCAAAACGAGTGCAATATGATTCAGCAAAAAAGCATAATTTTTTCTCTCATCTCTTCTTATTCTCATCTTCTTTCTGCTCCACATGGCTGATGTGAGATCACATGAAAATGACCGAATTGCCAAATAAACGAAATGAACATTGAATCAAGTTCAAAAGCTCTCGACATCATCCATGCCGAGATGTGATATATAGAAGTTTGGTATGGCAGGACAAAAAAAGAGAGAGAGGATGTGGTGGCAGAAAAAGACCATTGCTGTGTATCCAAAAATAATTTTGTCGCACAAAAAAACTCTGATTGTTATTCATCAGCTTCACTCATTCGTTCTTGGAATTGGAGATGTCGTGATGCTCTTTTTATTGTCATGAGCTTTATTCATTTTGTTTTCTTATTTGAAGCATAAATGAATTAATCACAAGGGAAAAATTGAGAGCACTTTGTGAGTAATTCTGAGAATAAATTATTGTGAAGTTATGGTATTTTGAGATGAAAATTGTTACTAAAAATTTATTTTTCATGTGATTTTTTTAGAAGAACTGCATTAAAAAGCTTTCGTTAAATTTAAAGAAAAAATTCATAAAATTTTTCCCTAACTTTAGTTTGCAACAAGAAAATATTTTCATTCAATTATCTTGAAATCACTCGTAAATATTTTGAATAAAAATTTCCATCAGCTCGTATATTATCATAAACTTATCAGCATCGCAATGACACATTTACCATGACGCCGCACGATGAGAATTCTTCAAGACGGCGTGTGAGTGTTGCCGATGTATTGCTTCTGTCTAGATTATTATTTTATGAACATTCATCATGTAATCTATGCAGTCTGCTTGCGATATTAAATAAAGACAAAAATCATTCTAACCCAATTTTTTCGCTCTGACATCCCAATGACATATGAAATGTTTTCTATAATAAAGAAATGATGATGCGAAGAATGTCATGATTGCGATGCTGAGTGTAGAATGCTGGAATTTAACATTTTTTACACAAATTTTAACAGGTATTGTTAAATTTTTATATGAAATGTGGAAAAATATTTTGCTTAGAGATTTTTTAAGAGCTTTGTATGTTAATACTTGAGCTTACAATGTAGCAAAAAAAAAATTCAAATGTTTCAAGATTTGACTTATCTGTTGACCTTTTAAAAATACAAACAATCTGAATAACAGTAAATATTTTTTTAGGCTAGATTTAATTTTCTAAAAATATTCTTTTATCCCTTGACAGCAAAACATATTTTTCAAACTCATTTTTGATACAGCGAAAATTTATATTTACAAAATTTTATTTCAAAAACTTGAAAATGCACAGGAAAATTCGAACTTTATGTTATTAATTTAAACCTCCCTGAATTTTATTTTCCTTCACTTCTCGAGATAGATTTTCAAAGTTTAATTAAATTTTTTTTATCTAACAACGTTCCTCCACCCATCCAATATCGTAAATTTACATCGACAGTCGAGCACAAATTAGTTAAAGAACAAGCAATTGGAAAGTCTGATGTTGATTTTTACCCTGTACTTCATTTAACATCATTGTCAGCGAGCTAGAAGAGGTTCGCAATTGAATCTTTAATTGAACTGATGGATAAAGGTTGATTGGATTTCTTATGGCGCTTTTCAAGTCGCTCCTCGAGATCAGCAATGATTAATGCCTTCAAATTGATTGCATTCTGCAAGTCGTCAATTCGCTCTCGCTGCTCATCAATTAGCGACTGCTGAGCTTCACATTTTTGCTGCAACTCGTCGTAGATATCGAGCGGAATCATCTGTTGCGGTACATGTTCAACATGATCGCCTACTTGTTTTGTAACAGTGACTGTCATAATGATGTCAGACTTTGTGTTGCCAATGACACCCTTCGACTCTTCCTCGCAACTTCTCAAAAGTTTAACTCTGTTGTGGATGTTAAAAAGAACTTCCTCGATGAAATTCGTCTCAGCTTTTGCAAGTTTCTCAATCTCATCCTCTCGCAAGTGGATGTGCAACTTCTTCAAAACTTTTCGATTAAGTGCGCTCCAATTTCTCATCTTGCCCCGTATTGAGTTGCAAGCGGTGTAGTTGTGAATGTCAACGAGTTTGGGAAATTCGAATTTAAGAATTTCAGCCAGAAGCACCGCGTCCGAAAAGTCCCGACACAATTTCTTGCTCGTACGTGACAGTGAAAAACCATCTATCCACTTCAATATGGCTTCCAATTCATAAGCATTCAGTCTCGAACTTTCCATTTTTGCTGCACAATGAAAATTCGGAATTTGAACAAAAGAATTTCTGCTTCGCTAAAATTTTTATTAAGATACAACTTCCGGAATTTTTTTTCTCTCTTTGTTTTGCTTGCTTTGATCAAAATGATTCTTATTTTACGGTGGTTAAAGACAATGGGACGAAGTCGTTAATTTTGTGGTAAAAATTTTTATGAGTAAATTTAATTTTAATTCGGTTTTATGCATGAAAATTTTAACATGAGATTTAAAAAAACAAAAAATACTTCAACAAATTCTTCTTTTAATTTCATTGAAATTTAAATGCCATAAAAGATCTTTTACCTCGAGGAATTTCCCTGCCAAAAAGACGAAAAATTAAATTTATTGCCTTAATCCGGCTTCAAACAAATCTAAAAAGCGAGCAACTTGATTATTTATTTATTTTTGCTCTCCAACTTCTTCTTGCGTCATGATGACATTTCGTGAAGGCAACAAACGATAAAATTAATTAAATCATTTTCTTGTTCATGTCGCCTCCTCCCCCTGTAACCTGCCACCTACTTCCTCTATTTTATCTTATTTCCACTGCCAACTTCTTGCTGTCTCGTGTCTCGTAAGGATTAAGCTTTTCTCTCTTTTTATTTGACATCGTCGTCGGCAAGCATATTTAATTGCATGACGAATCTGCATGATGCTAAGTAATATTGAGGTACATGAAAGAAAATATTTTTCTACTCGGTTTCATCCTCTCTTGCGTCAGTGATGTAATTAATGAGAATTTCTAATGAATTTTACTTCTGATTTTTGTAAGCATGTATAGGCACAAATCCTTTTAATGTTTACTGAGCTTTTTTGTAAGCACTTTTTGCCTCGCGATGATGATTAAATGGAAGGAATGCTTCTTATGGGATAGAGACGGCGTCGACTGAAAGGAAATGAAGGTAAATAGAAACTCATTAATTTAAATGAAAGGCGTGCAAAGCAAATTGGAAATTATAAGGCATTTTGGCTTTTATCTCTTTTCAAGTCTTTCCTCGCAGCGAAAGGAGAAGGAAAATGGTCATATTTGGCTAACCTACCAATTAACCAAGGTCTTTCTCTCACTTTTCACTCACCAAAATTTATTTCCATCGTTTAAGAAAACAATTTATCACACTTAAGACTCTCAACGCCTAAAGTGATGGTATGTTACAAAATGGTCACTGCATGCACGTATCTGAAAAAAAGGGCACTAAAATCCATTTGGTATTTTTTTAAGTATATTTTATTACTTCAACATTTATCTTTTCTTAACGTTCTCTCGACTTTTTTTTCAAGAGAGAAAAATTTTAAAATATAAAATTTTCAGTTTTATTTACATTTTAATATTAAAAAGGGATTAAATTTAATCTGAAACTTTTCAACGGAAGTTTGAGTTGTTCAGCAACATAATTTTATGGAGCAAAAAAATCATTGCAATGCATTGTAAGAATAAAATTTAAAAAAAATCCACAAGCTTTTTAATAAAAAATCCGAAATTATCTTTGATATTTCTTTTTCACAGCACCAACCCTTGCACTCAATCATCTAAACGAAGCACAATGAAGCTTTAATAATTTAATTTCGAATTGTTCGTTTACTCAGCAAGAGAGCAAATGATGAAAAATTGTGGGAAATTCCAAAATCAATAAATCTCTCTCGTTCTCATGACATGAGAAACAAAAAAAATATTATATCATCATCGTCGTTTCATTAAACATTAATAAAAGCTCAATGAGATCTTCGGTCTTATCGTTCGATACTACATCATCATTTTCTACTCTTATTTTTTTACTGCTAACCAGCATTGCAAATATTATTTAGACTCATTGAGATAATAGAGACGATTAAGAAAGATTGTTCATAAATGATTCAGAAAACAAAAGGGAAATTACCTCTCAAGGTTTCATTTTTCAAATCAATGGCCAAAGGGTGATAAATGTTTTCATTTTTGCTGAAAATGTTCAAACTTTTCATTCATTAATGGCATGAGATGTAACTATTGTCTTTCATTTGTTACCGAACCAAAACATTTTTAAATCAAATGTGGGTAGGAAATGAGAAAAAATGGCCGAAACTGCTTATTTATTACAAAATTTGTTCATTCTTTGAAGAATTGCTAATTATTTCACAAAGAGGAATATTTTAGAATGAACACATGAATAATTATCAAAATGACTAAAAATTTTCAGCCATATTTTCTCATTTATTGAACCACAAACTTTTTCATTACGTATCACAACAAAATTTCAAATCACGAGTATCAACTCTTTCGAATCTATTGTTGTTCAACAGAAAAATAAAAATAAACTCTAGATACGAATGTTCATGAATTATTTTTCGCGATTCTTTGCCGTTAGTATCTCGCACTATATAAAATGAAAAACATAAGCTATTCATCGTTGTTTACTGCCGCTTTTGCCTGCCTCCAAATCTGTCCTCCTCTTCTGTTATTGAAATTTTTTTATTGCACAGCAAAAATAAGTTGAGAGCAAATCCACAACCATTTTTTATTATGTGTAGAAAAAAATATTCGCATATTTTCGCTTGTCTATTTTGCAGAGAAGGCAAAAAAGCTGCTGTTAAAAAAGTCACCCACATATTCTCTCTTATTGAAGAATTTCACTACATTTCGAATCATACACACACACATACAATATTTTATTTAGTTTTTTTGGCTCTCCATGAATTTGAACTTTCCTATAGAGTTTTTAAGTTCCCGGAAAATTGATAGCTTCACAACTTTTTTTTTATATTTATTTTTCTCTGCTCAGTTCAAAACTTGCATTGTGAATGTGAATTGAATGATTTACATGATGGTTTTGATATTATGCCCGCAATATCCAGCGGGATTTTTATCTCGTTTGCTGCTATCTCTCGCTGAACGTGTCACGTTGCTCACTGTTTTTTTTATTCGCGATGAATTAGAGGAAAAAATTATTTTCAGCTCTACATGCCAGCGATTTGTCACCGCATCAGAGAAATTGAAATGGATATTGATAACATGACAAGTTGAAGTATTGAGCTTAATTGGAAGCCGCACGAGGTTTGCATCAGCGCGGGATTTTCACCTATTCAGAAAGGAGAAAGTTGTTCAATAAATCTGGCTTTAGACAAAATGTGTTTAGATTTCAAGGAATTTATTCCATGAAGAGAAATAAATTTTAGTTTCATGTAACCAGAGATATTTTTTCAATTAAACATTTAGTACTGAGAAAAATTTAAATTGTACCACGCATCATTTTAAAATTGATTGATTCAATAAAAAAAAATAATCATACATCAAAGACTCAATGATTTATTTTTTAAAAGGACTTTAAAATGTTGACATTTAATTAAAATTATGTCCTTGATTATGAAGCCCTTAAAAATTCTCTCTAACACATCAACTGTAATTAATAAAGTCTTCGAAAAGTTTTATGGTTCAAAAGCTCTGAACGACCAAATATAAATGGGTAAAATGTTTAACAAACAAGGTTTCATAAAAAATGTATGAACAAAGTTTTAATCGATTACCACTCATGAATGAAATTTTTAGTGTAGTAAAATTTCCATTAAAATGGTCGGAAATTTTCAGCAGGTCATAAATAATAATAGAGTTCATCAATAATAAAATAGATGTAAATTTCTCACCTATCAGAACATGCACCATTACACTTGATTGTGCTATTTCGGCTAGAGCTGCAAAAGAGCGATAAATCATGATGATGAAGAGTTGAAATGTCAGCAGTTTAAAATCTAAGGAATGTCAACTTACCGCAGCTATAGTTGCCACTGTCGTGACGATTTGCATTCGCAATATACAAGCGACTAATCGCGCCAGAAGTGAGCATATCTGTCTTTACGCTGCATCGTTGAACGTCATTGTGAGAGAGAGATGAGAAGAAAATTAAATTTTCAGAACCATGTTTGCGTAGGTTAATGGTGAATAAGGCACCCGGTCGATCCGATGTGCATGAGAGAATTTAAATCATTTTCACTTTACCTGATTCCACCTCGACTTGTGTCATAATTCAGCATCCGCAAGCCATGCTTCCACGTAACGTAACTTGTTGGTTGCGGTACTTTGCTGACGACACATTTCAGCTCTATGGTGCTGCCAGCTTTATAGAATTTATCGGGCGTTGCCAAGCCACGTTCGTCAACAATTTCAACTTTCGGCACTGCATAATGAATGTGTGGAGGAAAACAGAAATGGCAATATAAATAGGTATGGTCATTTAATCTACGAGAAATTATGGCAACATGACGCGAGAAACGATGAAGGAATTTTTAATTGCTTATCAAGCTCTTCTGCATCGTCTCGCAATTAATATTTATGTACATTAAAAAGAACGACGGTGATGACATTGAGAGCAAGCTCTGCTCCTCCATTACATTAATGAACTATCAATTTTGTCTCATTAATATCGCCACTCAATGACATGCCGCATACATGAATAAAGAGAGAGCTTTCCACTTCACTTACCCACAACTGTCAGAAAGAGAACGAGAACAAGGGTCGGTTGTGTATTGATTTGGCACTCGAATTGTCCTTCATCTCGCTCGTTTGCGTACTGAATGTGGAGTTGCCAGTCATTTGGCGGCTTAAATTGAAGGGAGTATCGAGAATCGCTGCTATAAATTGTATCACCGAAACTTATTAAGTGAAGCTGATCGCCTCGTCGTCGTACCCAGCTAACCTGCAAAAAAAGGCCACAGGAAAAGTAAAATTAATAAATCAAAAATCTACAACGAGGCACGTATTAAAGCACTCGTGGGATTTGAGCATGTTATGCTATCATGTAGAGCGAAAATTTCAATTTTAACTTACGGTCTTCTCTCCCAAGTTCTGAACACGGCAATGCAGATACACATCATTTCCCAACTGTGTCGTTTCATTCACTTGTGTCTGCTCCTCGTCAAAGAACGGAAGGGGCTCATGATGTGTCGTTGTTTCCTCTCCCTCGCCATTCTCCTCCTCGGCAAGCTCGTCGAGATTCTCGTCCACGTTCGAAGAGATGCTGTGCCAAAACTTGGGCACTTGAAATCCTAATGGCGGCTGCTGTTGCTTAGGAACTGAAAACACATTAAATTTTTGTAATAAAAGCAGAGCGCAAAGGAAATTTATCAATCTGAAGGCATGCGAATAATTTTCTTTGCCGCTCTAAGCAGCATCAATAAGGTTTCATTATGAGGCATTATGTGCTTAAGGCTCTAAAAAAATATACGTACATTTTTAAGGGAAATAAATTTAAATATTTGAACACTGTTTTCTAAGAATGTCGCATTGAAAAAACGAGATTTTAACATTTAAAAATGAAATTAAAGATTTTTTCAACAGTCTTGGGAAACTGTTTGGAAAATTCACAAATTTAAAATAAATATTCAAATCAAAAAAACTTTTAGCTTAATTTTTTTTAGCAAAGACACATTTTTTGTGACTTGAAATTTTAAATTATTTCTAAACGCTTTTAAGTGACACACTCTTAAAAGAAAATCTTCATTTCTTCTCTCTTACTTCCCGCATGAATTACATTTTGATAGATTGAACGACACTCGGATATAGATTTGTAGAGAAATAAAAATTTACCGTTAAAGGCATTCTTCAATAACAAATTTTCTATCCCACACATTTTTCTTGTCAACCTTCGATCGCCTTTTCCTTCATTTTCGCATCGGACGAAAAGTTAAATTAAAAACTTTCGCCATTTTTTACATTCGCGTGGGTCGTTTTCAATTACATCGTTTGTATCATTAATGAATCCACTTTGCTTTTAACCAAACTTTGATGGCAACAACAAAAAATTTATCCCTTTTGCGGTTTTAGCGTCGTTTTTGAAGTTTAGAAGCCTTTGTGAGAAAATGTTTTTCACTCAAGGTAAAAAGTTGGAATGAAAAAAGCTTCCATTAGTTATAAAGTCTACCAAAATTAATGATTTTTTGAAAAATATTCTAAGAAAATTCATTCACCAAATTAACTAATAATATTTTCCGCGTACATCAAAGTAAATTACATCGAAAAACTAATTGGAGTAAAACTGAACCATTAAACGAAAAATTTGTCAATTCATGTTATAATGATTCATTTTTGATTCATTCTGAGAAAAAATGTTAGTGAAAAATGGCAATTTTGGCCATTTGAACAATTTTCTAGAACTTTTCGGTAAATATTTTGATTGTTTTCGCTTAAAACTTTTAAATGTTTTTTTCAAACATTTTACTTTTTAATCAAATTTTATTGCATTTAAACGAAAATAAATTTTTGTCAAAGGGTTTTTGTGTTGAAAATCCAAAAGCATTTATTTTCCCTTTATGAAAGATTGTGAATATTTTTATGTTTACAATACATTACAATGTTGCGTTTTTTAAAAGAAGAAATACCAAAAGATTCCTTTTTTAATGTCACGAAAAGTTCCCTTTTAAAATTCAGAGAGTGAGTCTTTAATAAAAAATTTTTGGTTGCCAATTTTATCTCGATCAACTGAGCTAGGGATACACAAATTTTGTTGCCGTCATGCAGATTGAACAAAGTACACATGTTAAAGTCGACTCAATTCACACACGACCTGTACAGTTTGTGTTATCAGCAATATCACACAAGTTGACGTAATGTATCTCTGTCTCTCTCTCTCTCTCTTGAAAACCGGGCACCGTTCGGATGTGGAGGCGAAAGGACTTATATTGAGTTTCGGGTTTGAATTTATGCAATCAGTATTCGACAACCCCAATTTGATTTTCATGTCTATACAGCTAATGTATAGAGTCATTGGCTCCCGACCACCGCTTTTCGCATTTCATAACAAAGTTTGAGCTTTTCCTCTTCGAAACTAACTGACGCCATTTAAAGATACATACGTAAACTAAATGAGGACTGTATACATAAAAATTCTCAGCAAAAACACACTGAACTGAATGAAAAGATGAAGAAGAAATCATTTTGAATAGTCGAGCTAAAGTAGGTTGGATTAGTGAGGGAGAGAAGAGAATGTAAAGAAAAAGTAAGACAAAAGGAGGATTTTGAGAGTAAAAGCACTTTAGATCTCATCAACACTATTCAACATTGGAAAATACATGTACGTCTGACGAGAGTAAAAAAAGGTCAACGACAGGCAAGCATTTTGATAAATCGCTTCGCATGATTTTTATCTCAATTGGAGGGTTTACTTTGCTCCTCGTAACACAATATGACTTCAATTTTTATCATAATCTCACCGTAAATAATGTAAGAATAAAGACTTCGAGAATATTTTGTGCAAATAAAACTTTTTCGCTTCGTCTCGTCACACTCGAAAATCTGTTTTCGTGAGTTTAATTTCAATTTTGAATTAATAACGCGAACTGAATTCAAACGAATGCGTGCACAAATTTATTCTCAAAATTAAATCTGCGTTTATGATAATGGATTTTGTTTTACCGTTAGAGATTTAAAAATATTCAACGACTCTTTAATTATGGATACTGCAGCCCTGAGCGAGGTTTAGGTTGTCATTAAAATTTAAAAAATCTCTGTTTTGCTCATGCCGTTTACCTTTTGTTTTTGCTCAACTTTATATCTCTGTTTATGTTTTAAAAGAAATAATTCTGTGCTCTTTTGTTCTGAAACATTTTCACATCTTTAAGCATGCAGCGTTAAATAAAATGCCATAAAATTCTCTTTGATAAATTATGTAAAAACTTTGCGAAAAATTCTGTACGATAAAATGCGAAATTTTATTCGAATGTTTCGAGCAAAAAACCACTTTCAATTCATTAAAAATTAAAGCACTTAATATTCCGTTTAAATGAAGAAAATCATGTTAATGGTAAAACGAGACTCTAAATTAAAATTTCAGCTTTTAACCACAAAATGGTTGAACAATTATTTCAAATTAAAAATCGTTGATATTTTAATTCCAAAGAGAAATTTTAAAATTAAATATTTATTTTGTGAAAATTATTAAAAACCTGAAAATTATCTCATTTTAATTTTGAATAATTTTTAACAAAAAATTAATGTTTTTTTAAACTTTAGAATTTCAATTCACCTCTTATCAGTATTTAATTCTGAGCTCATTAAAATGCCAATAAAAAGCTAAATTTATTTCGGTTAGACTTTTTAACCGCGCAAGAATGAATTTTGTATTAATTTTAAATGGTAAACATGACATTTTTATTTTCATCATTTTTCTCTTATAGATTCCTCCTTCTGCTACGAGGCATTATAATATCGTGCTTCCATAAAAATGCTGTGTGGGAAAAAAATAATTTAAAGACTATTGATCATAAAGAGAATCATGCGGAATGTGCAAGAAAGAAGAGAAATCTGGGTTAATGAGTTTCCTTGTTTTTAGCTCCCTTTTTTGCGCCATTAATAAAAATAAAAGTTGAAAGCGAATGCAAATGATGCGCGAGCAGATTAACGCGATAAAAAACAATGACTTACACGATGTCTGTGAACATTTGCACTTTGTCGTAATGAGGATGAAGCATCCAAGAATAATCCATTTTAGTGAATGCCTCATAACGTCATCGTTACAAATCCTTTTTTTGTGGGTGTCGAATTGGTGTTTCACTCTACCAAACAACCTTTAACCTTCGGGGTAGTAACGAAGAGTGTAGCTCGTCTATCCGCCAGAATTTCTATAGAAATTCTATAGAAAATTCTATAGAAATTCTATGGATTTTCTATAGAATTTCTATAGAAAGCTGTAGAATTTCTATAGAATTTCCATAGAATTTTCTATAGAAAATTTTCCATAGAATTTCTATAGAATATTTTCCATAGAAATTCTATAGAAAATTTTGTTCTATAGAAATTCTATGGAAAATTCTATAGAATTTCTATGGAAAATTTCTATTGACTTTTTTTACTGATGAAAAAATATTATTTTTTGAACATCATCCAATTCAATAAATTCACAATTGGAATTTTATGGTTCTTTTTTAAAAGGGATAAATGAGGGGATTAGGTAAAATTGTTGATGGCCACAATTTTTATACATTAATTTTTTCTCTTCGTATACTTTACTTATTTTCTCTAACCAAAACCCAACTCACACTTTTCGCTTAAAAAATTATTCTTTTTTACGAAAGGAAAATTTAAAAAATCAAGAAAATAGAAATTATTAAAATTAAATTTAACATAATTTTCATAATTAAAAGAGACATAAATCAAACAAAAATCAATCATGAAAATATTCTATAGAAATTCTATGGAAAATTTTCTATAGAAAATTCTATGGAAATTCTATAGAAATTCTGCAGCTTTCTATAGAAATTCTATAGAAAATCCATAGAATTTCTATAGAATTTTCTATAGAATTTCTATAGAAATTCTGGCGGATAGACGAGCAGGTCCCAGTAACGAAGGTAGCACATTACTCAGCTCACTGCTCACTCTTCCACAATCTTCATTTATCTCTTGCCGCTCGCTTTATTCAATTTTTTCAAATTGATTTATTTGTTTTTATTCTTCTTGTTTGCGCAATTTCTTAAATAGTTTTTTTAAAATTATTTTTTCACTGTTCCATTTATGTCACTCACATTGAAATGTCATTTTAATTGAATCCCGTCATTGTCGTATACTTTAATAAAATTTTCATATATTTTTTTTGTTCACACCGAAAAACAATAAATTTTCTCTTTCGAATGTCACACAAATATGTGCACCTCCTCTCTAAAGAATATGAAGAGGTTTCTTGCGTTTAATATTTATATGAGTCACATCCGACAACTTCCTTGGCTCCACTTTTTTGATATTTTATTTTTATGTGCGCTCTGAAGATATCCTAATCCGTTTTTAGTGTATCATTGCAAAAAACGAGAAAATATTTTCTCGTGATCTTCGACATAATGCGTCGCTATAAATTCTTCTCTCCGTAAATGCCTTTTTATAATCCACAATATGGAAACACAATATGGGTAAATCCCTTTTATATGTAATTTCATTAAAGCTCCTCTAAGACTTTTCTCCTCCCCAGTCAAATTGGATTGCAAAAGTCTATGTCTATTCGGCTATTGAGTTAGCACTCTGACAAAAACTCTTAAATCTAATGAGATTCAACAGTGCATAAAGTCCATCTTCTCTCACTGACTCAATAAAACTTTTGTCATCAATCAAAAATTGGGTATGACACATGATAGACATACATAGAGAGGGATTATTATAGTGTTAAGCATAGATAACGGAGGCAAAAAATCACTCGTGGAGATTTTCACATATAATTCGATAAATAAGTCCCAAGCGTGTGACACAAGTGAGAATAAATTTAATTGATTTAATTATAATTCAATAAAGTCTAACAGTTTAACACTCGAGCTGAGAAACTTTCGTGACCGATCAGGTAAGAAATTTTCCTTCGACTAATTTTGGAATGGACAAGTTTCACTCAATTTGATGTGTTGTTGTGCTTGATGGAAAACGAACAGAATTGAGAGGGGCGACTGGAAATCGGGTGAACATCGAGCATGCGCTTCCAACATCCTTCGCAAAAAAATTATGACAACATTCCTCAGAGTGCGGATAATGTTCATCGGAGTTAGGTCATGGTGAGTGTCGAAAGGGTGAAATTAAATTAGATATTAAGGTCCGAGCTTGTTTTTCACTTCAATGACCTTGGATGATGCTGCAATGTAACATCAGTAATGCTCATTTTCGCACATTATTATGAGAAGAGTACAAAATAGAATTACCATGCTCATTATTTAATTTAGCGAATGAACGCAAATTAGAGACCGCTGTAATGTAACGGCCCATCATCATTTTCCAGGATGTAACAAATTTCTGATGTTTTGTTTCGTTTTCTTGCGCTTTTCATGTTCGACTCAGGGGCGATGTGCAAAGATTTAAATTAATCCAAAATGGATTTAAATTTATATTCAAGAATTAATCAATATTTAATGGATTTAAATCAAACTATAAACAAATTAACGTAGATTAAAAAGCACTTAAGTGTCTCGCCCCTTAATTTGAGAGAAAATGTTGAAAAATTAATTTAAATTAATTCTTTCGTCGACTGGAGGAAAAAGTGTATCAACAAGAACGAAAAAGTTTCTCTTCTAAGTTCTGTTTAACCTTTTTCAATTTTATTCTGTTCCCGGTTTGAAAATTAAAAAGTTTTATTGGCGAAGGAAAAAGAGTTAAAAGCCAATCTAATGATAACAATGTTCACTTTTTCTTGCTGCTTAAAAGATTTTCTTAGAAAAGAAGCACTGCACATACATGCGGAAGTTATGGAGGTGCCATAATTTAGCAACAATAACATCGCATGCGGGACGAGAAAAAGCAAGCGTGAGACAAAGAGCAGAAAAAAGTTTTTCAATTAACAAGAGGGAAAAAGTGAGCGGCTAAAAAGGAGGAAAAAAAATGGAGCTTCACAAATTATGAGGATCATAAACCTTTTTTGCTCTCTCGTGCTTGTCGTCGACCCGATAAAAATTGAAAGAGAAGAGATGCATAAACTAGATGAGGGGACAATTTATTTGGAGACAATAATTTTTTTTCTCGTTTAAAGCTCTGCATTTTAATGAGCTCAAATTGATGTCGAGTCATTTCATTTGCTGATCCAATTTGTTATTGTGTGATTTTGCAATTAATTATTTTTTTATGGTTGGCAATTAAATGCAATTTATAAAATATAAAATTTAACTCTAAATGAATATTAACCACAAACTATGTGGTCACACAAAGTGGTTACACAAAAGTGGTTTAAATTGTAATTAGCCAAAAAATTGAATTAAAATTTTATGGCAAGGAAATCTTCAGGAAATTTTTAAAAAAATTTTAAACATAAATTTTTGTGTTAGCTAATATTTTGTTTTAAAAAAAAATTCGCAATGATAAATAGACAACTTCAAAATGCTATTTGTTGAAATTTATGTAAAACCGATTTTAACCACAAATCATTACAATGGGAATTCCATGATCTCGCATGAGGACGGTCTCGTGTAATATATTCTCTAAAAAAATATTTTACATGGTTGTGCGGTTTTTTATCAAGCACTAAACCCTTCCGTTGGCAGCGGCAGTGTGTATAAGGAGTTACACAAATCATCTGCGCTTCTTTTTTTTGTTAGACGGATTTAGCGCATATAAATTTTTAAACCCTTTTGTAATTTTATGTATTCTTTAGTGGCTGCTCTATGCACTCGGGTGGGGGAAATCTTTTATTATACTTCAAGAAATTGAAGCTTAGTAAGAATTACGATATTTTTATTGTTAGTGGCATCACGATAGTCGTTACGTTTTAGTGCATCGAACAGAATAAAAACTTTAGTTTTTTGAACTCTTGAATGAAAAAAAAATTCAGTTTCTTTTTCATGACGTTCATAATCCTCCAAGTCATCCCCGATCACATTTCCTTCAAAGTTTTCATATTACAAAATCGTTGACGATAAATTGAAAGCTTGGGATTTAAATATCAAAAGAGCTTCCTTCTCGTGAATCGGCTTCGTCGAAGGCAGCAAGGAATTAAGGATTGACATTTATCCTCGAATTTTGCATGCATAATAAAAATGCTTTTCTTCCCATTTTTTCCTTTACATTGCTGAAGATGATGCAAATTCTTTCAATATTTTTTGACCATAAATATGGAGGGTCTCATGTCATCTTGACTTAGCTTTAAATAATTCACATTTTCATTCCACTCGAGCATAATGTTGAGAGTTGACGAGAGGCCAAAAATGTCAGTGAAATATTTCAGTATAAGAAGAGGTCGAAGCTGCTCATCGCATATTGATTCCTTCATTTCCCATTCCTTAGAATGTGTCGATGATTCGAGTGGCAATAATCTGTATGAAATGAAGCGAAAGATGTTCAAAAATTTCCTTCTCTCTCCGAGTTCGTGCTCACAATGGCGCTGTTGAAGGCACATGAAAATTCTTCTTCTTCTCCATCCGAAAGTTAGATGTGTCGAATAGTGACAGATGTTGCATGCATGCTGCTTCTGCCTTTCACATAATCGGATATTTTAAAATCAATTCATGTTCACAACATAAGACACGATTTTGGAGAATATGATTGGATTTGAAATCAAGAGAGAGATTCTTGCAAATTGGATTACTCTCCTGCAACACTCTCAAGCTGAACTGTTAGAAGAAGGAGAGAGTAAAAAAAGTTTCACTCGACATTTTTCTCTTGCTTTAAATAATTCAATTAAATCATTCCATTTGACTTTCCGAATGCCTCTCATCTCCATGTTATTTTTTTCATGTGCCATTCTGATTTTTTTTTCTCTCTAGGGAAAAAAAATTAAATTAAATCCACTCGATATTCCAATTATTTTGCCAAAGCGAAAGAGGACAACAAGAAAATTGAGTTTAAATTTAAATTCATTTGAAATCCACACAGATTTAAATTTAATCGCAATTAGAAATTTAAATCCACCTGTTCTGCCCCCTGAATTTAAATTAAGGCAGAAAAAAATTTGAATTTTAGATTACGATGAAACTTGAAATAAAAGTTTGAATTGCTCGAGAGCAATTTGAATGAGATTTCCTTCAAGCAGACAAATAGCTGTTGCTACCACTTTACTATCATTTCCTATCACTTCACTACCTGTTGAAAGGAAAGCTAAATATTTTGTAAAGAGTGTGCTTAAAAAAATTTATTGCGATTTCACAACAGGAATTAAGGAAGCCTATTCAAATTTTATTACATGTACAATGGAAACGTAAACCGTTCATAAATCATTTCCAAAACTTTGAGCAGGAGGAATTGGTTATGAATTTTTGCTGAGAAGACATGCTTTAGGTATTTATGGGGAAGTAAAATATCGAAATGTTTTAAATTGTTTGCATTTGAAGATTATTAGGAAAAGGGTTTAAGTATTCAAGATTTTATTGACGATCAATGAAAAGTTTAAAATACTTTTAAGCTTCATTCTATATCAAATTGACTGTAAAGTTTATGAAGCACAACAATTTGAATAAATTTAAAAGATTTATTTTTAATTCTTAAAGACTTTGAACAACAGAAAAATATTTGATTTTAAATTAATCGTGTTTCACCCCTCAAATCATTGTAACCTAAATAAATGTTTTATTTTTCCGTGAGTGACCCAAAAGATTTTATCTTCCATCTTAGGTAATGGATGTATGTTTTTCTAAATGTTTACTTTCCTCAAACACATACCAAATGTTTAAACCATCTGGCTCGGGGAAAAAAGTTTAAAAGGCAAAGAAAATGAAGAATTTTTTAATTAAGAAATTCTTTCATGTTATGTCCTTATAGTTAATTAAATATACCAAAAACACTGCTTGAATGCCATGTCGTCTATTTAACAGCGCCAGATGATTTTGTTGTTCTTCTTATTATTTTCGACCCAATATTTAGAATGAAGAGCAACTAGACATTAAAATTCATTAAAGTTGTTGCTCGGGTAATTACACTCGCGATTATGGTTTCGCTCATAGAGGCAAAATGAAAATGATGCCCTTTTACTTCAGCATTTCTCTATGGAACTATGAAGAAATTTTCTTTCTTATAAATATTTAGTGAAGCAACAGAAACAGAAAGTTTTCTCAGATGGAAATTTTCTCATCATTATGTGCGAGAGAAAATCAGTTCCTCGAAAAACGAGAACAAAAAGCAAAGAAATTGAGCGCAAATGCTCCTGATTTGGATGTAGATATGCAATTTGTATTTTACACACGTTTTGATGTTAGAGATCAACTCCTTCTATAAATATGTGCTCTTGGGCATTGAAATTCATGTGTGTAAGAGACAAGTAGCATTTGAGACCAATGTAGGTGTTAAATCAATCAATCAAGTTCGATTTTGTAATCTGTTTGAATTTCACCATTTGTCAAGTTCTCTCGAAAGATTTTTAAAAGTTTCGATTACGAGATAAATTTATTTTTTTAAAGAAAATTATAAATTTGTGCGACTTTAATTTGTTGTGACATTTTTTAAGCTTTTATGAGAAAAAACACAACCAACGCCATATGTGATGAATATTCACAAAATTTTATGCGCGAGCACGAAGTCATCAATTTGATAACATGAAAAATGAAAAATTTGAAGACTTTGTGTGCATGATGCGGAGAAAACGTGCATGTAAAAAAGTGAGGAAGATAATAATTTTAGATAGAAGAATTTCACTTGTGAGAATATCGCTTATGTCAGAAGAGGCTGCAGGTAAATATGATAAATTAATGCTGAGATAAACAGAGTGGAAAAATTGCAGACGATGATCGTGTAAAATCGATAAAATGACAATTTATATGTGCTGTAAATTGTCAAGTTATACTTTTTAGAAGTTGTCACAACAGATGTGTGAAAATTAAAAATATGAATTATGAACTTTTGTTGAAAAATGACAACAGTTTTTTTTAGATAAATATCAGTTCCAAGATCTCATGCTTAGATTTTAAATTAATTGGAAAATTTCTAAAATTATCTTCAAATGTGAAAAGTTAAATCGGCAAATGTCTTTTGATTTATTGTTCAAAAACAAATTTCTGATCCTCTCTAATTTATATTTAATGAGTGTATGAAAAAAATAAGGAATTCCTCGAAGCCGCTAAGAATTCTTGTTTTTCTTCCTAATTTATAACAAAGCTCAAAAATGATTACGGTAAAATGTGAGATTAAAATGCAAAAACCCATTCAGAGTATTGTTTTCTCCATGCTTATGCAAAAAAGAAGAAAATCTCAACATTTTCTTTTGTTATTTTGCTAACAATGTGCTTTATTTAAGGAAGAAGAAGTGGAAGAAGTAGTTGTCGGAGGAGAGAATAATGCTGATAAGATAAAACCGTTATTTTCCCATGATTTATTATTATTATGGGGAAAAAAGAAAGAAAAGAGAAATATGCAAAGATATTATGAGGAAAAATCATTTAAAAGCTCTTTTAAGCAATTCTACTTCTTCTATCAGGATTGCGGAAAATTGTTATATTTTCGTGCTCGCATTCATCCTTCCGTGATTGTACTCTTAAATTCGCTGCATTTACTTTAAAGAGAACTCTTTAAGTATTTAATGAAAATTCTAAACACATCGAAATTCAACGAAGTGATGATGTTAATCGAAAATCATCCCGCAGTCGTGAGCTGTTTGTTATTCTTTTATATCTTTATTGAGTACGAAGCACAATCCTTGCGACACAGTGAGATTGGATGAAAAAGAAAATTGAAACTTAATATTTTCAGCAACACTCCCGGCTATTAATTCAGTATCTCGAAATAGGAAAATGACTAAATTTGCAAACTGCAGCTGCATTTGAGTTTAATTTTAAATAGAAAAATATATATTTTTTAGATAGTAAATATTTTATTTTTTGACAAAGAATTTTGATGGTTCTTCTTTGTATTTGAAACCTTTTTGAAACATGATGAAAGTGAATTTTTTTTTTAATTATAAGATGTGTTTCAATTCAAATAATTTTAAACTTAACCAAAATCATATCTCACTTTTCACAGAATTCTAATGAAAAGTTTTGTCTTAAAAAGGCTCACTCATATCCATTTAACTGAGCATACACTTTTTGAGTTAAATAAACTTTAATCAGCTCTGAATAAGCACCATTAGCAGCATAATTTCTTCTTCAGTAAATAGCGAGTGATAATCGCTGTGCGAATGAAATTTGCGATGATGATTATGACAAAGTTATGAATGTGTATAATGATGTTTTTATCAAGTATACTGTAAATAGCACTTCTATGAGGAAGGTCGTTTTAAACCCGTAATGCAAACATTTATCATTCATAACGGAAGAACAAACTTTCACTATCCACTCACTTGAGTGTCTCGGGATGTGAGTTGATTTTATGCAAATTTGTCTGAATTCTAGCTAGATATAAAAGCTCATCGTTTTATTCCCGCAGCACAGTTATGATGATGCTGTGAACAACTTTTAATATTAAAATTAAAAACATACTGCATGCACACATGAGCGACTCGAGAAATTATTTTTCTGTTAAAACTTTTTCTTTTTTCAATTAAAACTCGATACAGGGTTTTAGTGTGCTCACACAAGAGCAAAAAAAAGCTGAGCAACTACAAAAGAAAAATAAAAACTATGCTGCACTATTGTGTCGTCATAGTTTTGTAAGGAGTGAGAGAGAAATTTAATTAAATTTAATGCGACACTTAAAACGTTACAACTGCCATATTTGTATTTTAATTTGAACTACTTTCAAAAGCCAAAATTGCTCATTTAGATACTTCAAATATCAATTTATTGTTAATAAAAGCAATTAGCCAAGTTGAGAGCCATCGTTAATTTAACGACGTGAATTAAAAAAAAATTAAAAATGAATTTAATCACAAAATTTTCACTCTCGAGATGAAATGAATTAATTTAAATTCCTCTCAATTTTAATCTAAATTTTAAAACAAATTTTATTCAATTACATTTCACAAAAGCTCAAAATCTGAGAGAGAAAGTTGCTTAATCATCATCATGAGAAATGTTTATTTCTATGAAATGCTTCATGCTCATATGTATGTTTGAGTTTTTGAATTAATTTTACGGATAATTCAAATTTCTATGTGGTGATGTGAGAATTGAAAACTGTATAAAGCTTGAAAATATGAGAAAAACTTTTAAAATCCTATTTCCTTTTTCTGTTTGAAAAAGTTAAATAAATTTATGAATTAATAGTCAAAAATTATTTCAAAATCTCTGGAAATAAAAATTTGTTTTTGAGTTCACAAAATTAATTTTTGCTGTTTTCTTTCCTCTTTTCACCTTTTTCATAATCTTCAAAAACAATCCCTGAAGTTTTTCACTCCTCACCGTTCTAAAGCAAGAAAGAACAGAATTTAAATATGTGTTGACGATGTTGACTCTCTAACAAGATGATAATAACACTTTACATCTATTCAACAACATTTTCCTGCAAGAAAGGAAAAAAAGAGTTTTAAAAGAAAATAATATTACAAAAATCTGTGTCGAAGCTCATTTGCAAGTCATCTCATTTTCGGGGTTTAGAGCATGTAAGACTGACAAAATTGAAGAAGTTTCTAATAAAAACTTTTTCTCGACGCCATCACGCCGTGTAAGGTTTTCCATCGCGATCATAGTCAAACACATGGCGCAAAAGGTTATCACACAAGACGTGCTAATTTGTATAATTTTATCAACATTCTTCGTTGCTCGTGGCGATGATAAAGAGTGAGCTCATGAGTAGCTTTTTATATATGGGAAATTTGATTAATCCTATGAGATGGAAATCGTGAAGGCATATAGGAGTCACACATTGTTGTATCCGCCTCGAAAATCATTACATAGTAAGTGCTTTGTTCATGGTTGACATTATTAATTTTTTGGGGGTTGAATAAGAAAATACTAAAGATAAAACTCACATGTTTATTGACTGCCTCAAAACATTTTTCTGCCGAAATAATTAAGCTTTCTGTTATAAGCTCAGCACGAGGAAAAATATCATGCTGATAAACATTATTAGCGTTCCGGTGAAGAAATATTTATGTTGAAAACAATTTTCACATTTGGGCGTAAAAATGCGTGTAATATTGGAATGTCAGTGTGATTTTTAAGAGGGAACAAAGTGTGTGTGTGCAATAAAAGCCAAGTACGCGATCTATAAAATCCAAATATTATTCAAACGGCTCACAGTCAGAATCCCCTTAGACGGAATATGCTCTTGAATGTGAACGCTAGAAAAACACTTTCATGGCTTATGTAAATTTTATTTGACAAATTTCTAATGTTTACATCGAAGGAGTGCTAATCGCCATGTATTTTATGCCGAGTCGGCTAGAAATTAAATAAATAGTCAAGATATGACACAACATTTCCAAACAAAATTATTTTAATTAAATTAAAACTGTTTAATTAATTTCCGTTGAATTAATGAAACGAAAACAATTTCCAGTGTTCTGACTTCGATTTTTAATTAGTTATGCTTGAATATGTTTTACCAAATGATTTAATGAGCCGCGAAAAAAATGTTGAAACTGTTTTAAAGTTTAAGTGAATGCTCAATGTGTAACTCCACAAGTTATTTAAAAATATCTCACTGTTGTCTAATTCTTCAGCACGCAAATTTAAATAAAAATATTAATTTTTGCCTCAAAAATCGACTTTAATACATTAAAGTGTTCTACACGTAGCAACTGACCTAATAATGTTGAAGATATTTACAACACGTGGAAATAATAAGAGACAAATTATTGCACATTCATATGTTTGGCTGGAGTCCTACGAAGAAAATCGCTGGAATTGTGGAACTATTTTCATGGAAATTCCAACTAAACATAAATTTTCCAAAACGGTTCTAAATAATTTTTTTTGGCAGTTAAATCCTGAACTTTTGCTCGTTGCAATACGAGCATCAGTATTCAATTTGAATACCTCAGGTTGGGATGCTTTTAGAAATTTTCTAGAGGTTAATTTTTACTTTTGCAGTTTTTAAAACTTAAATAAATGGTTAGAAAATTTAAATACATTTGAATTCAGTGTCATTCACACCGACATCATCCATCGATTTTTCCTTAACCTTTAAAATCACTGATTGCGAAAATCTCTCAGCTTTATGCTGAATGAAGTAAATGACAAACAAAGCGAAAAAACGTTTCCTTATTAAGTAACGACATAGCAGTGCGTGTGCACAGTTTAACTTGATAAAATTAAATTGAATCATTCCGTCATCATAACATTGATGAAGTCGTTGAATTTATTGAATATAAGGAGTCGGAGGGCGGAAGGAAAGGCAAAAGCTTGATAAATGAGTGCGTAATTCACTCACATTTATCTCGTTGTCTTTTACGGGTTTTCTTATTTGCTTTTCATCTATATGGAGATGCATGAAAAAATAAATTTCTTAATGCCGCATGATAAATGGATTTTCGACACACATTAAATAAATTTGAGTGTCAAATTAAGCTCACAATCGAAACGAAATCGAATCTACACATCGTTTAAATAATAAATACGATAGAAGTTGTCAATCTATCATAAATTGATCACTTACATTCCCTTCCTCTCGTCTCCAGCACACTCGGATACATTCTACATAGGAAGCACTCTATCTTGACAGGCACAAATCACTGCCACATTTTTGCAGACACATGAAATATGATTTAGTCGATCCAGTTTATCATTTTTTAGATGTGAAATTTCTCAACACTTGCCAAACCTATAAATTTTGCTTCCCTCTCATCCCTGCCATGCGATACATATTGATTTGATTGCAGAATGCTCATATTTGAATTTAGTAGCCTAAAGCTATCATAATACAGAAAAAATGATAATTTTTTGCCGCTTCACACTTTGATTTATTGGATAAAGTTTTTATTTGACATTTTAGGACTGCCAGTGATTTTGGTGATGAGATGCAAAATTAGGAAGATTTTTTTAGGTTCAATATTTATTTTTTTTAAGTGAATATTAAGTGAGTTAATATTCAAGAAAATCAAATGAATTAAACAGGATTTAAAAAATTAGAATTTTACGCCCTAAAACTCGGTAAAATTCACCCCAAATTTAGCTTAAAAATCTTTTGCGTCAAATCTGCTTGAATTAATTTCAAACGACATCGTCGTCTCAAAACAATTAGGAATTCAGCAAACTAATTAAAAATTTTCATTGACATTTTGAGAAGATTAAAATTTAATGAGCATGTGCCATCGCTTTGCAACGCAGATACTTTTCGTCCTTGATGCTGCAAAATTTATTCGCACGTAAGTCACAGAAAATTTTCAACAATTCCTCTTCTTCTCTTCACTTCACATCAACCGTTCCAAAAAGCTGTTTTGCAAATTTAATTTGCAGCAGCCGTCGCTTTACACATCAACTCACTTGGTATGCATCGTGATATTCTTCTCTATGGTCATCATCATCAACGGCATCACCCAACATTTGTTGCAAATTGAAGCATAGTGAAATTAACCGACAATAAATTTACGTTTCACCATTAAATCGTTGCCGCAAACCGGCGGAAAATTTCTCACTCGCTGCTTTTTCCATTTCAACCTTTTCTCTCTCACTCTTTTGAATGCATTTGGCAGTGGAATGATATTTTCATTCTTTCGAACACATTGATTGCACAAATTATTTTTCATGCGTCTGAAAATTGTGTGTGAAAAACATAAAATTGAATGAGAGGAAAAGCCATAACTCGATAAACGTGTTTTAATTATATTTAAAGCCATTCCAGAAAATAAATTTAACACACTCACCATACGAATTCATTTATGGCTATTATAATGCAGTGATTCTTGTGCATATCTAAAATATTCATTTATGTGGAAAATTAAAAGAAATTTATGTGATACCGCACATTATTGGGGTTTAATCTTCTATTTTTACCTTTAATTAGGCTATTATAAAAGTGGAATTGATATTGAATGACCATAAAGATAAAACAATAGGAGATAAACGTGTGGGGTTTTTAGCTTTAAATAGATTTCAATTCATTTTTAAGGACTTTCAGTTATAAACTCAGTTAAATATTTTTTTATGAACATAAAACATAAAATTTGTATAATTCCAAGACTGAGAGTAAACGCGATAAGGACTCAAATAACAAAGCAATTGAAACTCTCTCAATATTTTGTGATTTTACAGTTTAAATTTTCCATTACCTTATTTCTTGTTCTTTAAAAATAATAATTCAAATTTTTAAATTCATAATAAAATGGCAAAGCTTTTTCTCATCATAAACTTAAAGAAGCCCTAGAAAATAAACATGCGGTGTGCTATGCAGGCATTCGAGTTTATTTCGAAGAAACAATTTATTCTATTCCCATCTCTAATTTAATGTTGTATCATAGTCACTGAGAAAGAAAGGTTGAAAATAATAATAAAATAAATGATGTCTATGGCAAGGTAAGTATAGAAGCATTTCAATCGTACATAATTTTATCTCCGAGGTTACATTTCCTCCTCCTACTCAATGCGAGAATGAAAAAAATTCCCTTTCAAATGAATTTTTATGCAAAAGCAGAAAATGTCCTCCGGGAAACGTAAAATAAAATATATTGGCGTTTGAAATAATAAAAAGTATAGAGATTCTATAGGCGTATTCAGCAGTGCTATTAAATTAAACTTTTTAGCTCAGCCTCGTTATTTATGATTTAAAAACATGGGAAATTTCTTTGAGATGTGTGTTCTTGCCGCTTGCTCGCATAGAGCAGGAAAAGTGGAGAGTAAATTGAAGTGGGACACGAGCAAAAGACCTTTTCGTATTATCTTCACAGCATAAGGAGCAATGAATGTGAAACGAAGGTTAAGAGAAAGAGAAAGCTCATTTTTTCAATAAATAAAAATTACCCACTAGAGACATTTTCATGGAACATAAAGTTATTGTTAAATTTAAATTGTGGCGATATAAAGAGAGATTTTGTTGTGTATCGCTAGGATGATATTGGCTTATATAAAGTTTAGAAAATGTCTAGTGCCAAATGCACTTGTGTATCGTACACTAAAAGAGAGCTTATATAAAATTCTCGGTTTGTCTTTTTTATGAAATTTTAAATCTTTATTAAAATTTAAAATAAATTTAAATTTTAAATTTTTGAAATTAAAATCCGTCACACTTAACACATATTTAAAATTATAAATCTGCTCATAAACACGTGTACACACATTATGGTCATAAAACTCATAATGAAACTTCCTTTGTGGTGCACGAAAAGATCTTATGCAAAAGTCATAAATTACTTTTTATGACTGAGTTCATGCACACACAAAAAAAGGATTGTGAGGCTGCAGCAAATTATGTGAAAATTCCAAGGCTATTATTTTCAGTTTTTTTACCAAGAGTTTATTATCAGCGCTCCTCTCACTCATTCTCTATGCAATTCATTCCCCTCTGACTCTCTGACTCTGTGTGCATAAAATTGCTATCTAAAAATTGAAGGCAGAAAATTATGCAGACTTTTTTTCGTGGTGCTATCTGTCCACTAACACTACAATGCAGTTTTATGGCCGTATTTTTTATGCATTCTCGAATTCTTTTATTTAGCAAAAATATACATTGTCGGTCATTGCCAATTTTATCGCTCGCTTCACTATACTATGTTGTTGTCGACAATTAAATTCGGATAAGCTTAAATTATATGTGCGAGAAGTACGCGAGAGTTTTTTTCAGATCGGTCTGAAATTTGGATATTATTTCGACACTATTACGACTATTTGCGACATGTTTTTAGTTTTTTTCGACACCCCTTAGTTTTTGAGTTATGGACATTTTAAATTTTTCAAAAAAGTCTCGCGTACTTCACGAGAACTATACGAGACTTTTTTGAAAAAATACTTTTTTATCAAAACTTTTTATGTTTTCTAATAGCATTTATTTCGACTATTTGCGACATCTAAACAGTTTTTGAAAAAATCTAAAATTTCAAAAACTATAGTCATTTGAAGTTCAAGTGTCAAAAAATGCATTTTTTTATGGGAAGTACGCGAGAGATTTTTTTGAAAAATACTTTTGAACAAAACTTTTTATGTTTTCTAATAGCATTTATTTCGACTATTTGCGACATCTGATTAGTTTTTAAAAAAGTCAAAAATTTCAAAAATTATAGTCATATAAAGTTTATATGAGTGAAAAAAAAAATTTTATAATTTTTTGAGAAAACGACGCAAAAATTCAACTCTGAAATAAAACTTTTAACGTTTTAAGCCGACTACTTGCGGCATTTAAATTTTTTAACGATCAAGTTCAAAAATAAATTAAACGAGATAAAATTCCAAAATTTTTACTGATATTTGGCATCATTTTCAGAATTTTACTACCTAAAAAATCAATTTTCAAAATTGAAAAAAAAATTATAAATATCTGTTTATAAAGCTGAACATAAAACTTTATTTATGAGGCAGTAGTTTAACAAATTATTTTTTTTAAAACTGTTGAACAATTTAATTTTTCTAATATTTTTATCAATTTTCAGGTAGTAAAATTCTGAAAATGATGCCAAATATCAATAAAAATTTTGGAATTATATCTCGTTTAAATTTATTTTTGAACTTGATCGTTAAAAAATTTAAATGCCGCAAGTAGTCGGCTTAAAACGTTAAAAGTTTTATTTCAGAGTTGAATTTTTGCGTCCTTTTCTCAAAAAATTATGAAAATTTTTTTTCACTCATATAAATTTTAAATGACTATAATTTTTGAAATTTTTGACTTTTTTAAAAACTAATCAGATGTCGCAAATTGTCGAAATAAATGCTATTAGAAAACATAAAAAGTTTTGGTAAAAAGTATTTTTTTCGAAAAATTCTCTCGCGTACTTCTCAAAAAATTATTAAAATTTTTTTTCACTCATATAAACTTTATATGACTTTAATTTTTGAAATTTTTGACTTTTTTAAAAACTAATCAGATGTCGCAAATAGTCGAAATAAATGCTATTAGAAAACATAAAAAGTTTTGTTCAAAAGTATTTTTCAAAAAAATCTCTCGCGTACTTCCCATAAAAAAATGCATTTTTTGACACTTGAACTTCAAATGACTATAGTTTTTGAAATTTTAGATTTTTTCAAAAACTGTTTAGATGTCGCAAATAGTCGAAATAAATGCTATTAGAAAACATAAAAAGTTTTGATAAAAAAGTATTTTTTCAAAAAAGTCTCGTATAGTTCTCGTGAAGTACGCGAGACTTTTTTGAAAAATTTAAAATGTCCATAACTCAAAAACTAAGGGGTGTCGAAAAAAACTAAAAACATGTCGCAAATAGTCGTAATAGTGTCGAAATAATATCCAAATTTCAGACCGATCTGAAAAAACTCTCGCGTACTTCTCGCACATTAAATTATGCTATGGAAAAAAAGATTAAATGGCTACTACTTTGATACTTTTCAACATACGAGTAGTAGAGAAGAGCTGTGAGAGAAATAAATCCATTTGGTGTGGTTAAAAATTTTGGTTTCATGAAAGACCTATTAGTGATGCAATAGTGTGGAGATGAAAAAAATTTATCGCAAGTTTTCCACATTTTTGGATGTAAATTTATTAGCGACTGAAAATTTTATTATAAAAAATTCACTGACATTTTAAAATGCAGTGAGTACTTTTTCAACCACGAAATTTGACATTTTTCACAGTAATTAACATTTGAGTTTGAAAACTCTAAACTTTCTAATAAATTCTTTTATAATAGAATGTCAAAGACTGAAAATCGAGTGCTTTTTCGAAAGAAATCAGAACAGCATTAAAATAAAATTTTTAAACCTTGGTAAAATTTTCGAAAATGTCTTTGTGCACTTGAATTTTCTTTAAACGGTAAACAGATCAGCAATCCTCAGAAATGACACTAACGTAACGACAAAGTCATGACTTGAAAATTTTTCTTTCATGAGTAATTAACTAAATGCTTCATTAACTTTTTTAATTGAAAACTTTGCATGATGAAAAAGTTTTTAATTGTATTTTTTTTCATCATTTTCAAAGAAAAGTTACCGCCATTGTTCAGTGTGGTTGTACATGTTGTGTGACACTCATATTTATTGCGTTCAATTATTTTGTGTTTAGATTTTTCTCGGTGAAAATTTTTCGCCAACATCGAGGTGTATTTATAATAAAGTCGAGTGATACAAAATTTTTTCCATGTTCATTATTTAACTCTCATCCAACACTCTCATTGCTATAAATCTAATAATGTGTCATGAATGCGTGAAAATATTTTCATATTAATCTCCCCATTGACACAGAATGCGCCTATCGGCAACGGCATGTTTATAATATTTCGCTCTATGAATTTACGTTATTGCTTTCGGATCGTTAATTTTGTTTGCTAGAATGCTCGCTACTCTAATGAAATTGTATATCCCATGCCCCGGCACTCTCTAACCCCGTAAGCAAATAAAATCGCACATACATTCTCAATTGACTCAAATGTTTTCATGGTGCAAAATTGTTACGGAGGCTTATTGAATCAATTCTTTGTGTGTGTGACCATATTTATTATAAATTTATATAAGCTCCGCATAAAACTTTCTTAATTGCCCCCAATATACATTCCGTTCCGTATTGATTTTTCATCTCAAGCCTTATTTGCTCTTTCGTTTAATATTTTCGGGGCCATTTTTGCGACATTAACGAGTAAATTTTTTTGATTTAATTGATTGTTATTTTTTGTGTGTTCAAGTTCACCAAAGTAAAATTATATCAATTTTTAGAAGCAAAGTTCAGAATTGTTTAATGTTAGAAGAACAAACAAAAAATATTTTATTAGATAAAATCTTGTGTCTTTTCTTAAAATTGAAAATAAATAGTGCAGGAAGTTTTTGCTTCAAACCATTCCCGAACTTTAACAAAGAGCGAGAAAGCAATTAAAAAGGAATTTAAAAAGAATTTCTTTGTGTGCGTTTTACAATTCTCATTTTACAAAGAGGACAATTTTTAGCTTTCATTGAGATCTCGCTGCTAGTTTATTGTGATTGTGGGTGAAATGTCGAGTACGTGCCCGACAACAAAAGCCAAGGAGAGGCAAAGCCTCAATACTTACATCCGTTCATCATCGTTTATGAAAGAAAACTTGGACGTGATCAAATTTTGAATCGATTATGTTCGCCTTAAATGAGATTTTATGCTCTCGATTATGAAGTTGCTCTTTTTTGCCCTCTTTCACTTTGAAACCATACTACAAGAAATTTTTTCATGAATTAAAACTGAAGCTGAGGTAAATTGAGTTTTATAGCTCCGCTATATATTAATTTTGGATTTCTCCAAAACCAGTTTTCGGCCCCTAGTGCCTAGACACTACCTTGTACAATATCAAAACATATACTTAAATGATAGGCCTAGTCCCTACAAACTGGCGAAAACAGATTTGAAATCGGTTGCTCCTACGAGGAGTTAGAGCCATTTAAGTCATCTTACTTTCTCACTTTCTCACTTTCTTACTTTCTTACTTTCTCACGATCTTAGTGGGCGGCATATCTCAAGAACGGCTGGTTGGAATTTACTCGGGTTTGTGGCTAAAGATCGGGTTTTGGCTCTAGTTGTGCAAGAAGTATTTTGTTTTGATTTACGACCCTCCAAGGACCGTCCGTGGGTTCAAAAATGTCCTTTTTCATACAAATTTTCTTTTATATGGCTTCATGGGTATCGTTGAACTCGTCATTGTATCAGGAATCGATTGAAATTGACGATTTTTGAAGAATGTCCATCATGGCCGGCCAGGAGTACCACTAATGTCCATTTTTCAGAACTGGCTTCATGTATGTCGTTGAACTCGTCATTGCATCAGGAATTGATTGACATTGAAGATTTTTGAAGAATGTCCATCATGGCCGGCCAGGAGTACCACTAATGTCCATTTTTCAGAACTATGGGGCACTAATCTAAGACAGCGGAGCTATTGGAAATGGCAACGCAGTTTGCAGACCCATCTTGTTTTTTATTGCGACCGAGCACATAACAATGCAGTTATAAAAAGTGCAATTAGCAGAATGAGAAAAAAAGCTCATTTATGTTAATTAGTGCAAGAGACTTTTAAAAATAGTTTTCTCAAAAGATAAAATAAAATAATTTTAAATTAATCTTTCTTTTTTAGAGCATGCAATTTTTTCGTAATTATTATTAATTATTTTGATTAATTATGTTTTTTGATACAATTAAATCATACCACTCACGTGCTTTCTCAATTATTGTACAAAACATGAACTTTTCTTGCATTTTCATAACTTTACTTCACTAATTTTTTTTGTTACCCTCAAGGATCGTTCATCAAAATTAACTTCAGATTTTCCTGAACCACTTTGCACGCAATGACTTTGTAATTTTGCAATTCGCATGGGATCTGATGAGAAAAAGATACGCTGAATGAAGAAGATTAATAAGGCTTGGGAGCATGAGAGGAACAATATTGAGGATTTAATGCTAATCATTTTGCGCAATCATTTTCAGGCTCTTTAATTTGCTCGATTGCAAATATTAAGAGTAAATTGTGGCAATTTGTATCAAGGGAGCAAAGAGACGGAAAATGTCTAATTTGGGATGTCTTTTAGCAATTTATTGCTTTAACCAATTGAGCATTAAGGTGAAATTTTAAAGCTCATTTGTTATTCATGCAATTTGTGAATAAATTAAAGCTGTACAGCTTCAAAATAGTGTAGAGGATTGCAATCAACGTTGATTGTTGATTGCAATTTTAGAGAGCAGCTTGTAGGGGAGGGAAATCGATAGTACATTTTTATGTGTGTACATGCAGATATTTTTGGCATCATGATAGAAAATTATCCTAAGCTCACCGTCGGTATTAATGGAAATTTCATGTTTTATATAAAATCATTGATTGTTGTTTAAATTATGTTCATCATGATGTTCTGTGGACTTTATGCAATGCTATGTTTCACCTAATCCTCAACAGAGATAACATATGAACAGTTTCATGTTATCAGTGCTCAATAACGTCAAACATTGGAATTACACATGAAATAAATTTTTAAAAGCAGAAGTTTTTATAATAAAAGATCTCGAAAATTTAAATTTTTTCAAAAATCTAAAAAATTTCCTAAACAAATTTTAAACCGTTCCAACTTGTCTCAAAAATTTAACTCAGACAAAAATTTTAGGTAGTTAAATTCTGAACATAGACTCGTAAACTAAATACAATGTAATTTAAATCCTCTAATTAGATAAGAATCAAATTTTAAAAAAGCTTTGAGCATAACAAGCTCAAATCTTTTGTTTTTCCTTTTCCAGGATGTTTTCGTGTAGATTTTACATAAGAAAAGCTCAACAGGATATCAATTATCTCTATTGAAGAATTCATCGAAATAAAATACTCACAAAATTTTTATCAGGAAAAAGAGTAAATTTTTACGTTCAAATAACCTCAGGAATTACGTTCAAAAAAATACTCTTAAAAAGTTAAACATTGCTCGTATTTTTTAAAACCAAATTTTCACTTTTTAACTCACATTTGAACTTTAAAGCAAATTAACATTATGAGCCACCCACAATGGAAAAACTTTGCATTCATGTGAATTTCACTCTCTCACTCGAATTTTATTCGAGCCAAAGACATTATGATACACTTAATGACAAAGCCACTAATTTCAGAGGCTTTAAAGAATTTTTCTGGTCATGCTCACTTACTCAGATATTCATACGAGTTTTTCCTCTCGGAGAACAAACATCATGCTTTTATTATTTTCATTGCTGCCCTTGCCTTGATTCCTTTCATTTTCTTTTATGATGAGGGTATAAAAAGCAGTCATTAGCAATTTAAATATTCTTCTGACATATTTTATCACTGCGGCTTTCCGCTAAATTATTATATGAAAAGTTTCCTTTTGTAAGCGTTTTTTATTTTCATGCTCATGCTGACTCGGTTGCAATAACAATTTTTAAGAGCCATATGCTTGTAGAATTTATTTTGTCAACACAATGAGATGCTGGTTGCCAGGTGAAATACAGTTGTGATGAAAGCGAGGTTTTTTGCACTGAATACAAAATTAATGTTTAATGCAATTTAAGGGAGAAAATTTTTATTTTTAAAATCTACAAAAATTAGCTGAAAATTGTAAAAAGCTGAGGAATTATTTCCTAAACGTTTTGAAGCTTGAAATAATTTTTAAACTCAAAAAAAACTCTTTAGTGGTTTTGAAAAATATTTTATAAAATCTTCAAAAAAAATTATCTGAACTTTTTTATTAAAATTTTTAACACATTCTGTCAATTCCAACTTTCTAAGAAGGTAACAAATTAATCCTCCCTGTCCATAAAGCAATCAGCATTGTTTGCGCTTTCACAAGGTGTTTTTTATTGTACAAAAATAGAAAAGCATGTGTACAATAATTTCCTCCATATTCGCACATGAGTTAAAGAAAACTTTCGCACATAAATTTGCCGAATCGACATCGCTATTGTATTTCTCTCACGTAAATTATTAGCTTTCCGATTATATCAAAACACAAACAAAATGATTTCCTAATTGACTTCAATTTCTTGCCACCTACAATCTCGACCGCATTTAATTCATGATTGGCACAGTTCGACTTTACCTGATAGTTCGCGCTCATTTATCATGAGATTTGGTGAAAAAAAGTTCTGCTGTTCATTTTATGATATCAAGTAACATTTCTCGTTAATATACGACATAAATCAGCGAGAAACTCTTGACAAATTCCGAGTGCTTTATTTTGCATTAGATGATTGCTTATTTTTCGCGAAATTGAATATTATAGCATGTTATTTGTTTCACAAATTCCTTCACTCTTAAATGAGATCAAGGTAAGCTTGAGTCTGTCTTTAAAGGCAAAGAAATTGGAGCAAATTTCAAGAGAAAAATTGGCATCATTTTTATTAGGAATTTTCTTTTTTTTGAGATTGAATCAAATTTTTTAAGACCATTTTTTAGCAACCGAAAAAAGTCTTGAGAGAGAGCTGAAATAAGTTTTAAATTTTTCCAAAGTGCCATCGCAATCACAAAATATCTTCTTCCTTTTTTATTTTATTTTTCAATTTCGCTCGCATGCCAAAAAGAACACAATAAATCCTTCTTCTCACTGAGAGACATGAAAGGTAATAAAAATTTTATATGTACACATCATCTTAAGATTTTGTGACACGGTTGTAAATAGAAAGTGTCTGAATGAACTCTCTGCGTATCAAATTTGCAACAATTCTTTTTCTATGATCATCTTGTCATGTTGGATTATGAAAATATTTTAGTGCTTTGAGAGAAATTCACTAAAGCTTTTGGAATGGCGAGAAGTTTAAACATAAGAGAAAAGAGTTCACAAATAATTTTAGAATTAAAATTTTCTGATGTCCTCAAAAAATATTGAATAAAGTCCCTCTTGAGGATTTCAAGCACTTTGCTTTCATTATTCAGCATAATTTAAATTAAATTTATATTTATTAAATTAAAACGTGTCAAAATTCAATATATTGATATGTTTGGCATATAATCAGCAGAATGTGACAATAAAGCCATAATTTATTTCCCATGTGTGTGTGTGTCTGTTGAAGAGTTATCGTTACGCATGAAAAAATACGTAAAATTATTATGAAATGCTACAGTGATTTTATTTATTTATGTGCCGCTTTTCAATATCATATCGTTAACAAACCCACAAGAGGTTAATATCATGCAATTTAAATCCATCCGAGCTGCGGAGTGAAACTGAATTGCACACAAATTAAGTTTTTTACAACATCATTAACTTTAACTGTAAACTCTCTAAGGAGATTTCCTGAAATGAGTGTTTAATACACTTACCGTGTGATAAAGTGCGCTCGGAAATTAAAACAGTGGATTCAATTAGAAAGGGGAGGAAGTTCTAACGAACAAGCTCAGGTGTGTGTCTTGAAGATAATCTTCTGTAACAAATTTGCGTTTTTCGGTTATTTATGATATTAAGATTCATCGCAAAAATATAAAGCCTTCCTTCTCTTTTTCGCACGCAAGACATTCATTTTAATATTCGAGGCATCACGCGTTCCGCAAGCAAAAGTAAATTTTCATCTTTATATATGAGGTGCAGATATCGTCTGAGACATTACTTATCATCATGCGTATCCTTGAAAAACGAAATATCATCGCTGAATATTTGAATACTTTTGTCTCTTCAGTTCCTTAAAACAATACTCACTCATATTTTTGTCAAGAGGGTTTCCTCGCGAGCTCCGCCCTCTCAGATCTTTCACTTCGGTATTGATTTTATTATTATCTGACTTGCATATATTTGAGCACGTAAAACATAAAATTCTTCGCACACGATAAATTCTTTTGTGTTTTTCACACTTCCGCCTTCTGAGGCACTTTTTGAAGAACTCTTATAAGACATCAAGTTTAAAAGCATAAAGTCTGAGTGTGCAAATTCGTTTCAATGAAATCATTTTTCGGAGAAACCTTAGCAATAAGATTTGTTTCAGCCAAAAGATTTAAAAGAATAAAGGAAATTTAATATTAACATACAAAACAAGCATGTTTGAATAATAAATCAAATAAAATCACAATCTCATGTTTTTTTGTAAATATTTGCTCTTCCGCATGAGAGAGAAAAGGAAACGGAATTGATGAAATATTTTTAATTTGATCTCTATGACACATTTTGTTTATCTTGAAAATCTTTTGAGTTTTAATTATTTTACTATAGGTTTTATTTTAAAGTTTTCATCCACTATAATTAATACACAAGGCAGTTCTAAATTTATTTTACGCATGAAAGCAAATTTTTGATTTCTTTCAAATTAAAAATGAATTTCAACTCTAATAATTATCTTGATGATAGAATAATTCCCAAATAATTCTCTCCTAAGAAAGAAATTATTTAAAACATTTTTTTGTGGTAGTTTACAAAGCTTTCAACAAGAAAAGGGATTATATGAATAATAAATGACACGCTGCGCGGTTGAGAGCGAATAAAAATAGCTAGAATTGTTATTATTTTTATTATAGAGTGAAGAAAGTACTAAAGAGCGAAACCGGAAGACAAAAATATTCGTGAAATAGTAATAAGAGAACGGAAGCATGGAATGAAAAATGAATTGCATTTGACACACCCAATGAATGTAAGCAGAAGAAAAGAAGAAAGATTGCAGCGCAACAATCACTGCTGCTTATTTTTTTATTATGCTGCTCAACTTTTATAAATTGTAGATACTTTATTTTTTTACTCTCTTTTTCCTTCTATCACTTCGCCCATATCGTTTTCGTTCAAGCACAGTCAAGTCAAATCCTTGTGCAGTTTTTTGGAGTTGAAGAGGAAAAAGTTTCATCTAGCTTGCGTATAAACAGCGAGTATCAACAGTGAATGAAAAATAAACTCAAAAATAGCTTTTTGGGAGTGAGTTTAAGTTTAATCAAAACCCTTTTTGTGGGTATTAAAAGAGCATTAAACACTAGAAACTTTTTTAAAGATTATGAAATATTAAATGCACTTAATTTAATCCTTATGTGTCAAAGATAAAAAAATCCAGTCAAATTTATTTATTTTTCAAAAATATTGACTTTTTAAAGAGATCGAAGTGTGCGTTGAAAAGTGAGTTGCAAAAATTATTTGCTCCGGTGATTAATTGGGTTTTGGCAGGGCTAGAGTAGGTAAAAGTGGCTAGTTAGTTAGATTAGGACAGGTAGTGATAGAAAATGTTCGAGTACACTCAATTTGGAAGTAAGTAAGTCTGTTTTGGAAAAATTGTCCATTGAGGATTTTTCAAGAAAAATTTCATGGGTAACTATGTAATGTAATGAAATTTATTTTGGTAAAAGTGTGACAGGGTCCAACTGAAATCCGGTAAGGATCAGTTGAGGAACGAAAGTGGAGTTATTTTGAAACAAGTTTAAGTTAAACAGGGGAAGTTTTTTTTTTGTTGTTGAGTGAATTGGGTAAATTTCATTTTCAAAATAAAAATGTCAGCCAGGGACTTTTGTAATTTTGTTTGAAAGGATATTTATAGATAGGAGTTAAGGGATTTGCCAAGGATTTGCACACTTCGATCTCGAGGGAGGATTTGTGTTTGTGATTGTTCTAAAATGGACAACGGACATATATTTTGACTCGACACACCAACTGTGTACACTAGTCTCAGTTGAGGAAGGTAGTGGTGGAATCACGGCTTTTCTCCAAGTGATTTGAGACAAATAAAATTTTGATTTGGTTTTGATTAGTTGGAAACTGTAATATCTGCTCAGTAAACAAGACTGTTCTTAACCGTAGTTTCTCTAGAAACTACAAACAAAAAAATCATTCGAAAACAAAAACTTAAAAAAAAAAAAAAAAAAAAAACACTAACACACTAACACACTAACATTGCCGAAAGGTATTTTAAAATTCCCTATTAACCAAACGAGAAGGGGTTGCCCGGCATCGGTTCTAACTAATGATTATCTAATTTATTTACCCATCAGCGTACTTGTCTATCATGTAGTTTCCTAAGTACCCACTAGGCTCCTTTTCTGAGGAATCCGGGCAATCATTGAGGTTCGTCACGTCTTCCTACTTCTACCCAAAATTAATTAATCAAAAATATTGACTTTTTAAATTAATTTCATTGAAATTTTGCAAAATTGATAAGATTAAGATTTATAACTGGTTGGACACAAATCTAGATCCTATAGTTAATTAAAACTTAATTTTGTATCCATTTCACGACAAAATTCAAAATCAAGACTTAAAAATCACAGACAGACAAATTGAGATCATAACCAACGCTTTGTAAATCATGATAAGAAAATATATTTCACTGCATTATATTGCATGTATAACGATTCTCGAGGAAGTGAGTGAGTGGAAGCTGTTATATTTTTTTTTTCAAGAGAAAATGTTTTATGACATTTCTCCATTTAATTTTGTATGAGAGAGAAATATCTCTGAAATTTATATTGTCAAAAGATAGAATCGAGCTTCTGCTTCTCGTACATGCATACACAAAATAATTGCATTTGAATAGAGAAAGAGTCTGCAGAATCAACAACAACTGTCATTATCATAATGAAAAGCTGCCTCTAGTGCTGTATATTGCAATGTCTGCCTCATAATTCTGTTGAATAGTTTTTAAAGGTTATGAATTTATAACGAAAAACAACGTTCGCATTTATAATCAACCGACTGCGATGCTGCTTCCACCCTTCGTCCGAACTTCATTAACAAACGAGGCGAGAATACTAAATAGCTGAAATATTTCGACTATGTTTTAACAGCTTTATGCGCTCTCACTTACTCCTCGGAATAATTTAAACGCTCATTTTTTCATAATTTCTCGGAAAAATACTTTACATTCTCTCAGAATCGTTTGCTTCACAACAATTTAAAGGTGAATGAGAATTTTAAATAAAGAAGCATTTCTTTTTAAACACCCACGGCTGTAGAGTTAAAAATTCAATTAAATAATTCTTCATAAAAATAAGCAATTTATTGTTGAGTCAATAGAGCGAAAAAAATATATACAAATAAAAAACTTCAAAAGGTTAAAGGAAGTTCAAAGTGATGAAATTAATAACGAAAATTTTCATTTATCATCGAATCATTGTTTGGTGACAGCCATTAAGGCATGAAAATGCACCCGAACGCGTAATTTAATTGATTTTAAAATTTGTGAATTGTTTAAAAATATTTAAATAGCTAACAAAAATATTTAAAATTTTGAAGGAACATCGCAAAAGCATCAAGACTGTTTAACATTTGTTAATTTGAAAAAGTCACCCACATTCTATGCTAAAAAATTTTAAAATGAAGGAAATTAAAAAACTTCAACTGTTTTTCAGTCAACAAAGCTTTTATGCAACGCCCCATTGAGCACATACACAACACGTGCGGAATTCAACTCATCGTTCACATATTGTATGAGAAAATGATTCATTCACTTTAAGCATTCAAGTACACACATCCTCATGAAAATTTATGAAGAGGAAAATATCAGAATTTAAATTAATCTTTATACGAGAGTGAAGGAGAAGAGAGACAGAAAAGATTAAACTGTCGCTCATCCAAATGGTTTAGCAATGCCCAAAACTCAATTACATTCTTTTCAAAACGTTCCCGCAAGCAAGGCTGACACATATTTAAATTAGATTTCTGCCTCTTTCACCATAATGTGGTGTGAGTGAGAGAGAAAAATATGTGAATATTGGACACCGCCACAGACGCCATTGAAAAGCCAAATCATTCAGTTTAATCTCTGCAGCGATAACATGGTGTCTACACGAACTCGCATTTTCGCTCAATCCCGCGACATGAAATTATTATAAGCTGAAAATTAAACATTTAAATGCAGCTTTAATAAAAGATTCAAGCTACTCAACTTTAAATGAACCCTTTTGCATACTTAATTCGATTCTCAGCGAGAATTCCAAGTCGTCGATTTGATACTGAAAAGGGTGTCGAAATGGCTAAATCTTTTTCTTAATCAAAGAGCATGACAATGCAAAGAAAATTCCTTTCTTAAATAAAATTCTCTTCTGCTCATCGAACACTCCTTACATATGGCATACCCTCTCTCTTGACTTCCTAATGGAAGAAGTCGTCTATGAAAAGTGTTTGAAAAGAGTGGGTGGATGAAAATGTATTCATATTACTTTCTTGATCTCGCTCTTGATATAGAGAGACGATGGAATTGATGAACCCGTGCGGTGCAGTTGGAAAAAGTTAAAGTTGCACTTCGAAAATTGTTTTAATTGAAATTTATTCTGAAAAGAAATTTGCATAAGAAAATTAAACATTTTTTTTATAAAACTTCAACAAATGACTTTTAAATAGTTTTTGTGAAACTCGGGATGTAAAGAAATATTTATTTAAACTGAGGAAATGAATGAATTTCAATCTGAAGATGTAAAGTTAACAGAAATATCGACTTCTTATATTATGCTTAAAAATCTTCAGCTTTTGATATTGGAGAGGAAAAAAAATCTAGGATCAGAAACTATAGCATGATTTTAAATTTCACATAATTAATTTTTTTAAATCTTCATCGGTAATTTTTTGTTCTTAAAATATGAGATGTGAAAATAGATTCCACTCCTTGAAGAAGACCACTGATTTTATTTTATCCCTGCAAAATCCAATATCAATTTTTTTCTCAACCGATTTTCTTTATTCAGCATACACAAAGAATATCAGAAATCATTGAAATTGATGCTGCTCTATTTACTTCAATTCTCCTTTAAAATTATCTCTCAAACGAGTCAATTTACCGGATAAGAGTAAGGGAGGAGATTTTAAAATAGTTTATTCGATGAAAAGTTCATGTGTGAAATTGATTTTATGCCACATTAGGCTACACACTTTACAAAACAGAAAATTTTAGAGTTTTTTTCATATTGACCATTTGACTTTATCAGCTTCCGAGGTATTCATCAGAGTTTATATGCAGTAAAGATAGCGATTTTCTGTATGCTAATATAACCCCGCTCTCGTTCGTGTACGTGGTGCGTGTGTAAAAGCAGTCGAATGGAAAAATAAATTTTCGCAGCATGACGCAGCTATCAATCATTGAATGACAATGCTGCGCCGAGTGAGACATCTCGGGAATTTCAGGAATTTTTTATAAAATATTTTTCACTTAAAGCGCTCTCATAAATTCCAAATTTTACGGAAAATAAATTTCAACAATTGAAATAAATGAGGTCTTTTTCTGTTTCAAGTGCAAAAATATATGAAAAAAGAGTAAAAGTTCAAAATTACCACAATGGTGTGAATCTCTTCAAACTATGATGAGAGTCTGCAACGAAAGCGTTGGCGTGAAAGCAATTAACTCATTGTGTTAGAGAAAAGGTTAAAAATTAGTTGAACAAGCTGTCACATCCACTGTACCTCGTTTCTTGATGTCGGAACCATCTTTTTTCTAATTACTTTTTTCAAATTAATTAATATGAAATAAAAATTATTTTTTGTTAGAATTTTGTTTTATAAAACTACAAAAAAAGTGATTTTTTAAAAAAATTTATCTTCATATTTTTCTTTTTCAACAGCTGAGAGTTATAGGTGTAATAATAATTGTACGAAGCTATTGAGCAAAGACGACGAAAATATAACCTGATATATAATAAAGAGGTGACTTTCATTGTTCATCATTTATCATTGTATCATGGTCGTGCTGATCTCAATCTGCCATTTCTGCCGTTGGACTTAAGACTTAACTGGAGCAATAACAGATGATAAAAGAATATGAGAGAAAAGTTCAATTACTTTCATGAGCTTTCATGTTCAACACAAAAGTGATATCGCATCTAAGAAATTCCCAACGCAATGTACAGTAAATTAATCTTCTGTATCGTTTGCGAATTTCTTTGGATTACTCAAGGGAGCCATCAAACATTTCTCCTCAAACACTCGCCTTGAATTCATTTTCTTTGGAAATTTTCCTTTCTCTCTCTCTCTCTTTTGAGTGTTAGTGGGTGTATATGTAAGTAAGTGATATACAGCGTTGATGAGGTTGGTGGTGTTGTTTGGTGATGATGACGATCATGATATGAAGTGAATGTATATATGGCTGCCACCATGTAGGAAACAAATCTCTTGAAATATATTCGAATCATGTTTCATCTATGGATGGAGAAAAGTGAGTGTGAATGCGAAGAAGAAGGAGGAGGCGTGAAAGACATTCGGAATATAAATAATAAAGTGGAAATTTTATGTGCAATAAACATTTCTCTCGCTTTCATGCCTTTTGCACCCCCTTCTGAGACACAAGCAGAAAACGATGCTTGATGATGAAGATGAAGTGTGAAAATGCGAGCGAAGAAGAGTCCGCTTAATAATTGAGTATAATAGATGGATACTGCTGACCTTGATTGCCACATTCATATCTTTTATTACAACTTCTGCTGTTTCTAGAAAATTTCCATTCAATATTTCACTTCACAGATTTTTTTTCGATATAACTTTCGAACTTGCCTTCTTGAGTATTTAGTGAGTACGAGAAAAGTTTTCGAGGCACAAAAGTAAATCACTTCCTTTCACTCTTTCTTATCAAATGCCATCATCGTTGTCTTTTATTTTCTCCACTCGAACGCACAATATCATGAAAATCTTGAATGTCAGTTTTACTATTTCTCTCACGTAAATTATTAGCTTTTGCGGATGTTCAGAGAGCAAACAAAAGTGATATTAGAGCTTGTACTTGTCCGAATATCGAACGCATGTGATATTTTTTTTTAAGATAGAGAGTGGTAAGAAGTCAATTGTATATCATGATCAAGATAGCGGTAAATGTGTTGGTTGTAAAAAAATATGATGTTTTTTTTTCAAGAATGTTTTGTCAAAAATGAGGAAATATTTTTTAAAGAACTTTATGCTGTTTTTATATTTTTTAATAAAAAATTAAAGAACATTCTCATACACTTTAAAGTATTTTTATAAAAATTTCTACCAAAATTCTAAAATAATTAAAAAATGTTTCAAAACCCACACGTGGGTGTTGCCGCGTAACCCACTTGTAACAGATCAGTGTTTGAAAATCAAGTGCATAAAAAATGAGTTTAAGTCAATCCGGACACTTTGGCTGTCCGTGGCAGTCCTGTTCGACCATTCCTCAAAAATCGTCTATGTCATTGGATTCCTGGTCCAATTACGAGTTCAACGATACCCATGAAGTCATAGTTCTGAAAAATGGACATTTTGGCTGTTCGTGGCACTACTGGCCGGCCTTGATTAGCGTTTATCAAAAATCATCTATGTCAATAGATTCCTGGTCCAATCACGAGTTCAACGATACCCATGAAGCCATAGTTCTGAAAAAATGGGCATTATGGCTGTCCGTGGCACTACTGGCCGTCCATGATGGACATTCATCAAAAATCATCAATTCCATTCGATTCCTGGTCCAATTACGAGTTCAACGAGATACATGAAGCCATAGTTCTGAAAAATGGACATTTTGGCTGTCCGTGGCACTGCTGGCCGGCCATGATGGACATTCCTCAAAAATCATCTATATCAATCGATTCCTGGTCCAATCACGAGTTCAACGATACCCATGAAGCCATAGTTCTGAAAAATGGACATTTTGGCTGTCTGTGGCACGACCATAGGTCACGACTCGAAAAATCATGTATGTCAATCGATTCCTGGTCAAGTTACGAATCAATGCCAATCGATTTCTGGTCCAATCACGAGTTCAACGATACCCATGAAGCCATATAAGAGAAAATTTGTATGAAAAATGGACGTTATGGCCGTCCATGGCACGACCATAGGTCATGACTCAAAAAATAGTCAGTGCCTGCACATATAGACCCTAAGAGCTACCATCTGGCGAAAACTAGAAGTCTCTAGCTGGTCCAGGGACCGAGATCTCGCTTGTGCAGACGGACGGACGGACGGACGGAATCACGAGCATATAAGCGTTACACCACTTTGTGGGTTACGCTAAAAAATTTTCATCAAATAATTTTATTTTATAACTTTGAACTTTTTGAACGAATTAAAATTATTTTCACTTCCACCCGTATCCTCTACATCTCTTAATAAGTCATCACTGTCCTCTTTTCATTTTAAATCAGTGCGATGATAAAAAAGTTTTCGAGAAAATGAATCCTTCGATCGTTATTGGATATAAAAAAAGATTAAAAAGTTGAGAAAAATTCAATTTGAATTTAAATTTGATAAATCCCCCCCAATATCGACAGCCAGTTCACTTGTAGAGAAACTTTGGTCGTAAATAATGCGACACAAGTGACGCAAATTCAATCATCCGAGATTTATGGGGAAATTTAAAGAAATTAAAAGAGACTTTTCTTCCTCTCTCAAGTGTTTTGATAGATTCAAGATATAAATTGAGTCGTCGAGAAAGAGCTTTAAGGACCACATCCTTATAACAACGCCCATTGTAGTGCGTCACAAAGATTTATATTTCAAAAGCTTTCCGTAAAGTGGTTTCTCGTAAATTCAAGCGTAATTTTCTTCGGATGTCGAAATTCTTCCATTCACAAAGTGCCTTTCATCAGATAATAAGTAAAGGAGTCGACTATAAGTTTATTGAAAACAAACTCAATGACATGGAACGTTGAGAAGGAGGACCATCCCATTTTATAAATACATCATCGGGCCACATGAGAAAGGTCTAAAAAGGTGGCGAAGAAAGTTTGAAGCTTGATTAAACAAACAGCAGTGAAGAAGGAGAAATTTTTGTAAGCCTTACCTTCAAGCAATTAAGATGATTTGCGGAAGATATTCAAAAAAGTTTTCAATTCAAACCTTTGAAATTTTATACCTAAATAAGAGATAAAAACTTAAGACAAACTCGCAAAGAAATAAAAAAAAATTTCAAGTCTCTTTTATTTATTTTCCAGCAACTTTCTGCAGATCATTAAATTTTGATGGCACTTTGCTTGAAGAGTGTCTTGACAATGCTTCCAATCTCAACTGTAGATCGGAACATCTGAATGTGACCGAAATCATAAATTATTGAATGAAGTGTTCATTCAATTAAGAGCATTATAAATGGTACAGAAATAAAGTCCATACATTTGTTCGTAATTTTTTCCTCCTCAAAATAAAAGCTTCGAACAGGTTTAAAAGTGGATTATGGTGGTAAAATTAGTAATTCTTTGTGTAAATTTAATGGTTTGAAAATGTATTTCATGTTGGAAATTTATTAAATCTCTTTGAGCTGCTTATTTAAGGCGATATAAAAAATCAATAATGCATAACAGAATTAAATTAATTTTAATTAAATTCAAATAAATTTTGTAGAATTTTCCGACAAATTTAGAAAATATTTCAATAAATTTTCTCATCTGCGCTTAAAATTATTTAAATCATGCTGAATCAAATGCCATCCCATGAAATTAACGGAGAGGAAACAATGACAATAACCAAAATCGTAATTAATTGTGAGCATCAAAAATTTTAGGTTTTCTTCTATTTTTGCTCACCGAGCTGTGAATAAAAGAGACATTTTAAGGAGAAAGAGGAGAATTTGCGATTGTGTCTTTTTTGCTAAGTCAAGCAGCTTCAAAATACATAATTTCTGATAATTTGGTTGTTTTGTATCATTCCCATGCCTACATGAAGATTTTCCCTTCGAGATTGAAATGGAAATTTCTCTTCGTTTTTTTTGTGCTCTCCCAAATGATTTACGCAAGGACCTACGAAATGATCCGGATATAAAACCAATTTTATTACTCATAGAGCTGTTTACTTTTTCCCATAAAAAGGAGCAAAGAAAGAAATACCGTCATCATTCATTACATCCATTCACTCGTCTAAAGTTGGAAAAGTTGAACTTTTCGATTTGAAAAGAGAAAAAAGTTAAAAAAAACATTTTCTCCCCCAAATCCAACTTTCTAATTCCCTAAAACTGCCATAAGCAAGAATCATCTGCAGTATGTTAGTTCCGTGCTTTTTCCGTTGTCATAATCGTTTATTTTTGTTCTCTCAACGAAATAATATTTTCAACAAAAACTACGCCGCTGTGAGATTGCTTTGAGCGTTGAGCTTCAAGTCTGTAGATGACTTTCAAAGTGTTGAAAATTTTCTCATTCTGGCGAAAAGATCCTTGAAGCATGCTTGCGTTACTGCCACCCTTTTATCATAATGAAATTGTTCCATTACGATTTACAGCTCTCTCTCTCGCTCTTAGTAGTGCTGCGTCTAGAGATTCTTCAGAATAAAATCAATTTATCGATTTTGTTTTTAAGAGTTGTTTAGCGTGACATTGAGATGAGATTTTAATCATAAAAGAAAAATTCTCGGAACAATTTGAGACGTGAAATGTTTTGATGGGAAAATTGGCAAATGGTCAAAGCGAAATTTTCTTTCTTAAAATAATTTTATTAAATTTGTCAAGAAGAGAAAAGTTAAAGACATTTTTGGAGAGAAAAAATATCTGAAATTTTTTGAATTTAAATTTGCATTGATCGTTTTTGAATTTCAACGAACTGACGAATTTAAATTTTTCTACGCGCAGCTACGTGTGCAAAAATAAACAAAATTTTCTTCGAAGAAATAAATACAACAAAATTATAAACCTTAAAAGCATTTTAACCTTTTTTTAGGTGCGTTTCAAAGAAATCCTTGGTTGGTGTTGTGTTCTTAAATTCTTAGAAATTTTCGGAAAATTTAAATCAAAGACAATGTTTTAAGTTGATGTGGAAAATAAAATCACATTAAGGACTCAACAAATTTTTCGAATTTATTAGACTTCCACTCACACAAAAGAGGGTAACAAGAAAAGTAATTTATCTACCTAGCATGATCCCTTCTCGAGGCTAAATATTCTACCTTTTTTCTCTTTGCCATATCAGCGGGTTTGTAAGTGATTTAATCACTAAAGATTTCATTGCCCTGCCAATTAATTAATGTTGCGTTGGCGCTGCCAAAAAAGAACAAAATTAACGTCATAAAGGGAGAAAAATATTTTACATCTCGCTTTAAAAGCAACATTTATTTAGGCCGTCATCTGCACAAGCATTATTGTCAAAATGATGATGATCAATGTACGAGCTCAAATGATTAAGACCGAAATTACGTGATCTTCCTTATGATGATATTAGACCCATCAACGTTAATAGTCCTAAAGAAAGTTTTTTCTTGTAATTCTCCCTTTTCATGCTTCCATTACATTTACTTTCTCATATTATGCGATGTTGATGAAAATGACTAAAGTTTAAGAGAGAAAAAAGAGTTTTTCACTACGTAGCTGCTGATGCAGAGTGAAAGAAAACTTTTCATTGAATAGATGGAACTTGATTACATCACATTTCAAACGAATTTGTTACCAAGACATTCTTAACAGAAAATTGCTACAAATTTTTTACACTTCTGCTACGTGCCCTTAATGAAAATGAAGTGAACGTGTGTATTAAGTGAAGAAGACACACTCACTCGCAGATGAAAAGAGATATCACTTAGTTCAACACACAATATTAATGTTGTGAAGTTTTAAATTACCTACAATAAGTCAAAAAGGGAAAAGGCAGGGTTTTATACTGTAAATTATGGTTATGGCAGTAGCAAGTGTCGTTCTACTTACCTTGTGTATAAATTTGAAGTGAAGAGTCATACACGGACACTTTTAACTAGGCAATACTGCACTCAAAGCTGAGTAAATATTCAAAAAAATCTATAACATTTTGAGTTATCAAAAAAATTTCTCGAGTCTTGCTCCTTTCGAGGTGAAAATTTTAAAGCTCTCCTGTAATAAATGACTAGAGTATTCATTATATAAATGCATGCGTGCTAATGTTCTTTCGAGAAATAACCTAAATCAAAAATTACTCTCTTGAGATTGCGAATGGTTCGTTTAAGTTTTAGTGTTCTCTTGTTTAAAATTAAAGTAATTGAAGATTCTCGCAATAACGGTTTAGATTTTAATAAAATAGAATAAACCAATGTCTTCGAACCTTCCCTGAGTGCAAAAATTAATAAATCTTTTCCCCATCCATGTGCGCTTATAATAAATTTCAGATTGGACATGTCACATTGAATAAATTACTGTCTCATTGATAATGCGTTAAAAATAAATTTAATTTATCGACAAAATAAGCTATCCAACAGATGCCCCGCAGCCATGTAAATTAATTAAAATCGAAATCACATTAATTATGTCAATTAAAAGACGAAAATAAAATTAGACAACTGCGAAAGTTTTTCCGACTAGTGACACAGTAACATTAATTATCATGTACTGAAAATTGGTGCTAACGATACGGTGGGTTTCGAGGAATGCGAAACTGGAACGGAATAAAGTGCTGAAAGGAATTCACAGCATGAAATGCACGCTAAAAGTAATATGGAGTGAAAACTTTGTCTGCATGTGACACACGTTCACTAAATTTATTCATTAAAAAAATTTCCTCAACTATATTTAATTTCATTCCTGCTGTGTGTGAAACATTGCGCAGCTTGTTTGCATTGCAATACGTGCATTTTTCTGCGAGACAGGAAAATGAAAATGGAAATGAAATGCGAAGGGAAAAAAGAACAATGATTTAACAAGGAAGTGTGAGTGGCAAAAAAGCTTTCACAATTGCATTGTAGCACTTTCGCTGAAATAAATTTTATTTGCAAGTAAGTTTGAACAAAAAACACTCGAGGTAATTGAAATCTCTTTTGCCTTCATATTTTATAAGTTCTCCGTGTTAAAAATTTTTAAAATTAATGCATTTGAGACTCTCCGATTTTGTTATCGTGAGTTTCTCGCCCTTAAAACTTAACTCATAGCAAAATGCGTCATAAGTCCTCTGAATTAAATTCACAACTTGCAATTCCATAATCGCACACTCTACACTGGAATAAAATGCATTACACACTTGTGATGGCGATGATGAAGATGATTTATAGCACAAGTGACTATTCCACGCTCACTTCATATCTATCTCGCTTTTTTGCACACTCTTAAGTGAAATGCTATTGAAATTTTTTTTCCACTCTCATGTATGTCAACTCCTATTTTCCCTTCATTTATCATCATTGATACTCCATGGCTTTTACACGGCTGTCCACACTATGAAGAACATTTCTCTCGCAATGAGAATAAAAAAGCGAGAAAATAAATTTTCCACCGGATACGCCATTATATCGTTTCCTCATTCTTCCGACCAAAATAAGAAAAATTTCATTACGGATATTTCAATTTGGAAGAAAAATTTTTAATTTCCTGATCTCAATTACGAGTTAATAATAAGAGAAGATGATTTTTTTAATTTAAAGACCACAGTTTTTCCGCTCAAGTCAATCATTTTTTTAATGGCTGGCGAGGGAGATGAAAAAATTGAATTTATTACACACTTTCATGTCAAGGATATTCCCCATAAAATATTGCCATTCCTCGCTCTCCTTCAGACGTCATTTTTACGAGGGATATGTTTTTTTTTCTCCTGTTAAAGGTAAGTTAAGAATGGAGATATAAAAATCGTAATGCTTTAGATGAGTATCGTAAAATTTTACGATGATAAACTGTTGGAATCATGCTGAAAACAAGATAATTCGCTACCCACATTGAGCAATAAAAATAAACAATAAAGACATGCTAAATAGCATGGTGAGAGCACGTTTTTCCATTCAATTGTTGCCGCTATCTCATTTTTTATGATCCATTCGAGTGTGAAGTCTATAAATAAATAATCATTTCACTCTTTTTTTAAATACATCACCGGATTGAATCAATAGTTGAAATATTATTCATGATATGCCATAGCGATCCGAATTAAATGTCTCTTTTTTCATCCGTCCTTTGAATTGACAACTTTTTAATCTTTAGACTTATAAAAAGAACACGCTTCAGTAGAAATGTGACATCGGAGCTCGAAGGGATAAATTTAAACTTTTCATGTTGACGAGTGCTAGTTCTCAGAATATTCAAAAGAGATTTCTGTTGACGGGAAAGTATTTTTGACCAGACTTGCAGTAAACAGTGTGAGGTCATTGCCATTTATCATATTTTTAGCAACAAAGTCATCAATTTATATAACTCGCAGATCATCGCATTATGTTTTCAATATCGAAACTTTTTTCCCTTCCTCTTCCGTCCACCAAACTCATTTTATTTTTACTCACTCTCCCGCTCGTCGAACTTTAACAAAACTTTAGCTTTACAGCAGCGAGTATCTGTATCATCAATGCGTGTCAAACTCTGAGATTTATCATTTCATGGATCGGAAAATTTTCTCATTTCGTTCTCGTTTTATTTTTCTTAGCGTTATAAGCAGTGAGAAAGAGAAGTGGGGTCAATGTGGAAAGAAATTGATGAAAATAAGATAGATTGAGGAAGGGAGAGTGGAAAATTGACGCTTTTCGTATTTTCGATAGTGTAAATCATTCCTTATCACTTCAGCAGTGTGTTAAGATGGTTTTGATGTGGATGGAGGGAAATGAGCCAAATCTACTCGATTTCACAGAAATGAACTTAAATCTCCCCTCAATTCTAAGATAGAGAATATGGTGTGCCACACATAATTCTGATATGCTCACTCACTGACGCCTTGAACTGATCGAACCTTCCACACGTCAAAGCCACAAATTGAATGAGATGGTTGAAGATACAAGACAGAGAAATTAATAAAGCTGAACTGATTTAATTAAAGCAAAAGTGCTGACCTGTGAGCGAGAAAGAAAAAATCTCGCTTGAAAACAAGGAGTGTTATTTGAAGCTTTTGTCATACAAATATGAGCTTTAAACAAGATGGGTCTGCAAACGGCGTTGCCATTTCCAATAGCTCCGCATAGATTAGTACCCTACTCCGTTGCAATGGGCATTAGTGGCACTCCTGGCCGGCCATGAAGGACATTCTTCAAAAATCATCAATGTAAATCGATTCCTGATGCAATAACGACTTCAACGACATACATGAAGCCGCAGTTCTGAAAAATGGACATTATGGCAGTCCTGGCCGACCATGATGGACATTCCTCAAAAATCGTCAGTATCAATCGATTCCTGATGCAATGACGAGTTCAACGACATACATGAAGCCATAGTTCTGAAAATGGACATTTTGGGCACTCCTGGTCGACCATGATGGACATTCTTCAAAATCATCAATGTCAATCGATTCCTGATCCAATGACGAGTTCAACGACATACATGAAGCCATAGTTCTGAAAAATGGACATTAGTGGCAGTCCTGGCCGTCCATGACGGACATTCCTCAAAAATCATCTATAGCAATCGATTCCTGGTCCAATCACGAGTTCAACGATACCCATGAAGCCATATAAGAGAAAATTTGTATGAAAAAGGACATTTTTGCACTCAGGGACGGTCCTTGAAGGGTCGTACCTCAAAACAAAATACTTCTTGCACAACTAGAGCCAAAACCCGATCTTTAGCTACAAACCCGAGTCAAATCCGACCAGCCGTTCTTGAGATATGCCGCCCACTAAGATCGTAAGAAAGTAAGAAAGTGAGAAAGTGAGAAAGTAAGATGACTTAAATGGCTCTAACTCCTCGTAGGATCAACCGATTTCAAATCTGTTTTCGCCAGTTTGTAGGGTTTGACTAGGCCTATCATTTGAGTATAAGTTTTGATATTGCACAATGTAATGTCTTGGCACTAGGGGTCGAAAACAGGTTTTGGAAAAATCCAAAATTAATATATAGCGGAGCTATAATAGACCGCAGATTCGAAAGTTGCTGTCTATTTTGTTGTGTGAGTTTTTTGTTTTTATACACACCCGGGCAAATGCTCTGCAAGTATACAGTGAATTAAAATATTGCTAATTCCTACTCTTCAGAGCGTGTAACTTAATACTTAATGATTAATACTTATTAATTCCTAATATTTTGGGTGGCTTAACTATGGGACGACTGAACAAAGATCAGCCAAAGAGAACTGAGGAGCTTAGACGCTCATGTTTGAAAATCATTTTATCATTTTATTTCATCTTTCACTTGTTATCAGTTAACATCTGCAAATAATCTTGACATTGAAAAACGTACTTTTTAAGATCCCCTATAAGTAGAAAATCCAAAAGCACTCAAAAGAAGAGGAACATGATGATGGTCCATTGATGTAATTTTAAACGAAATCTAAAAGGTTATTTAATTAAAAAAAATAAAAATAAACATGTAATATTTACTTCAACAAATGGAAAAAAACTTTCCAAACTCATGCGGTTAAAATAGTCCGTAGTCTCAAATTTTAATTTATAAGTTCCGCAAATGTTCTCATTAACTTTTTTAAAAGACTGAATTCTTCCATTTTTATCAGTTGAATAAAATTCTTCTGATTCAAGCCACACGTTGTTTTCATATTTGTACAACTTAACGACAATAGCCTCTGCCGGTTTGCCCAAATGCAAATCTAGAATATGAGTAGATAAAGATAAAGATTGCTCCATCCTGCTCCAACGAGATAAGTTTTCTTACTGAAGTCAACGTTTTGCAAATCTCTCTCTTTTATATTCCAACAATAATTTACTTATCAACTGACATATTATTTTATCTCTGTTTATTTAATTTCTCATACTCTATGTGGTGAGCCGTCGAAAAAACTTTTTTTATTACTTAAGCGGTTTTGGTTGCGGATTTCGGAGATTTTTCATTTTTACCTCTGCCTTATTTTGTCCAGAAGCAAATGATCTAATAAAATTATTTGAGAACCTCATTTTTGATATCATTTGGTTTTGTGTACAAAATTAAATAATTCTCTACAAATTTTAAAGTGAATTCCAATGTAACCCACTTTATTGAGTTGAGCTGTATATACTTAGTTTTGGATAATTAACTATTTGTCAATTAAGTTATTAAATTTGGTATTAGAAAATGTGTGAAACTACTAATAGAATACTTTAATGTAAAAAGACCAGAGCCGATTTTAGTGGAACGAAAAAATCATCGATCGATTTTATTTTTCGATCGATCGACTGATTTTTGATTTATCAACTTAAACCACTTATTTTTTAAAAAGTTTCTAAAAAGTAGATTTGTTGGGTTACGCTAAAAATTCAGTTACAGCCAAAATTGACTGCAAACCCGTCCCATTTTATATTGTATGAAATAACTCGCCTTGCTTGAGAAGTGTTTTTGCAAATGGCAATCAGAGATATTGAGAGGAAGAAGGCAATCAAGCAAGAAGCTAATTTCAAAATAATTAAAAGTCATTGTTCCATTCAAATTAGCGATAAGCCATAATCATTACCTCGAATTTTTATGCTGGCGTAATCATTTTAGATCAGGGAGAAATTTATGGCGGAGTCCAAGATGTTCAAGGACGAAAATGTAAAAGCTTTTTAAAGAATTTGTTTTTGGTTTTCAGGCGAGTTTTAAAGCAGAAATTTGTAGAAATAATTTCCACGCACAAAAATTAATAATAAAATTTAAATCCAAAGATTTAGAAAAAATAAATCCACATATTTCGCCCACTCTTAAATTTTTTTATTTTTCTCTCGAATCTTCAATTAAAAAAAGTTATGAACTCTAATCAATTTCATTGGCATTACTGTCCCTACTTACAAAATTCACCTTTTTGAAGACCTTGAAAAACACATTTTATTGCTGTAGTCAATAAGACTCCAAAAGTCCATTTTGAAATTTGTTTAAGAAACGAAAACTCAATTAAAGGTCGAAAAACAATTTGCTCTTTTTCTTCTTGTCCCAATATTAATTAAATTAAGTACACAGTCAACAAATTGTCGGAGAAAATTAAATTTTGCAGAAAATGTGTTTCAGCTGTGCCTTCTTCAAACATTCTTGTGTCACCACTCGACTCTCACTCTGTCACAACAAGCGGGAATGGGTCACTCAGCCGACAGAAATTCTGCAGAAATTCTACAGAAATTCTGCAGAAAATCTACAGAAATTCTGCAGAAATTCTGCAGAAAATAAAGAAATTCTGCAGAAAATAAAGAAATTCTGCAGAAATTCTGATAAATTTTTTTGTAAATTTATTTCTACAGAAATTCTGCAGAATAAAATCTGCAGAAATTCTGCAGAAAAAATAATCTGCAGAAATTCTACAGAATAAAGTCTGCAGAAATTCTGCAGAATAAATAATCTGCAGAATTTCTGCAGAATAAAATAATATGATATAATTTTTTTTTATTTTTCATAGCCATCAAAAATTCTTAAGATTAAAACTTTTATAAAAAAAGGTCGCTAGAATGAGAAATAAGAGTTCAATGTTGATAAATGATATGTCATTGAACTCGTAATTAAAATTGGAATTCAACGATATATTAATAATTGAGATCGGTTAAGTAGTTCTTGATGTTCGAGTAGGACAATTACTAATGTTCTCAAAATATTCAAAAATTTCAGCTCTTTCAGGTCGCTAAAATAAAAAATATCGGTTCAATGTTGATAAATGATATATAATTGAACTCGTAATTAAAAATGCAATTTAACGATGTATTAACCATTTATTTTAATTTATTATTTCTTGATATTCGAGGAGGACAGTTGCTAATTTTCATATATTTTTTTCATTAAATCATCTTTAACCCATTAAAAGTGGGTGAACAACTTTGGTCACCTCTTCAACCTGGGTATCAAAAATTGCTTTTTTATTAAGCTTTCGAATGATATCAAATTTTTTTAAAAAAGTTTTAATCTTAAGAATTTTTGATGGCTTTAAAAATAAAAAATAAATTATATCATATTATTTTATTCTGCAGAAATTCTGCAGATTATTTATTCTGCAGAATTTCTGCAGATTATTTTTTCTGCAGAATTTCTGCAGATTTTATTCTGCAGAATTTCTGTAGAAATAAATTTACAAAAAAATTTATCAGAATTTCTGCAGAATTTCTTTATTTTCTGCAGAATTTCTGTCGGCTGGGTGACCTACACTCCAACAAGCTAAATCGAATGTAATTTTCTTATTTGATAAATCGTATTTCGAAATGAAATCTTCACTTGGACTCCGCCACCGACACTTTGTCCATGATTTTTTATGCGAATGATAAATGCTTTAACTTTCTATTTAGCTAAAAGCTTTTTTCGGTTCTCTTTCATTTTTGGCTCTTTTCACTTGTCTCATCATTTTGTGAAGGCTTTTCTGATGGCTCAGCACGATTACTTTCCTATGTTTAACTTCTCGAGCAATTTTTAGCGTCAAACCTCAAGAGGTGGGAAAATTAAAATTTGAAGAGATTTAAATTATTTTCTTAGAAATTTATTTTTTTAAACAAAATTTGAACAGTTAAAAATTTTCGTAGAAAAAATTCTTCAACACAATCTAAAAAGTTTTAAAAATAGAATTTTGCAAGCACGTGTTTAAATAAATTTATGTGAGATGAAAATTAAATATTTTTATTAAACAAACAAAAGAGCTTCCACCCACAGGCATTACTCGGAAAATTAAATTTGAACATGTGCTTTGATGCCTAAGTATCAATATTAATAAAACCTCGTTGCCTTCAATTTATTCCGCCCCTCATTTAGAGCAAAAGTTATTTTCGAGTAATGATAATTAATATCATTGAACAGCAGTCGAGCCATTAAGGTTTTCTTTGCGTAAAAAAAACTTTTTACTTATAAAATCTTTTTCGATAATTTAATGAGTCAATAAAGGCGACCGCTTAGCTCTTTTCGGGGGGATGGTTTTATGGAAAGTAATTTTTGGTGGTTGGGTAATGAAAATTTCCTCGTTAAAACTTCCGATAACGTGCCTACTCTCAAATTTCGACGATAATGAATGGCAATGAACGAAAAGTGTCAGTATTATGATTTTCATTAAATTTTTAATTTATTGCTATTTGTCGTTCAGATTTATCAGGATGAATTATAGCAACTATAAGAGCGCTCTCGTCATGCGGAAAATTTATTGTCCCCCTAAAAAATTTCACTAAATATTGAGAGCATACAAAAAATATAAAACAGCATGTGCGCCTTTCAATCCCAAAAAACTTTCAACACATTTTCCATCATAAAATGCCATTCAGTCGCTTTTTTATCAGGAGCAGAAATTTTAACGCGCTCGTCATAAAAAATTTTATCACCATATTATTTGAACAAAAAAACGCAGGAAAAGTTTGATGTGTGATATTATGTGCGATACTCACACATGAAAGAGACCCAAATAATGATGTAAATTGATGAAAATTTTCATTTTAGTTTATTGGAGCGTGACCAACAAAAAAATGAACTGAAAATCGTTTAATTTTATTTACAAGCACATTTAATCCATTAAACTGAATTGGGGGGCTTTGTTGGTGGAATTATGTTTGTTGGTTATTTTTCATTTTCATCGCTCAAATAACACTTTGTCAACAAGTTGCATTCAGCAATAACTAAAATTCGCTCAAAACATCAATCACCCGGGATAAATTTAATCAAATGGAGTTTTGGCATGAAATAAATTAAATTTTTTAAACAACTCAAATATAATAAATTGTAAAATTTTGATGCGATGTAATTAATTTTCAGTGTGGATAAATCTGTGAAAATGTGTGTAAGGGCACAATGAGTTGAGATTGGCGATGTTGACAAGAGATTTTAAACCAATTTAGTGTTAGAACAACGAACATTTCCATTAAAGTTAATCTCTGTCATGAACGAGAAAATGTGGAGTGGATGATGACGGACGGATAGAGAGAAATGTACAGAGCTACAGGAGAAACAATATGGCAGTTGATGACAGTGTAATTTATTATAATATCTCTTGTTTTTATCCACAGAAAGAACTGAGCTTTAAATGATTATTTTAAAACTAATTGCAATACTAGGATGAACTGCGAGAAGAAGTTCTTTGTTCTGAATATTAAAAACCTTCGAATGTTTTTTAAATTAATTATTAAGTTACATAATAAATTTCATTTCCATTTTTTCAATTGAAGCTCATTAAATCAAGTATATCATAGGAAATTTTTTCCGCGAATCAAAAATTTAATTATGAGCAAAGCCTTTAATTAACTTTATGTGTTTTATCCGATAATGAATTTATTTAGTTTCTATCATCAATCATAATGAGCAATCAAATCAATAAAGCATTAGAAAATGTGGTTGTCGAGTTTACCATGCATGCACGCACAAACTTGAACGCATGTTTATTTAAAGCCTGAAAATGAAGGTGGTGACATTGGAAAGAGGGACTAAATGTTTAAGCCGAATAATAATTTTGTGTCAACGAGGAAAAATATGATAATTACTTTCACCTTTAAGCACAAACGAGAGAAGGAGCAAGTGTGTATAAAAATGTCAGGAAAGTACGAAAATTTTAATCCAATTTTACGGTTTCATGTTTTAATTTGCCTCTGAAAAAAATACTGGTGATAAAAGGTTTATGGAGCGATAAGACAAAAGCTATATGCATGAGAGAGGAAGAAAAGGGTTAAAAACGTGTTCAGCATGCAAAGCTACCCTCTTCTCGAACACGCCAAAAAAGTCATCCAACTGATGTAAATTAATCGCCTTTTAATTTTGTTGTAACATTAATTTAATAAATTCGTGATTCACATGCTTCGAGCGCTACCTCCCACACACATGAAAACTTCCTTCTTACTTACTTGTGCGTCACTTCTTATCAAACCTAATAAAAACAACTTTAATGTTATTACGACTAAATGATGCGACAAGTTGTATAAAAAGCGTGACAGGAATTTTAGAATTAGTTGTTAAGATTTATTTAATTTTATTTCATTTTGAGAACGTTTTTTATTTCTTTGAGTTTTCATCTCTTGATATTCTCACCTTCAATATCAATACTTGTCTAATTAAATAACTTCGGAATTAAACTTCGGTTGAGGTAATTAAACAACTCAGCCGCAAATAATGTGGAAATTTTCAATAAAAGGTGGAAAATTTTCGCTTATTTAATTACGTTGCATAAATAATATTCGACAATCATTGTCACATTTTGTACTAATTATTGTGAGAAATTATCGTGCGAATAAATTTTACGCCTAATTAAATTTTACACCAGTTTCAAATTTTAATGCTTAATCAATAGCCTTAGGTAATTCGTGGTAATTTTGCAATGATGATAAGCTTTTATCGTTAAAATATTTCTGTGCCCCGATATCATAGCAAAAAATATTTTCCCAGGAATGCCTGAGTGAGGAATGAACTCAACGTTGTAGTTATTTTTCTGTCAATTGAGTTACAATCATCTAGCATGCCTTATGGCATACAAATAAATACGAGGTGCTTCTTTGTAAGAGCACGAGGGGTAAAAAATTCAATTTAAATTTCAAATGTCGTTTGATTTCCTTTCCTTGTTACAGCATTTTGTAGACGAGCTCGCTGCTCGAGTGGGGAAAATTTCTCATGAGATTCCTTCATCGCAACAAGGTATAATATGGCAAAAGGCTCCTTCCATTCGCATGCAATAAATGCTGCTGTTACCTCTCAACTCGAAAATGTGTTGTGATTTGTGCTTTCTTCCACCCCGCACACCTTGAAGAGGGTTGACACAAAGCGAAGGTAAAGTGTGGGAATTTTAATCTAATGCTACTCCTTTTCTTCCTTATATATTGTACACACTTCTGCCATTGTGACATAAATCTTTTTAAACGCAAAAAAGGCCTACATGGAGTTGTCGACACATATGAATAAATATATTTAACTTTTGCCATCAATTCAGTTAAATATCACCTCGAGGTTAAAACTCTTCAATAAAGAATTGAGCATGTGTGAACATGAGAGGAGTGAAAATGAAGAGCTTTTGTGCCTTTTGTTCACACGCCATACTTTCAAAAGACTTGATTTGTAAGGGTTTGATCTTACTTGAAAAATTTTGGGATTTTTTTGAGAATATTTATGCAAAACTTTAATTTTTTTAATAAGCTTTTACGAGCCTTTAGTGTTCACTGGACAAAAAATAAACTACGCTATGTTTCGTGCACACTGAAAGGAGCTAATTGTAAAAAAGATTTATAATCCAGTTAAATTGAAATTTATGAACAAAAAGTGGAGAAAAGGCTTGAGGGATAAAATGTTCGGTAGTTCGGAAAAATTTCTCCTTTGTACAACCGACAAGCACTTGAACCTTTCAGATGAGCATAACATAATGTAAGCATTGTCATCTCTTCTCTGTCCCTCCCGTTTGTTCACTCGGAAAAGAAAAAGTTTTGTGTCAGGAAAAAATAGAATTAAAACTGAAAAGCGCTTGCAGGAATGGAAAAAAGGCTCTGAAGATTTTCCCATATCTTGCTCGCCTTGCACATAAATTCCCTTAAAAGAAAGAGAGAGAACGAAAATTTCTATTGTTGAAGTTCATAAAATCTTTTGCATGTCGACAGTAACATCATCTCATCTTCTTTCATTCCTCGCAGCAAAAAGTGCATTATACTTTATTTATTGAAATTAGCTCAAGGTAGAGAAAAATTCAATTTTTCATATCATCGTTTTCATTTGGAAACTCTTTCTACTTCTTCTTGCAACTTTAGTTAGAGTATTAACAGAGAATAAAAGAAAACTCAATTACATTTTGTTCGATAGAGCTTCTTCTTCTTTGCTAAAGCTCCTTTACTTAAAAGCAAAAAGAGAGAGCATGAGCATACTTTAACTTAATCCGGAAAATATGAAAAATTACTGACCCTTGAGTTGACGAGGTTACAATGCAACGGTAAGTAGAATTTTTCCATCTTAAAGCCTTCCATCTATATTTACATTAAAGCTGCTTTCCTTTTTGTCTGTGAACTGAACATTGTGTTGCTCTTGTGAGAGAGGAAATAGTTAAAGTCTGAAAAAGACGGTAAAAAATTCTTCCGCTCTTCTTTCTCATTATGTGTGCGTTAGTTTAAGCTCTTGATGGAGGAAAAGCCTCTCAAGAAAGCACTAAAACTTTCCTCACCATCCACTTACCCAAATTGCGTTTAATATTTAAGCTTCAACCTAAGCTCAAGAATGAAGTGGAATATTTTCAGGCATAAACAATGGCGATGGGTTAAAAAATGCTAAAACCCCTTTTTCCTTCTATTTGATGACTGAGTTTGTTGACCTTGTGACTTCCTCTCTAAAAATATAAACTTTGAAGTGGCATGACGAGTGATAAAAAAAGAGTTTATGCAAACAAACCACTTGTAGAGGGTGGAGAGTACATCGTAGATTTTTTCATTCATTTTTACTTCAAATATTATTTTTGCTTCTGCGATCAATCTTGTGATGAGGGCACTGAGAAAGTCTTTAAGGATATGTGTGTCAAATAATTTTTTTGCACTGCTTTTAAAGCTGAGATGAAATTTTTTTCTTAAGAGATTTATTTTCATAAACCATCCAAATATTTTTTTTTACCTTTTTTTCGTGAGCGGTGAAAGTTCTTGGAAAATATTACAAAACATTTTTCTTTTTTCCTTAAAGCATCGCATCAACAAATTTTGAACAAAAGACCTTCCTGAAAGTTGAAAATGACAAATGTTTTACCGCCACTTCAACCATAAAACGCCTTGGTCTATATAAAAATATGTCTGACAAGAAAAAACACCTGTAAACCATTACTTTCGGTAATTTCGTGTGATATTATCCATTAAACTGCACACATTTCAGTAACGATACAGCTTAATATTAAATATCAGAATTAATATTGGCAGAATTATTTAACAATAAAACTTTTCCTGTATATCTACATGCGAAGCATTGCGCACGCTGTTCTCGCAGATGAACAATTTCAACGCTAAGATTGAAAAAGTTTTTTTCGCCAAACTTTTTTACCGTCTCCGCATGCAGCGATGATGCAAAATGAACGTGATTTTACGCCACCTGTCTCACCATATGGTTGAGGTGTTGAGTTTTATCGTATGAATAAAGATGAATTTGTTTGGCAAATAAAATTTCTATTTATCGAAAAATTATGAGCGAGGGAAGCGATGAGGATGTAATACGACAGTGTAAACTCTCTATTTTTTCCTTAATATCAAAACACCCCTGGGAAAAATTACTCTCGAAAATTAAGTTTTAATCAGCGATTCAATTTGAAAATCCTCAAGTGAAAATTAATAAAGTTTATTTAGAATTTTCATAAACCCCCAGAAAGAGATCAAAAAATTATGAAAACTCTCTCGGAAACTTTTGACTCTCGTTCCATTAAAAAAAAGTTTAAAATTGAATGCCTCAGCATTTAAAGTAAAACTATGTGAACGGTGGCAGCGAACACTTTTAAATGCGGGCGAGTTAAGATTGTTATTTTCAGTTGCAATGAAAGTTTTTGCGAGAATTAAACAATCAACCATTGTTAGCAAAACCAGTTTGCTCTCTGTAAATATTTTTCTTGGCAACAATAACAGAAATAGAGGATTAAGCAACACCAGCAACAACGTTGCTTTCACCTCGAAGCCACTAACAAATGATTAAGGATGCATTAGTTTTTAGTAAATTCTGTTAAGCTGAATTGAGCTTTAAGTGTTTGGTTAGGTATTTTTTGAATGAATTTTACAGAAAATAAGCAATTGAAAAAAAAACCTTTTTTTATAGAAATTTTTGGAAGGTAGCGATAATATTTATTCTGCTTTATTACCTTTAATTCATTAATTCAGAGGGTTTTCATCTTTTCAGAACCTTGAAATAATTTAACCATTTTCAATTCAGAGAAAAATTGAGCCAATGAAAATTTTTTTTTTACTTTACTCCTCGGCCGTAAATTTAGGGTTGGAGACGGTCAGTTATTTTGCATTTTTTTACAAACAAAATTATTTGATGCCGATCTATTTTCAAAAAATATAATAAAATAAGTAAAAAAAATTTAACAACACCCTTCCTTTGTACAATAGGTATTTGACGGAAAAGTATTAAATAAAATAAAATCAGTAAACATTTTGACATTTTTATACATTTTGTTATATTTTTTAAATTTAAAATTAAATTTTTTTTTTTTTTTTTTCGCAACATATTAAACATATGTTTGCAATACTTGAATGAATTTAATATTGGAATTTAAGATCCAAAAATTTGAAAAGGGAGGGTAATTTTTGTTTGGTTATGTTTTTTAAACCGCTCCACTTCTCAAATTTTTGGATCTTAAATTCCAATATTAAATTCATTCAAGTATTGCATACATATGTTTAATATGTTGCGATAAAGCAAATACCAAAATTTAGTTTTAAGTTTACAAGAGAGTATAAAAAATGTATAAAAATGTCAAAATGTTTTGATTTTATTTTATTTATATTTTCCGTGAAATACTAGTTGTAAAGGAAGGGGTTTTATTTTTACTTATTTTATTACCTTTTCCTATCAAATTTATTTACAATTTGTAACAAAAAATTTTTTTTATTATCACCGAATTTACCCTTCAACCTGCAGATTTTAATTTCACCTTATGATTCTGTTTTTTACATTTTTTTTATTAATTCTAACAAGAATTAACTCTTTCTAAAATTATTATTTATTTCATCTTTGGTAACATGAATGTTTTTGCACTTCTTCTCTCACTGTCTTTAATCTTGTCACTGTATAAAATGAATTGGGGGTACGACAGTGAGAGTGCATGATTATCGAGGGAAGAGGGAAGTGGTGAAGTTGATGGTGTTGAAGTATTGGAGCGCATGAAGAATTTTTTTAAAATATTTTTTGACTGTTTATAACACAACATCTTTCTTTCAACAGATGTTGATTCCGGTCGTGAACGACCGAGAGAAAGAAAGAGAGCTAAATGAGATTGCGGGAGTCAAAGAGAATGGAGAAAAATTGTAAATTTTATAAATTTCCGTAAACATTGAGAATTAAAAACAAATGATAATAGTTTACTGTTAATTACCAATTTCGTTTACATTATAATTTAATTAATTACAAAACAATTCTCAATTCACGAATAACAATAGAAATTCTAATTAAATTAAATCGAATAAAATGGAAAACCACTGAATATATCGAAACAACAAGTTTCAATAAATTAAATCAACTTCACATCAATGACTTTACAAATCAAACTAAATCACAAAATTTTAATGAAATCGTTCAACAATGAGGAAGAAAATTTCAATTAGTGAAACGGAAGACGTTAATTTCCGTCTACAAGAGAGAAAGAGATTTTACAATTTTGCCCCTCGACTGAGAGCACAATACTCGACATTTTGCCATCTACGACTCATCAGAGCGCAATTGTGTGCTGGGAGAGGAAAAATGATAACGTTAACAAAAAAAATTGAAATTAGTTTGAAGTCTGATTTGGTCGTGTCATCATGATGACAATAAAATACTCGAAAGTTCTTGTGGGACTGACGATGACAGTACATTTGATCAATTCAGTGGGTGGCTTCTTTTTCATATCGAGCGAGCAGCAGCCCACGATGAGTGCTGAATTCAGTGATGCCTTGGGAGGAAGTAAAAATCTCACCACAATGTCGATGTCATCGTCAATGAAAGCTGAGCAGTTTGTTTTGGAGCGGAGACTTGCAGATGTACATATTTTCAATTCAATTGCTCTCCCACTCGGCAAAGTACTGTTTGATAAATCAAATGACTTTTTAATTAAAAATAGATAGAGCGGCGTTTATCTTCAGTCGAGCAGCCCGTATGGAAGATTGTCGTGTCAGATTTTCGAGCGTGGAACTTGTGCTCCTCAGAAGGTTTATGTCGGTATGCATATACGCAGATTTTATCACACACTCAATCCATCACGAATTAAGCTTTTTTTACTTCTGTAACCAAGTGCTTAATGTTGCTGCTGAATTGAGTGATTTTTCATTCTTCATTATGCTCCTTTCAAGATGCTTGCCAGCACTGAAGCAAATCAATTGCTTTCGCCTGAGCTTGAAATCGGTGCCTGCGACGCAATCAATCCCCAACGACATCAATCATATGTAAGATTGATTAAACTCTATTGAAATTTTTACTTATTGAATTGCAACTTTCTTCTTCACCTTAACGCTGCCGAACACAAAAAGAGACCTTTCCTCTAACCACCTTTCAACACTTCATAAAGATACATTCCGGGGTCTGACACATCTAACTCTATTGGATCTTTCAAGAAATCGATTAGATTTCCTTCCCAGTGATTTATTGGTCGACTTGGATAGTTTAGCGAACTTGTGAGTGAGTGCATGCATAAATAAAATTTTCTTCTCCTCTACGTGCTGACATTTGAGACTTCATGCGGTGCGGAAAAAATTGATTTTTTTTCTTCTTGCAGAAACTTGATTTATTCCTTTGACTTTTTAGAATATCTGGAAGTTTTAAATCAAACAAGAAAAGTAACAGATTTTATAGGAAATTAATTAATTTTCCTTAAATATTTTAAATCTTGTCGCTTTACTAATTCAATTCTTTTTTCTAAAAAAATTTAAGACGATTACAAGAGAACCGGATCGAGAGCGTTGATGAGCAACTTTTCATGAAAATTCGAAGCTTAACAATTTTAGACTTTTCACATAACAATTTGCTCTCTTCATTGCCATCCGAACTATTTCGTTCAATTTATCATATAAAAGGTAATTAATTTCAATTTTATAGCTCTTCCCCTCATCATACTCCATTACTCATTTTATATTCATGTTTTTAGTCATTAATTTAAGTCATAATAAACTCAATAAATTACCGAGGCTTCAAGAGCAAACTGAAATGGAAGAATTGGATGTATCGAGAAATAAATTAAGTGCAATAGAGAGCGATGATCTGATGCAATTAAAAAGTTTGAAAATTTTACGACTATCGGAGAACTTTATTGGTATGCAAATCGATAATTTTTTTCCTCTCTATCATAAATTTTTTTTTTCAAGACTTGATAAAGAAAGAAAAAAGTGTTTTAATACCATCGCATTCCTTCATTAATATCTTGATCTCAATTTTGCAGTTAAAATAGCATCGGATGCATTCGATAGTTTGAGCATGCTACAGCACTTATATCTCAAGAAGAACTTCATAATGCACATTGACGAAAGGCATTTTAGGAATTTGAGGAATCTCATTATACTCGATTTAGCATCGAATAAAATTCAAACAATTCATGCGAACGCTTTCTACACGCTAACGAAAGTTTCGGAGCTGTATCTGAGTCAAAATTCTCTTAATCAAATTCCGGAAAATCTTTTCATCGCGATGAAGAGCTTAAAGCGATTGATGTTGTTCAGTAATGATTTCAGATATCTGCAAGCAAAGAGCTTCGTCGGGTTGAGGTTGTGAAAAAATATTTTTTGACATATAAAGAAGAAGTTTTCGTGAGAGCACAAAATCCAGGACTTAATTTATTCCTGGATTTTTTCACTTTAAACTTTGTAAAGTTTGAAAACTTTTCTAAAGTTTAAAGTTCTCGTGAAAAGCTCTTTCACATAACCGCTTTGACATATTTTTTTTTTCAGTTCCTTAACGAATTTACTGCTGAATAATAACAACATAAAGTCTTTCGATGCTGAACTTTTTGCACCGCTCGTAAATTTAACAAAATTGTAAGCTTCCTACCCTCATGGAATGATAATCAGTTTCATACTGTTTCTATCTTTTTAGCGTAACCCACAAAGTGGTGTAACGCTTATATGCTCGTGATTCCGTCCGTCCGTCCGTCCGTCCGTCCGTCTGTCCGTCCGTCCGTCCGTCTGCACAAGCGAGATCTCGGTCCCTGGACCAGCTAGAGACTTCTAGTTTTCGCCAGATGGTAGCTCTTAGGGTCTATATGTGCAGGCACTGACTATTTTTTGAGTCATGACCTATGGTCGTGCCATGGACGGCCATAACGTCCATTTTTCATACAAATTTTCTCTTATATGGCTTCATGGGTATCGTTGAACTCGTGATTGGACCAGAAATCGATTGGCATTCATTCGTAACTTGACCAGGAATCGATTGACATACATGATTTTTCGAGTCGTGACCTATGGTCGTGCCACAGACAGCCAAAATGTCCATTTTTCAGAACTATGGCTTCATGGGTATCGTTGAACTCGTGATTGGACCAGGAATCGATTGATATAGATGATTTTTGAGGAATGTCCATCATGGCCGGCCAGCAGTGCCACAGACAGCCAAAATGTCCATTTTTCAGAACTATGGCTTCATGGGTATCGTTGAACTCGTGATTGGACCAGGAATCGATTGATATAGATGATTTTTGAGGAATGTCCATCATGGCCGGCCAGCAGTGCCACGGACAGCCAAAATGTCCATTTTTCAGAACTATGGCTTCATGTATCTCGTTGAACTCGTAATTGGACCAGGAATCGAATGGCATTGATGATTTTTGATGAATGTCCATCATGGACGGCCAGTAGTGCCACGGACAGCCATAATGTCCATTTTTCAGAACTATGGCTTCATGGGTATCGTTGAACTCGTGATTGGACCAGGAATCTATTGACATAGATGATTTTTGATAAATGCTAATCAAGGCCGGCCAGTAGTGCCACGGACAGCCAAAATGTCCATTTTTCAGAACTATGACTTCATGGGTATCGTTGAACTCGTAATTGGACCAGGAATCTAATGACATAGAGGATTTTTGAGGAATGGTCGAACAGGACTGCCACGGACAGCCAAAGTGTCCGGATTGACTTAAACTCATTTTTTATGCACTTGATTTTCAAACACTGATCTGTTACAAGTGGGTTACGCGGCAACACCCACGTGTGGGTTTTGAAACATTTTTTCTCTCACTCTTTACAGACGATTAGATTCGAACAAACTTCAACACTTGCCAAAGAATTGCCTCGACAAACTTGGCAAATTGATGAAAATTAAATTGGATAAAAATCCTTGGGTGATGACTGCTTACCTCTCTCTCTCTCCCCTTTTTATTCTGTTTTATTGTTACACTGCGATACATTTCATTTACATATTTTTACTAAATGCCTTTTTCTCTTCCGCCTTCTCACTAAAGCACTGCGATTGTGCCTCAATTTATCTGGCACGCTTTTTACGCGAGCATCATAAAAAGCTTTGGAATGGAAATGGTGGCGTACCAATTTGTCTTGGACCAGGTATTTATGATTGTGACAGAAAACAAAATTCGATAACATTTATTACTCTTTTTTCTCTTCTTTTGAATCTCATTAATTACTTAATTATTTCTCTTCCGGGTACCCCCATAAATTTCTGTGCTTAATAATACAAAAAAAGGTGAACTTGGGGGAAAGCAGGTGAGTTTGAGTGACATTTACACGAAGTTAATTAACAGCTACATAAATTCAGGTGAACATGCTGCGATTTGATCAGTTGTGTTACGGTCAGTGGCATTCCATGTTAAGTTTGAGGGTACCCGTTAAGAAAGAAGCGTTTGAGACGAAAGAACCGTTAACGATGTTTGACAAAATTAATAAATTCCGCAATATTACAGGACAGCAAAAGACAGCGTCGGAGAAGCCAGATTTCGAAGTCGTGGATGAGGATTCAATATAATTTTATAGCTTGTAGGAGTTAAGTTCAAGGGATTGTCGTGACAGAATTATTTGATACAAATTACTTTTTATTTTTATACACTTCTCACCCTATAAGCAATTTTTTTTGAAAACTTCATAAAATATTTTCTTTAAAATTAGTAAAATTTGGATAATTTCCAATAAAATTTTGAAATTTTTCCAAATTTGTGCTGGAAGGGTTGAAATATCCATAAAAGAACGCAAAATCTATGCAACCTCTCAATATCAATTACAATTTATCCAAAAGAACCCGAAAATCTCATTTAAGCCGTCGTGACATATCCTTGACATGAATATAACAATAAAAATAACTATGTGTGCACATTTCAAGAGATTATTGTCTAGATTCATAAAAGATAATTGCATTGCTAGAATATTTGAAATGCACATATTCGCTATTCATAGTCGCTTTTATCTTTTTCCTGACTTTTGATGTTCTCGTCATTGATGCAAAGGCACACATATGATAATAAAACTATTGTGGTTTAGCTTTGGAGGTGACCTGAAAAATTAGATAATCAGTTTTTATGACTATAGAGAATTTTAAAATTTATAAGCCATAAAATACAATTTAAATTTTTGAAAATAAAAAATTATTTTATTCGAAAGCTAAAAATAATTTTCAGACACTTCAAACCTAAAACCACAAATATTTTAATCAACTAACAAAAACCCGCTAAAAATTCCATTCCAACACAACAGTATCAAGGCGAAAGAGAAGCCTCCCAGTCATATTACAATTTTTTTCTGTATTTTGATGCGATGTTGCTGATGATGATGTGATGCTCTATTTTTATATGCTTTTATATAATAAAGCGTCAGTGGCAAGAGCAATTCTCATTCCATTCTGGCATTTAATATAAAAATTCTTCCGCCTTTTCGTTTGCAAAGCCAAATCAACCCCGAAAAAAAATTCATTTCTCTCTATTTCAAATTCATAACATATATTCCATTTTGGTCATAGAAAGAATTGCCCGAAGGAAATTTCTATGATGATGTTGTTGAGGAAAAAAAACGTTAAACAATTTTTTCCCATAAACATGTAAAGCCTTGAACATGTGAAAGTTGTACGATAAAAAAAGCGTTTTCATCATTTTTTAACGGCAATGAAAATACTATAATCCTCAACTAAGTACTCAAAAATAATATTTTTACATTCTTAGCACGTAGTTTGATGCTTGTAGAGTATGAGTTGAAATTACTAAACTTTTGCGATAAAAAAATTTCTCACAGCCTTTTTCTCGCTGACGTATTTAAATCGGTAAACTCAATTTCACCAATTTTCAATCTCTTTGGAAAATCATGGTGAAATGTTGAGCTTTTAAAAGTTGTCACAATTTATTAAGCTCTCATGCGTAACAGTGCTGTCACTTTAATCTTTAAAGAGTTTTCAAATAAAATTTTGATAAAAACTTGATCTCAAAACCAAATTTTAAACTAAAATGTTTTTGAAATAATTTTAGAATTGTTCACCTGAAAAAAAGTTAAAAGCTAATCAAAAAGTTTAAATGTAAAACACTTTTTTTTTATTATTCTTACAATGAGCAAAAATTTTCTGTCTAAAACCACATTTTCATTAAGTATTTTTTTTTCATCGTGTAACATTCAATTGCGATATTTTTTCATTCAGTTTATTTTTAAAGTACATTGAAGCTTAAAATGGGGATAAGGAATGAAAATGAATGTGTGATAGGTAATTTTGGATAAAAGTTTTGTAGTAAAACTTTTCTGGTAAAAAAACTGTATAGGAATCTTTTCATGATAGTTTTCACACGTTTTTTGCGGCATGCGAGAGTTTATAGGTAGTTGAACTACACATGTTTCGAATGTCACCTCAGTTGACACAAACAAATTAGAAGAGATAAGGTGATGACACAATGAACAAAGTGATTTGAACTATTCGCAGTCCCCGATTGTTGCGCAGCAGCAGGATTTTCACCTAAACAACATATGCAAGAATGAAATAGTCAAAGCAATAACAGCGGGGAGAGAGAAAAAGAAGAAGAATTATTGTGACCATCGTAATAAATTTCTAGCAGACCATACATACCATTTAAAACGTGGACGGCAATAGTCGTTTGGGCAGTTTCGCCTAGCGAGCAAGTGTAGTTTCCCGAATCATTTCGGTTGGCATTCGCAATATAAAGTTTACTGACGGCTCCCCCAGAATTGAGGTTCGTTTTCACACTAGGAAAAAGCATACAGAGGAAGAGAGGCGAGAGAAAAAGTTTATTTTTTTAAAAAAAAGTTTTGCATAACTGATAATGCCGAAGCGTAGAGAGAAATGAAGAAAATGTTGGCAAGAAAACCATGTATGCGGAGTATACAAAATAAAAAATCCTACATGCATGAATTTTAGATAGCAAGTGCCAACAGCTTCCTCATAAACATTGCAGGAGTGCATTGAAGTAAAATTTTTCTTCCTTTTACCTGATTCCGCCTCGACTTGTGTCATAATTCAGCATACGCAAGCCATGCTTCCACGTGACATAACTTGTTGGTTGCGGTATTTTACTGATTACACATTTCAGCTCAATTGTGCTACCAGATTTGTAAAATTTATCGGGCGTCCTTAAACCCCTCTCGTCCACAATCTCAACTCGTGGCACTGTGTGACAAAACAGAAAGAGAGAGAGAGCGTATATAAAAGTTTTTATGATATTTAGTGCCATGAAAAAACGTAAAAGGTAAGAAAAATTTATGACAGAATGAGAGTGAAATAAAATCTCAGAGGTAAATCCTAGGGGTGGTAAAGTTTGAGACGTGAAGTTCTCACGTGTGTTGTATAATTTTCTTTTATGGAGTTCCCTGTCAAAAGTTTATGAACTTTTTTCTTAATGGACTAAAGATCTAAATCTGATCTTGAAAATATTTGCAAGTTTTAATTATTTTATTAAATATTAAAATTTAGTGAAAGCTTTTATGATAAAAGTAATTTTAAAAATTTACCACCTCTAAGGTAAATCGTTTAAAAAATGTTTAAGAGCTTGAAAAGACGACGAGGGAAATGAAAACGTAGTTGTAAAGTGAGATAAAGTAAATGAAAAATTATGAGTGTATTATGACATAAAGCATCAAGTTTCAGTTTTATGAGAAGTTGTTATGGTATTTTCTCTCTCCTCAAGCCACTGTAAACTTTTTTATTTGAAAAATAAATAAATTAGCACTAATTAAAGAGATAATCTGGAGCGTGGCTTTACCAACCTATTACTTCCAAAAATACCACAAACACGAGAGGCGGCGATGAATTAATCTGACATTCAAATTGTCCTTCATCACGCTCATTAGCATACTTTATGTGTAATTGCCAATCATTTGGCGGTTGAAATTTGAGCAAATATCTCGAATCACTGCTATAAGTGGAATCACCGAACGTTATCAGATGAAGCTGCTCGCCTTTCCGCTTCACCCATGATACCTTTCAAAAAGTGTGGGGAAAAAGTACGACAATTAGAGACAATTAAAGGCTCGAGAGCTGAACTGATCACAGAGTGAGTGAGAGAGAGCGAGGTAAATTTCCCAAGTGACACCCCCATAATGTCTGCCTGTTGATTCAATTGGAAAATTCCCGTAGATTCGCATTTCAATTCAACGTTAGAGAAATAAAAGAGAAAAATTTTCATTTAGAAGATGAAAGCATGCGAAAAGAGAGAAAATGTGTCCCCCTTTTTTCTAATTAATATTCTGCCGCAATCTTGTGCCTCAATAGCCCGAGCCGAGTATCGATCGTTTTCCTTCTCTTTTTTTATTTTGAAGCAACAATCAAATTTGTTTAGTTTTGGAAGGCACGTAAACGATAAGCAAACAAGAGTGTGCTTCGCCAAATAGCTCTTTCACCTCTCAGCTGCCATGAGAAATGTTTTTCCATAAACATACTAAACTCTCTCACATGTGCAGGGATACGAATTGCTTTCTACAATAACACTTATGTACCTTCTGGATATTATTTGCTGTAATGTTTTTCGAAATACTCTTGCAAGACTTTAACAGAGAAGGTTTTTCAGATCGCTATGGTGAGCAAAAATAATTCATGGGTTTTGCAAGAACTTTAAAAGTTCTACATATAAAAGTTAAATTTGAGAAAACGAAGGATTTAAATTTAAAAGCTTTTAAAATTAATCCAAATTTGGTAGGATTTAAATTTTTAATTCAGGATTGATTTAAATCAAAGTCTTATAATCTAACTAAGTTGAAAATTTCTTGGTCATATTCTATCTATCAGTAAACTTAATACCAATAAATCATTAAAGTGATTTTTTATTTCCGTTATTTATGAATTTGGTATAATTTAGATTTTGGCCGATCTATAAACTTAAGTTTATCGCCAGATGATAGTTTTGTCACTAATTTTCATGGTTTATCCATTTTAATTTTTTTTTGATCAAATGCGTTTCTTTACAAAAAAGTTTTGCATCTTAATAAAAAATTAAATTTCAAAAGAATAATCTCAAACTTTAAAGTAGGAAATACAAAATATTCAAACTATTAAATAGGGTAATTTTATAAAGAAATTGCAAGCAAAAACGTGATTTTTGTGAATTAATTTATCAACTTTTCACTTTTTATCAAAGCACTCGATGACATCAGAAATTGAATTTTCTCATGAACGATTATTTTACAAAATGCACATTTTTTTGGTTGTGCTGAAGTGGCTGAAGTGTGAAGAATAAAATTAAAACCAACATGGTGAGAGTTTGAAATTCATAGCAACAAAACTCATCCTAAAAAATACTTTCGAACATTGCAAAATTCCATATAAATTTTACGTGCTGTACATAAATCAAATTATTGTCTTTTAATGGCCCGAAACTCGACAGAAGCACATGTGTAAGAGGAAACGACAAAAAATTTATTAATTTTTCCTCTCTCGCTCTCTGTATGTGCAAGAAAAAAAGTTTTAAAATCATCCCATATGCTGTAGTGGGCGTAATGAAAGCATAACATACCATTCTCTCACGAAGGTCGTTCACTCGACAGTTCAAAATGACATCACTTCCTAATTGTGTTGTTACATTAATTTGAGCTGACGGCTCATCAAAGAAAGGCTCATGAGTGAGTGTCGTTTCGCTGACATTTTCCATATTTGTTTCCGTATATGGCGATGAGAGTTCATGCCATGCCATGTCATAAGGACTTTTCGTTTCTGGAACTACAGCAAATTAAGCACACATGGGAGAGAAATGATAGAGAGGAAACACATCAGTTTTATGACTTTTCGACGGCACATCCACACATTTCAATTATTCACTCAAGCACGCACATCTGCACACTTGTTGACGCTCACAATAATTACCTACTATCATGGAGCACTTGATATTCGCTATGCAGAAAAAGGCAGATACCCATTTCACATTCCACATTACGTCATTTTTTTTCATTGATATCGCAAACAAGAATTTTCACTTTCACCTTTTTTTTTATAATCCTAGCATGTGTCACACAACTTACACCAGTTTTATTGACGAATCATTTTGACACTTTTACATCAAACCTATTGAGCAATAAAAGCAAATGTCAAGTCATCGAGTTTCTTATTTTCAATTTTCACTTTGCCGAGAGAAGGTTAAGGAGTCGAACGCTGTTGATTACAGAGCACTGTCATAAATTGCGATTCTGGCAGCAGGAAAAAAGTTACAAAAAGAGAGATAAAACTTTTATGCCAGACTGTGAGTGCTCGACAAAATAAATTTATCCAAATTACGAGCTCATTAATCAAGCTTTAAGCCACCCCTCCACGACTCTATTCTTCCCGACAGCAATGACTTTTTATTCAATAAGTTCACAGCGTCGACTTTATTAGAGTTATGATGACCGAGATTTAGTCCCACTGTGCTGTGTGTTATTGTGATGTCACGCTAAACAACCTTTTCACCATCAAAAAAAATTATTTTGGGCTCGCGAGTTTTCTCGGAAATTGGCTCGAACTCAAAATATTCGGTCGCATTCAATTTTAGATCGTCGTCAGAATTTTTTGCTGATTTAATTTTATGGTAATCTAAATATCCATGTGACACTCTCGAAATTCCTTCAAATGAATCTGCACAAATTTTCTAATTTAAATTTAAATCTCGCACGAGTATAAAGAATCCGCTGAGTCATAAATTTGTAAGAAGAATACTCGACGGTTATTTATGACGCTTTAAAGATTTTCTTTTTAATTCTCAATTGCGCGGATAATGGCTACGAACTGAACTGAGCTTTCGGTACTCACGTCGCAGACTGATATTTTTGTTCTCGTGTTATTCAATTATCACGGCAAAAATATTCAACCGATTTGGAAGCTAAATGTGAACGAGTCATGCGCTAGTTTTAAATTTCCACAACTTCCAGGATTTCTCCTCGAAAAAAAAAACATTTCGTCATCAACAGCGTATGAATTTGTGAATTTTTTCTTCCTCATTATTCTCACGTGTTGCCAAATGATGATGCTCGCTGCGAAGAAATGTTTTGGTAAATTTTCTCGGAATTATTATTTCAGCAATTTTATTTTTATTGTTGGAGATTAGCGGATGTGACGAATTGATGCTTTAAAATTGAAGGCTTTGAGAATGGCATGTCAAGATGTAGAGTTTTGAGCACTGCGAGGAATTTGACATCCTTAAAAATAAACATAAGCATATTCACTTAGAAAAATACGCAAATAAATTGAGTTCGGGATTTTTTGTTCCGTGAACATTTTGTCCATTAAATACATGATAAAAATTAAGTTTAGGATTTTTTTGGGATATTTTGTCATCAAAGAATTTTTCTACCATTATTTTACCTCTTTTTTAAATGTTCCAAAATTGTCCCTCATAAAATTAAATATTCCCTCAGAAATCAACTAAAATTAATTTATGGTATTTTGCATTTAACTGATGACCAACATAGATTGCACTAAATTTTCCAAACGCATTCCAATGAATTCATTGAGAAAATTATCGGTTCATGCATATTATCATAATAATTTATATTCCGATGCATAATAATTGTCGAGTCCAATGATCTTTTACTGCTTGCTTGTGAAATTTTATCATTAGTATTAGGTTTTAGTGCAAACACATTTAAGCAACAACGTTTGTCCAATTTGCTCAATGAACTGGAAAAAAATTATTCATTAAGTGAACAGGAATAAATTTAATGTTTTGCGATGTGCTCATGGATGTGAAGAGTTTTTGCTTTTAACTTTTCATGGAAATTTAATAAACCGAGCTCGCCTTTGGGCATGTTGTACTGAGCTTTTGTTTCAAAGTTCTTAAATTACATAAATGGAGAAATTTTCTAAAGAATAAAATTTAATGGTTGATTTGTAAATATTTGCTTGTTAAAATTTACGCAAGATTTTTGCGTAGGTTGTTTGTAAAGTCTTTAAGGCATTGAATGCAAAAATCTTTAAATTCATTTTTGTTGTGGAAAAATATGATTTAAAAATACCCACATGAAGTTACTTCAACTGTTTCATGCTCAATGACTCGTAACTAAAATAAATACCATACTCGAGTCCATTGAAAATCGATCATGCCCCTTTAATATTTTCATTTTAACTTTTTTGAAATCAAGAAACTTTATTTTTTATCAATGAAATTTTCTAAAAATTTACAAAGTCTTCGAATGAACCCTTTTGAGTAATTTTCTCCATTTTATTTTAATCTCCACCCTTAAATCATTAAGTTCTCAGATTTTATGACATGCCAAAAATATTACAAAAGCTTATTATTTCTATGGAAACCTCCAGAAGAGTCTCTCGAAAGTGCTCACATAAGATTTAGGTCTACGAAATTAATTATCGGCACTTCAATAAGAAATTTACAATGCCATGTTGAGTGTAATTTTCTTTAAGCTGTTAATGAGAAGGCCGAGAGAGAGAAAGAGATTTCCGTAACACAATCTCAAGTGGTTTAAGATGACGGCGTCGGATAGTCTTACGCTCTTTAAAACCAATTTTTTCCTCTTAACTTATCTCGAGCTCACGAAGAAGTTGAAGAGATGTGGCAAAGGTTTTTCCTTTTTAAAATTTATAGCTTTTTGTTTTCTTAAATCGCGCGGTGGGTTGATAAGCTAATTTATGTTAATTTATGTGTTTAGAAAAGAGATAGAGAGTGCTTTGTTTCCGGGAATGCCTATAGACAACACTTTGATTCATTATCATCATCATACTATGGCTGCAATTAAACATGAGATCCCTTTTTTCGAGTGACGTTAGAATCTTAAGTTTCAACATTAAAGCACATAAAAGTTTATTGATGTAATAAACTAGAAAACAATAAAGTTCAACCGTGTCGGAATAAAATTTTAATAAATAATTATTGAAGCTTTGCTAGTGATTTTTCTAATTTGATAAAAATAACTTTTTATATAATCTTCGAGCCTTTAATCTCTTTTTTCTCCATAACCCTCGTTGGCACTTCATTGTCAATGGCATTGCTATATTACTCTTGTTCTCCCATCGCACATAAACGATTAATGAGTTAAAAGCACAACCCTTTAATTCTATAACTATTTTCTACTCCATCAACTCGCTCCCATATCCTTCTCAACTTGATACAAAGTCCCCCTCTTTAGAATGTGTTGCAGTACATTAAATAATAATTTGTGGGCATATGGCTCGAAGCCTCAAGCACATAATGAACCCCTCCTTGTTTCATTGAAAATTTATTGTACAACTGAAAATTTATGGCGGCTGATTTTAAGCTGAAGATTATAGAAAAAGCTTTTTTGGTATCTCTTTTTGTGGAGATTCACATTTTCCGCAACTTCTCAATGAAAGGGTGAAAATTGTTTTTTAGAAGGTTAAATTTTCCGACTGAAGTGCGTTGTAAAATGTGAATTAAAACTTGGAAGTGCTTTGCAAAATTTCTCAAACTTAATTTAGCTGAAAAGTGAAAATTTAATTGTTGAAAGAAACTTCTTACATATATTTTTTTAAAGCTTACACAAAACAGTGTAATAAATTTTTCTTCAGCACACATTTGAGGATAATGGCAGTAATTTAACATATCAACACGTAATTATCATCAAGACGAATTTTTTTTATTGCCTTACAGCACAAACATTATGTTTTCAACATAAATAAAAGAAATTCTTCAGTTTTTTTTATTGATTTTGGCAATCTGTTACGAGACAAGACTGCCACTTCTATAAACTTTTCATCACATTTTTTTTTTCGCCCGAGTGTAAAATTTATTTGAGCTGCGAGTCACACATGCTTGTATCATTCTTATATTAAATATAATTTTTTTCGTTTTGGAAATTGTTCAACTACTTACCAGCTTAATTGAGAAAAGAAGCTTAAGAGATGATTTTTGTCGTCAGGATACTCGTGGTTGGTATTTAGAGCTTAACTTCATTTAGAATTAGGAAAATACCCACAAATTAAATTTAAAAAAGAAAAGGAATTTTTTTTGATTCTTTACTAAATTTAGTATTAAATGCGATTTTTCAAGTTGAAATCACAAGAATTGCAATTTGAGATTTAATAAAGTCGATAGTTATTATTGCTAACCAGTGTCACTCATTGTATTGTGCAAATAATTATTATCAACATGGCACAATGGGCAACAAAAGAGAGGATGGTTGACCATGACAAAGTGGTTTATGCAACAATTATCTCCATGTTTAATTTGCTGTGCATTAACGCTCCAAAAAGTAGTTCAAACATCAAGAACTGGTCGTGGTCAAAAGTATTTACTGTTGCCTTAAATAGTCTTGACTGTCATGTAAAAAGTTTTTGATTAAATAAATTTTGCTGATGGAGAAAATTTTTTCAGCTTTAAATAATTTAAAAGACCTAATTATATTTTTATTCAATTTCAATTTGGCGATTAGCCATAAATTTTTAATGACGGAATTTATGACAAGCGAGACACATTATTTATTGCCAAAAATTTTGCGTCCATTGCTTTTAAATCGAAAATTTTTTTTTGTTTAAAATTTTCAATGCTGAAAAAATAATCGAAAAGTTTTTCAATTTCCACTTTTTAAAGAATTCTTAGAATTGTATTCAATACTTCTCTAAAATTTCAACTGAAAAGAAGCTTGGCTGACAAAAAATATTTCTAAACACGAGCACGATTGAATTTCTTCTTATCTATTTCCAATTTAAGCACGCTCGTGCCGCTCATTTCACTTTCATTTGACAACAAACGAAGTTGAGGTTATGGACTTGATTTAATTTCAAACCAGAATTCTGAATTAATTGAATCGAAAACTTGATGTTTTAATTAAATCTCATTGGATTTAAATCAACCTGATTTCATCGACATTTATGCAACCCCTGCATTCTTAATATCTAAACCACAATTTTCCGCAAGCACAATTTTCGGAAACACAAATTAATGCAAATTTTACAAAAACAAGCCAATTGCTCTTAAAAGGAAGAGTATCCTCGGGTGGAAGCCATCAATAGATTCACTAAATTGCATGAATACCGAATGAGCTCTAAAATTATTCATCTCAACTGATGAAAGCCACAAATTGCTTAAAAGGCATTAGAATGCATTATCGCCCTCCTCCTTCTAACTCTCACCATACAAATATTCACCAATCATGCGGATTAGGAGTTTAAGGATGTCTAAATTAATCAAAAATTTGAAATTTTTAGGGGGTCATAAATTTAAGGTTTTCATGATTCATCGACAGTTTCGACATATTTTTTATGGTTTTTATTATGCTCAATGAAGCGAGAAATAATGGCGAGAGCCTGCAAATTCTACAAGAGATAATAACAGCATCGGAAAAAAAATTAAATCGATACATTTTCTTCGCATGCAGCACGATCTTAGGGATTTTTTTTCCGCTGGTGTTCGCAGTATTTTTAGATTTCGCTCACGTAAATCATTATTGAGTATTGAGTATAAATAGGGTTGATTAAGCAAGCTATAGGACCATAAAAATATGAAACTGCTCATACGCTCACTTCATCATGTCCTCCTTTTGTACATAATAGCGAGTGCTTGAAATAATAGAGTTTCATCCGGACAGTAAACCGAACACCATCGCGATTTTTAACCTCGTCAAATAAATATTAATTTATCCTGTTTAAAGTGTTTTTATCATCATTAATATATTTTAAATGTGTTCCTAAGTGTGTCATCACCATCAAATTCATCGAGTTTAAGTGTTTAAATTACGTAAGGAAGTGGAAATGAGTGAAATTTTTTTTATTGTGAAATCAAATTCTTAGAATTTCACTTCATATTTTTTTTCTCTCTCGCTCATTCTCACTTCGGAGAGTAACTCTCTCCAAATATTTTCTTCATGGGTATCAATGAAGGAATTTATTTATTTATTTATTTTAATTGAATTTTTCAAATCATTCAGTAAAGGTTGATAGGAAAATTAATAACTTAACCAGGAAAATAAGCCACTTTTTTTTATAAAAATTATATTTTTAATTTTTAATAGCACACAAATGAAAAAAATTAATAACAAACAGGAAAAACCATTTAGTTTTCCAAAAATGATTTTTATTTTTTAATAAAAGAAATAGATTCAGTCAAATAGTTGATAGAAAAATTTAATTAACTTAGGGGAGAAATATGGGGTATTACATTAATGTTATTTTTATCAATTAATGACATTTTATCTCGTATTCGTTGGTATCCAACAAAACCAACTTTAATCTTAGTGACCAGTTGAGGAAGAAAGTAGTGAGTACTTACGGACGAAACTTGAATACCTGTACATCCCATGCTAATCAGTTAGATTAGATAGAGGAAGGTAGATGATAAACCAAACTTTTATACAATTGTTTAATTTGACTTTATAAATTTATGTTTTATGTTTGTTTTTTTGTAATGTGGGTGGGCCAGTTCCTAACAGCTTGTCAGGGCTGAGGACGGTTGTAGTGACGGTAACTTTTATACAATGCCGCCTTAACCACCTTTGATTTATTAAACCCCACAATTGTGAATTCACAATGAAAATTTATTACGTCATGGATTAAGGCGTCTTGATTGGGAAATTCCGCTTGACGTTCCATGACGACTAACATTTAAACTCTGAGAGGGGTAATTCGATCGCTAGTGCGTCTTTCTCAAGACGTGTGTTGCAGCTCCCGAGGTGGGCGATTCCCGCGGGGACGCCTGCTGTTGAGGGGGAAAAAGGGGTATTTATACTCTATTCTTAAGAGAAATCTTAAGAGTTCTGCATGGTTTGCGTCTCCTTGGTAACTCCAACGCGCTACCTCTCAGTCATCAATCAATCAATCAATCAATCAATCAATAGCGAGTGCTTGAAATAATAAAGATTATGTGCTTAAAATTTGTCACGAAAAATGTTGTAAAAGTCTTAATTGAAAAGTGCGTCATTCATACTGTCATAAAATTGGATATTAATTAAAGCTTACACGCTTCCAAAATTACTTTCTCTTTTTTTTTATTTTAAAAATTAATATGACAGAAAAATAGTGAGCAAAAAATGATAATTGAAAAAAAAGCAATTTTGCAGAATTTACTTGTTGCGTTTACGTTTCTCAAAATTGCTGACGAGAATGTCCAGAGCATTTTTCAATGTACGCATCTCATCAATTTGCATTCCGGCAATGTTATTGATGAGAGTTGAATCGAGTGCTGCTTGGTCAATGGATTCGGGGCGAATCATCAGCACGCCATTGTTGTAGGGAATATTGATGTTTGCAGATTGTGAACCAAAACTAGAGAGAAAAGGTTATTTAGAAACAATTTAATTAATATTTTTTCTATGAAAACTTACTGGGATTGAGCGATTGGACTTCCTGTGATTGAAAAGGCGATTTCGTCGGGTTTGGCGTGACGCAATACAGCAATAGGCGCTGAGGGGTCCACTTTTGGTTTGATTGTTGCAAACGGATCGGCACTGGCCGCTCGTTGAGCACGCTTTTGATTTTTCTGCACCAAAGGAGTTCTAAATTTAGAGCGTGACGCGTGAATGGCCGATGATGGGAAGAATGGCTCGACTGTTGAGCTCTTGACGTTGGGTGTTTTAAGTTTCATCATAGCTCGCGGTCCAGGGGTCGTGTGCGTAGGTATGTTGCTGGTCGATTGACTTCGACGGCGAGTCTTGAAGGTTTTGAGCGAAGAAACGATTGAAACCTTTCGCATATCACCATTGTTAGACTCTGTATCGGACGTCAACTGGCTCCTGTTGCTCGCTTCACCTGTAATATAGCCTTCGAGTGTGAAGAAGGGATATGATCGAGATAGAAATAGGAAATTAGGAGCAGATGAAATTATGAGTGTTAGTTGACGATGAGATAGAAATGAAATGAGAACCAAAGTACCAAAAACACAACAAATTACTAATTACTCCAAAATTACCTTCGTCAACTTTTTGAATCGTTTCCTTCACAGTCATATTTAAATCATTCATATTTTGTTGAACATCAGCATCAATATCGCCATAGCTCTTCAGTTTTTTGAGTTCGCCCATCGTAAGCTTCAACACGCGAGGAGGTAGAGAGTTCTTAAAGTTCTCAATCACCATATCGGCATCTTCCAGAACGAGTTTATGCATGTTCCGCATAGTTTGTAGAACTTGTTCTTCTAAAATTTTGTGTTTAGCTTGAATTTCATTAAATTATTATGTTCAACTCACGCTCAATATCAAAGTCACGCAAAATATCTTCAATTTCCGATGCATTATTCTCGCGAGCTCGCTTTGCTGCGATATTTTTGTTTGCTTTTGTTCGCGGCATCTTTAATTTTTAAGTTTCCACAAATTTCGAGATCTTTGATAGAATTGATGATGTAGAATCCTTAGCTGGTCATTAAACAAAAACGATACGAATAGAAATAAAATTAAAAGGCTTTTAACTTAGCTTGAAAAGAATTAATTTATATTTTTTGAGAGAGCGCCGTTAAATTGAATCTGAATATCGACTGTCGACAACTTTTTAAATTTTCTAATTACGTTACAACATTTTTTTTCGAAAGTAAACAAAAAATTGTTTTGAAACGATTTTCAAGAAAAATAATAATAATTTTCTAATTAAAGAAATAATTAAAATGTCAAAACAATTTGGAGTGAGTATTCGGAAACTTTAGCTATTAAATCATATCACTAACTTAAAATTATCTCACTTTCAGCTAATTCAACCCGATAAATACAAAAAATTACCTGCTTTCTCTCGTCCAAATGTTTTTGGCTCGAGTTCCGATGACGAAGACGATAAAAGACCCAAGAAAAAGATATCTGTTGCACAGAGTGTGACCCAAAAGAAAGTAACCGAAACACTTCAGAAGCAGGCAATTGAAGAAGATCCGAACATTTTTCAATATGACGAAGTTTACGATGACATCCAGAAGAAAAGAAAAGAGGAAAAGGAAGCTAAAAAATCGGTTGAAGCACGAAAGCCAAAGTACATTGGACGGCTTTTAGAAACAGCCGACAAGCGCAAAAAAGATTACGAGAGGAGAATTGAACGACAAATTCAGAAAGAGCGAGAGGCAGAAGGCGAAGAATTTAAGGACAAGGAGTCATTTGTGACTTCGTCGTATCGCAAGAAAATCGAAGAAATGAAAGAAGCCGATGAGCTCGAGAAACGTGAATCCTATTTAGAGTCAATTGGAGATGTCACAAAGCAGCAAGATCTTTCCGGATTCTATCGTCATCTCTACTCACAAAAGCTTGGCGATGATAAGTCAACTGAACAGCCAGCAACAACCACAAAAGCTCAACCTGAAGCTAGTAAGAAAAAGAATTATCGTAAGAGAAGGTCATCTGATGAGAATGAAGAGCCTGACGAACCAGAGAGTAAAAAAGCGGATCATCTGCCATGCAATCTCGATGCTGACAGTGACTTTGAAATTGAATCGAGCGACAGTGAAAAAGAAGTTGTTAAAGAAACTGAAGTCAAAAAGGAGATAGACGAAATTTCACCTAAGAAAAATGATGAATTTAAGAAACCAGAAATTCCTGTCGATGAAATCAAAAAAGAAGAAATAAAAGCAGAATCGCCGCCACCACCAGAGCCGCCAAAAATTAAAATTGACATTTGGAAGAAGAGAACAGTCGATGAGGTCTTTGATCAAGCACTTCAGCGCTACTTTGAACGAAAGGCAATGCGTGAGCAAGCAGCATAGATTTTTAAATAAAGTTTATTAATTTTTTTTAACAATAAATCCCCAAAATTTTCTGAAGAAATATTTTTTTTCGCTTCTACTTAAACTCTCCAGTGTGGGAAGTATTTTGATTTTAACAAAATTCCACTATCGCCCATATCAGCATTGTAGCCGGGACTATATTTCATGCCTGGTGCGTTGTTAATAACTTCCTCTAGCGCAGCAGCGTCCTCAGCTTGCATAATCAATTCTGGCACATCCCAGCGTGGAATATTGAAGTAATTCCAGATATCGTATCTATCCGAGGTGTACTGGATGCGCTTCTCACACCACTCCCACTCGGTCATAATGCGCCAATCTTTCATTTTCTCATCGTAATGTCCAAAGTTGTCAAAATCAATGCGTTCAATATCCTCGACGACAACTTCTGGCTCACCGGCTTCAGTCCAATCGTAGACGAGAAGTTCCGCATGAGCAGTAATTTCCTTCAAGAACCTTTGCTTGTAGATGTTTTCAATGTCATTGAGATATTGATCGGTGAAGGCAGGCGAATTAACTTCATAGTCAATATTTCTCTTCTTAATGTTCTCCTTAACTCTTTCAGTTGGAACATCCAAGTAGATGACGAGATGAGGTCTCATCAATTCGGTGATGGTGTGATCGCGAACCTGATAGTAGACAGATCGGACGCCCTTTGAGAGATAGTTGCTTCTTAAACTGGCCTCGAGAAAGACATAATCGGAGTATGGCGATCGATTGAAAACAACACCCTGACCAGTCGACAAGATGTGAGCGAGTGCGTCGAGGTATTTATGGACACGTAACATGTACATGCGAAGTTGATAGTTACCAACCATTCTGTGCTTTGGATTCAAGCAAAACTTCTTGTTATCGAAGCTCTTCGCACCTTCGGGCAGCTGATCGTCGAGTGTTCTCATATCGAAACCATATGTGTTAATGTATACATCCTCCATTGTTGGTGACGGCACATAAAGCATATCAAGTTCTTCAGCAATTGCCTTGGCAAAGTTTGTTTTTCCAGCAGCGATTGGACCTTCAACACAAATCATCTAAAAGAGAGCAAATTATGCATAAAAATTTTTTTATTTTAATATTAAACTTACCTTCGTATTTTCATCGAATCGCTTGCTTGTCTTATCGAAAACTGCATTTAAGAAGGAATAATCTTTCGTCCTGTATGGATATGGTGCAGGCTTTTGAATATTCTGTTGATTACGAAGAATCTTTCCAGAGATGCCGCATATTTGAATCAATGCTGGAACATTTGCTTTAATCAGTGGCTTTGATGTTCCGCTAAATTTTACGCCAAATCGTAGGACTCCAGCCATTTTTTTGCCGACTAAAATAATTTTTTTTGAGAATGGAGAAAAACAAAAAGTTAGGTAACAAAGTTTTAGACAATAATCGGATGATTTACGTTTAATTACAAATTTATTGACGACTATCGAGTTTTCCTTGTTCTTTTTAGAGATAATTTAAACAAGATTGAATTAGTTAAATTGTGAATAAACAAAAAATCTCTTACCAAAATATTTTACAAATTTTTCTCACAAGTCGACAGCCGAGTCGAAATAACGAGGGGAATGTAAAGTTGTTTTACGATGAATTTAATGGATTTTAATGATCAAACTAAGTTTATTTAATTGTTTCTATTAAAAATATCTAATTTTAAAGCTTTTAATGTGCTTAATTATGTAAAATTCCTTTTTAAATATTGTCCATATGGTTAATTTTTCATAACGGATTAATTTGAAAAAACACTGGAGTGAAGACAAAAAGTTTGAATTATAAGAAACCGTTAAATATAAAAATTGCTCTAAAAATTTTTAAAGTTAATTTTTTAAACATAAATTTATGCAAAATTTATTTTTTTGCTTGTTTATCATAGAACAAAAATATGTTTAAAAAATTTACAAAGCTACATTGAACCATTTTAAACCTTCAAGTTATTTAAAATCTTAAATTTTAACTAAGTTAAATAATTAATTGGCGCCAATGCTCGAATTGTGTTATAAAAATAAAAAGTCAAATGCTCTTAAATAAAAAAGAATATCTTTCACACCACATGTATGTGAACATGGGAATTTTATACTTTTAACATGAATATGTTCTCATGTAGTAAAATAGTGAGCAGCTAAAATAACAAATTGTAATTGATACAGCCAAGGTGTTGAACAATGAAAAGGATTTGTGAAAAGATTATTGCAATGTATGTTTTTTCTCTCTCGCGCTGCATAGATTTCCCTTTTGAGTTCTGGCATGATCTAAAGGATTTTCACATGGTCACAGGAAAAAAATTACAACACAATCACTGCAAGTTCATTAAATTGTAAACGAAATGATTTTCGAGGGGAAGAATCAAAAATTCATGAAATTCCTGGTTGATTCGAGTGGAAGAAATGCATACGAAAAAAAGGAAAATTCTCTATAAAAAATTTTCATCATGAAAGCAAAAAGGGAAGGCAGAAAATTTTACGTTAAAGCGTGAAAATTCTGTTGAGGATTCTTCCATTGATACGCTTGATGTGCAATGTATACGGTTGCATGATATTGATGATGATGATGATACGGTGCAAGTGTTATTCTTTCGTGGCTTTTTAATAAACTCACCAGTCAGTCTTACTATTTTATTTCTCTCTCTCTCCTCATCCACACACAAGCAAAATTGTGCGTTTTTTTCTCTTGTTATGTTCAACATACAGGCAAGAGCATGAAAAATTAAATTGGTTCTAGCGATTTCAATGCATGGCTTGTGGAATGTGTTGATTAAAATATTTTTCTACCATTGGCATTGAAATGAAAATTCGAAAAGTCATCAAGTAAAGTGGACTTTTCACCTCCATCACGAATCAAGCCGTAAAATCTTAACCTTCGACCTTAATCTCTTCCAAGAAATCCTCGAGATTTCCGAGAGAGACAATCATTAGTAAAACAAAAGAGTAGCAACAGCTCTTATTAAATGGGCACGGTTAAAAGAAACAAGTTTTCCGTTCGCTTCCTCCTCTCCTCCTTCCATATCCTCTCTTTTTGCCAGTTCTCATCATTTAAACTTTTTTTTACACTCGCTGCAGTCTGTTGCATTTCGAAAATGTGTATATATGGAAAGCAATGCTGAAAAATGAACAATATTGCAGATAAGCGAGGAGGAATGGTAAAAATGGAGGCGTTTTTTTGGTGGGTGATTCCATTGTCTTGATACAGATTTTTTTAATGCTCCACACAGCAGTTTGCGAAGGATTTAATGTTTACTGCACGAAGCCACTCCATTCGCTTTCTCGCTTCGCATATCATGAAAAAGTTATCCAAAAATCTATAATTATATAGTAAAGTTTCTTCATTCATAAAATAAAAGCAGAGTAGAGAGGAGTTTGGTGGGATCCCATTCATAACGAGTTCGCTCAAACTTCTTCTTTTTTTCTGTTTTGCTGTAAATTAAGGGCTGTTACGCTCCTTTCCTGTGAGAACAATGCGGAGTGACTCTTATCACATCAGGGAAAAAAAGTACAAAATGTAAATCTTTACTGCACTCTCGATGCATGTTTATGTGTGAGTATCATGCAATATGGTTATGAGTAAACATGCAACATAGAGTTTTCACTTCAATGAACACTTGAAAAGGTACTTGAAAAGCAGCAACTAAAAAAACACTTTTGCGATAAAGTACATGAGGGTTGTTGAGAAATTTTAAAATATTAGAAAATATTTTGAATTTTCCTGGATCTTAAAAATCCCCGTAAATTTATAAATTTTACATTTTTCTGGATTTTAACCCATAATTTGATTTTCTTCAAAAAACACCCAAAAATCATTTTAAATTCCGTTTCAGCGACAAAATCTACCAAACTTAAGTAGACGATGAAATAGAACACGATTTTTTGCGGCATGTTCATGCATGGACGTATTACTCTGTCATTCATCATTGCCATCATCAAAACACACCGTCAGAGAAAAAAATTCTAAAAAGCTTTTGTAGTCTCTTCATCATCCCGTGCGCTTAATATTAAGGATGAATTAATAAGCGAGAAAAATGTCCGTCATAAAAAAAATAGAAAGTCCCCACCCCCTCATATTTGGTTTTACTCCCTCGATGTTACTGGGCACATAAAAAATGAGTATAAAAAATATTCAAATGAATGAAATGGAGAAAAATTTTCTCTCGCAACTCGGTGGAAAGCACATACAATTTTTCTCGCTGGCATGGCATCGCTCAGCAATTTTTCCGACAAGCCATACAACAACAAGCGAACTCTTCGTCGCACGGAAAAAAATACCAGGAGAGAAAAAAGAACTGAAAAATAATTTTATAGAGAGAGATGTGGAGTAGTATAAAACAACAACAATAACAAGCCCCGTAATATACCAATCTATATTCAGATAGCGAATCGTCTCATCGTGAATTGAGTTTCCTCTATAGTACACATCGCAGAGCGAAATATAATTCTTTATTGTTGAAAACGTAGTTTCATCTCGATGGCCCTCTGGTGTCGCTTTTCCGAAGCGTCTGAACGTTGTAGGGAAGAATTTCCCAATGCGGGAAAATCGGCATGCAGTGACACTTCGCTTCAATCTCACACATCAGCACGAGACGTCTGGTGACAGCATTGCACGAATGTTCCCATTAAGAACATTTCACACGATTTTTCGCTCTCCTTTTTTGAAGGGCTTCACCATCGCTTTAAAGTGCTTTATTACCACGTTTTCATTTTATATCACTCCGCACGACGAGATGACTTTAAGATTTTCTTTTTGCGAGTTTTCACTTAACATTTTACGGATGATGCTGTAAAAAGGGGCAAAAAGTAGAAGAAAATTTCAGTGTGACATGAATGTCGGGCTATTACATTTTACTTCTCATCTCTTTTTATTCGGTCTCATGCGCTGCTGAGTAAAAATGACGAGAGAGAGAACTCTGACGACTCATAAAGGATGAAGATTTAGATTTATGATCATGATAGAGGTTGGAAAGTAAACTTTTTTTTATAATATTCATGCAAGGTTAAAGAATTGTGGGGGGAAAAGTAGTTTCAGTTAAAAAAGTATGATCGTAAAAAATATGAGTTTGAAATTTAAAGACCTTTAAACTTTAGCAGGTGATTTAAATCACAAACATGTCATGATGTCTCTCGAATCATCAATGATTAATGAAGTTTTTCTCGAAAAAGCCTTTCACCACATTTCGCTTGATGTCGATTTATGATAATCCACGAGTCAAGAGTCAACGGAGTTTAACGGTTAATTTTTTTAAATTAATTTAAATGATTTAAGATTTTTTAAAAATTTACCCACAGAACATTTTCAGCGTAATTTTTATAATTATTTGACGTCAAGTTTTATAAGTTTTTAAAGCTGGTGGATTAAAATTAAATCTAGGATTAAAATATTTTGAAGGTTAGATTTAGTTGAACTGATAATTTTTTAATCCAGCAATTTTTAATAAGTTTCAATAAAAGTTCAGATACTGAATTACACTTCTACTTCTGTTTTGTTTTATAAAAAGTATTTTACCTCAAAATATTCACCTATTTTACATCCATAAACACACTCAAAGTCACCTCATTTAAAATTAACTGAACACAAGAAAAAAAACTTTCACTTTTACTTCCCCTAAATCAATGCGAGATGTGTGATTTCAAAGTCAAGGATTTATGGAGCAGATTCATCTATCCTAGCTCGATATGTGTATGCAACATTGGATATACAAAAAGTTTTGCCTGAATATTCATTACAATCCTGAATAAGAGATTACAGCTCAATGTTAAAGGTAGCAGAGAACATTGATTTATAAGCTCGATGCCATTTAGAAATCTCGTCTGCCGTTCATTTGCCATTTCGTATTCTGCTCACATACTCGACTCTCTTTATCTCCACACATTGATCGGCACAAAAATATCGATTTCCAAAGGGCAAAAGGTTGTGGTACGACAAAAATGTTGTACATGCTGAAGTATGCCAATGTGAATTGCTTATAAAAATTTTAAAATGGTGAGGCACAGTCAACGGCAGCCAGCAAGTAAAGAGAAAAATTATTTCATCGCAAGTGAAGGATAAAAATCTTTAAATATTTGCGCCTCGGTTTGCATGAAAATGAATTACATCGAACAAAGCATGGAAGTCATCTTGATTTGTATTGTACACGCCTATTGAATTACTGAATAAATTAGCCATGGCTATGTAGCTTCCTTTCTCCATGCCTTTGTTTTTCTGCGAGCATTTGAAGAATTCTCTTTTTTTTGCGCAAATATTAATCAAAAAAACAAAACGCAAGAAATTATTTTCATTCTTCTTTGCTTCTTATATGTGTGCATCATGGACTCGCTCTGAATGAAACTTTAATGCACTTCTCTTGAGCTCTAATAGCTCGAAATCATTTGATTTCTTTTTCTTTTCCTCTAAATTTTGACAAAAGGCGAATTAATGACTTCCTTTTCAAAATAAAAATAAAATAAGGTTTTTGCATAGCCATCAGAATGCTTCTAATTAACCATTGCAACAATTTAAAGATCATCCAACAAGATTGATGACCACCTCCAGTATCGTTACGATTGAAACATCAAAATAAATATTTATGAAAAACCATAAAAAATGACATGAGATTTTTGTATCAATGGCAATTTGTCAGACGCTCGAAAAAAAGGTGAAGTGAGATTTATCAACAGCAATTTCATTCAACATGCAGAGAGTGAGCGTACAATCATTTGGTCTCGTAAAGAAAAAGAGAAATGTGTAGAGAAGAATTATGACTTACCTTCGTGTGCGATTATCATGTGTGTGACGTGTATATGGTTTTTTTTGTTGGAAAATGAACCTGCTTCTTTTTTTATGAAAACAATTTTTTTACAAGAAATTTTAGGTTAGAAAAAATATAAATATGACCCTAGTGTAATTTTTATAGAGACGGTGGAGGTTCTTAGGTTTATTGCAGAAATATTTAAACTTTTATGTCTATTCAAGATTTTTTATGACCATGACTCGTTTAAAATAAATTCAACATCTTTAGGAAATTACCTCGGGCCAATTTTCGTAACTTCTGGCACTCATTCGCCCCTCAGCATAGGAAGCATTTTGATGTTGAAATCAATCTAAGGCGCACTCTCTAATCACAACCGTTTTTCTCCTCTTATGCACTCTATAGTTATCGATAACTTCCTTTTCTGATCAATGCAATGATGATGATCGGTTCTCGAACGCGGCACTCACAATAATGTATGCAATCAAAAAAACACAACCGTATAAAGGCAAAATAATTTTCATAAAATACTCTTTTTTTATGTAAGTTTTGAAAATTATAGTCATTAAATCAAATTATTATATGGATACAAACAATTTTTACCGTGACTTCGCTTTGGTAGAAAACAATATGTGCATGTATAGAAAATTATCATAATTAATGCCATTATTATCTGAATAATTTTCGGGATCAAGACAAAATTGATCTGCATCCACCACCGTGAGATGCGCGGTTGTATGTAATTGTCCACACCAACAGAGAGAGAGCGCGACTTTTGTGTCGTGTAGTCAATTTTTATAAACAATTTTGATGATTGGCTTGAGCTTGGATAATTGATGATGAAAATTGGATGATTTCTTGCCGATATCACGCACGTACTCTCGTGTGTGTGAGAGAGAGTTAATCGTCTAAAAACCTGACATGAGTTATTTCGTGTAAAGTAAAAATTTACAAGCGTCATCGGTTTTTTTCCTCTGTAAATTGAAACATTTGTTTAAATTTTCGATGCGCTTTTGAGGAATTGATATATCTCTATTTTCAACGCCACACATTCTCTGACCCTAAGCTCACATATGAAACGGACATGTGAATAAGCGAACCATTAAAAATCCATAATTATAGGTTTCATAATGCTCAAATTATTGGCTGCATCAAACAATAATCACACGGAGAAAATTTCATATGTTCCTTTAGCCGATCGGCGACCGATTATCGACATGAGCATTTCCTCTCAGGAAGGAATTTAATTCCTTGACAAAAAGTTAACATATTGTTGACGATCTTTTTTTTAAGAAATAAGCAAATAAAATATTTCAGAATTTTTAAATAATTATTTTCTTCATTTCTCAATTTTTAATATCTTATCTGAAGGGTCAGAGAGCATGAACATGTATGCAATGATAAATGTCATCTTCACACGACTTGCAGTAATGGAAAATTTATAACTTTCTCGCCTTCAAAAAAGAAATAAATTAAAATTTACTCTCGACATCCCTCCGTAAGTGTTGAGGTGATATAAAAAAATACATTTTTCACTTGCAAATCGATCTCCATAATTTGCGATATGAGGAAAGTGCGATAAGGAACATTTAAGCTGAAAATTGTAAAATTCAATTAAAAAAGCGGCGCATGAAGGTTTTCAATGTGTATTTTTTTCTCATGAGAGTTAAACTTTGTGACTAATCAACACATTTTTAAAAAATAAATAAATGAATGAGTCATCATCAATAATGTATTGTGATTTGTGCCGTATGGTAAAACCAACAAAAAAATATTCCAAAACAAATGGCTCAACGAGCGAGCGAGAGCAGACTAAAAAATCTCTTTCTTTTATGACAAATTACAGTCGATAAATTCACACATAAATTAAAGAAAATAAATTTAGCTGTAGCGCACACACAACGAGCTTAAAAAATATTTGTATCCATATCTCTTTTTCGAGAGCACCGTGTGCGTATATGTGTTATGAAAAATGTCTTTATTGTATTCAAATTTTTTCCTCTTCAGTTTCTCGCGTCAATTTGTTTTGGGCTTACAACTTGTTTCTATTGTTGAATTAATTTAAATCTCACCCATCGGAGAAACAATTTCAACTTTTATCGTGACAGTATCTCGAGCAGAGTATAAAATATTAAATTCAGTAGCAGCTTCATTTAAATAACCACATTTTTCTCTTCTTTTTGTACTCAACCACCGAAAAAAAACTATCAATGTGACACTCCTTAATTTCAGTTTCAGTCTCTCTCTTTTTTGTCACTTTTGGCTTTGATCATGATGAGTGGCATAAATGAGCATTTGCAACGAGCGACAGTTAAATGACATGACTCAAATGTCCGAAAAATAGCAGATCGATCTGTTAAAAAAGACACTTCTGTTATCACGAACCTGTCAATTTATTTTGACAATTTTTATCGCAGATTTTTATTAAACTTTGAGGGTTAAATCGAATCACTTTGTTGGGAATAAAGTTTTATTTCATTAATGTACTAAAATAATATTTTTGAGGTATTTTTAATGAAAGCAACTCTAATTGGGAGATAAAATAAAATTTAAACAGTCAGTTTGCAAAAATTAATAAATTTTTAATGTCATTTTAAAATCGAAACAAATTAATTTAAAATCCAATCATTAAATTTAAATCCTAATAAAAAATTGTAGATTAAAATTTAAATCTGGATTTAACTTCTAAGATTTAAATTATATCAGAGTTTAAAAAATTATCTGATCATTTCAAAATTTAGATTTGGCGTTTAAAATTTTCAAAGAGACATTCTTAAAAAAGACCTCACTTTTTTATGTTTCAACCAAAAATCTCAAATAAATTTATCCAAAATAAAAACAAAACCTTTCCATCTACTTAAGTAGCTATAAATCACATTTAGAAGACTGTAATTTTGTCTCCCCATGCATTTAAAATCAGAGCTACAAATTAATGCTAATCGAGAGGGCAGTACGAGAACTTTGAAAAACTCTCTTTCTCTGCTCGCTCCAATATAATTAAGTTAAACGTTTTAATTGCTATGTCAATTTTCCTCTCGAATGCTCCATTCAATCGATGAATGTTATTTTGAGGATGTTACCTGGAAATTCAAAATTTTCAGTCATAAATTGATTGATTTATTGCTTTTGCGAGGAAATTTTGATTGAAGCCGTAGACACGACGCTGGCGCATCGGTTGAGCTTCATCATTCTTGGAAGTTCAATAAATTCAAGGAAATAGCATCGAAGGTTCACATGTTGAATACATGCAAAAAATAATTTAGAAATTGAAATTTAAAAGCGCGCAATTCATGTTTAAATCATATTCAAAAATGCACCGAGAATGAATAAAAATTATTAAAAATACATTTTACAAAAAGGAAATGGGCAGAACCGTGCTATCATTTTGTACGTTTGAACGTTTTATTTATTGCATGCTTTGCATAAAAATTTAATACATATTTCGTTGTTTCAGCATAAAACTCCACGATCATTTATCATCAGAAATGTGAATGCGTTTTATATAAATTGCACTTCAATAAATATTCCTTAGGAAAACATAAAAATGAGATTCTCGAATGCAAAGAGTTGTGAGTGTACACATAAAATGTTAATTTTATCTTATTAAGTAATCATAAACATCAACTTCCGCGTAACAAATGAATTTATCCCGGTCGTGAAAACCCAATCATTAGATTGCACACTTATTTCCACTGTTACACACACATAACTAGAAACACGCACTCCGACACGTGTCAAAATTTTCCAGCTTTATTTTAATGCACGTGCACAATTTTTTTTTCATCCAACATCCCCAATAAGAGCAAAGATTATGATGTTAGATTCAGAGAATTTTGATTTAAAATGACTCGCAGTTCCTTCCCTAGTTCACTTCAACTATAGTGCAGGCGCGATATCAGGATGTCCGAAAAATGTGCTCTGAATTTCAACGATAAGGTTACATTTCCGAAATATGACTCGCGCGACTAGGGGAGAAAAATCTTAGCTCATAACGTTGTGACTTTTTTCAAAATGATTAACACATTCTGATGAGACGAAAAAAACACGCTCATTTTTTCAATTTAGTTAAAAAAATTAAGGATAACCAGAATATTTTTTGTTTTTGAAGTATTTCATAAAATTCTGAAAAAACATTAAAAAATTTAATTTTAGAATTTTCAAAAATATTTTAGTATCAAATTTTAAAGCAGGTAGTCAGCCTAGTAGAGTTCTTATCATAAACTTCAAAATATATAATACAAACAACTGTTCAGATTATATTTTCAACTCCGACTGTCAAGACCTTTCATCATGGAAAAATTAAAAACTCTTGTTTATTTAATTAACCGATTTAGAGAAGACCGTCTAAAGCCTGACGCCGATGAAGTTGAAATCGAAGATAACTTTGAGCGTATTCGTAAAGAGATCGAAGAAACTGGAGACAAAACACTTGTCGATAAGTTTTTTGAGATTTTTGGAAGATCACAGGAGGAGATGTTGAGTGAACTTGAATTTGAAGGACCAGCTTACATAAACTCCCTTACATATCGAACCGGTAATGATGGAACCAAAATTATGGTCCGTCATTTTGATGTGGAATTACTTCAAAGTTTTCCGGATGGAAAATTCAAAGCTCTTGGGGATTACATCCAAAACTTAGTTGATAAGTAATCTTGTTGTTTTTTAGAATGGAGAATTTTGAATTAAATAAATTGTGCTTTAAAATTTATTTTAGAACATTTGACGTTTGAGAACATAAGATGGATTTTTAAAAGTATTTAAATTAGTGAAAAAAACTATTTAAAGTTTTTTTAAAAGAATCCAAATTTTTATGTTCTCAAGTCCAGTCAGAAATATTTTTATTCTTTAAGTTTCAGTTTAAAAATTTCTCATAAACACTTTAAATTGAGATAAATTGCTTTATAGACGCAATAAGACAGAAAAAAAACACGTTATCAAGTTGTTTACTTACACGCTCCAATTAAAGAAGAAGAATAAATTTGATAAATTTTATCAGTCGCACGTGTGCATCTATTTTTCGAGTTGTGATAATTTTGACACTCTCTAAATTTTGATAATTTCGTTTTCATGACTTTTTACGACGCTGCTCTCAATTGTAAGTTTCATCGTCCATTTAATGCACATTAGTAGTCAATTATCAAAGTTAACATGGAACGAATGAGTGAAAAAAGTGTTGGACGCACAATTAAAATTCTTAATTAGAAATTTTAGTGTTGATTGTGTGGACATTTGACAAAGAATAACAGCACGGAGCGGGTGCGGTGTGTTCAAATCAGAAACCAATTTCTGCATTTGTTTATATGAAATTTCCAATCAACTATCGCCATGCGAGCACAAAAGCTCATTCTCCATTTTAGATTGAGTAGATTCGAAAATATCTAATTCAAAATCTAATTTTCTCACTCGCGCGATTGCAACCTGAATTTCGCGGGGAAAATAAAATATATTATTTTTCCTC